>OZ012698.1:6485840-6892016 GCA_963942565.1 Maea johnstoni
TATATATATATATATATATATATATATATATATATATATATATATATATATATATATATATATATATATACACACACACAGTGAGAACTCTCACAATGAACAGATTAAAAGCCGAAGTCCAATAGTATCGTCGAAAGCAAATTCCAAGGTCTTTATCAGTAAAGATAGATATGGAAATAGTTTTGTAGGTAAGATATCTGTGTTAATAGACCAAACAGTACATGCTGCTTGTGTTATTGCGTTTGCAATATTTGTTCTTGAACCGATGTCACCCTTTAATCAATATGTTGCTATTACTACATATAGTACCCCTCGCGAACTGAATCTGAATAAAATATCCTACTAGACGTGGCTAGTGATAGGAATAACTCAGTGCAAATTGTCAACGTGTCCAATTTTGGACTGTGGATCATTAGAAAAACGATTAAGACAGTATTGTTGTGTTTATTGATAAATATGATAAATTTGTTATTACCATTGTGAAAATGTGATACGACCGATGCTGGCAGTACGATGTACTCTGCCTCCGGCTTCGTCTGGGAAGCATTGCTTTTCATAGCCATCTGGCAATGGCATAGGTAAATTACCGAAGTAATACTGTAAATCACTTAAGTATAGCGGTAACAAAATGATAGCGATAATAGCGCCATGCCCATATGCGCTATTGTAAAATTCCCGTCTTTATAAAAATCTTAATTAAACTTGCTGCTGCTGTTCCCGTTCATCGCTATACCTAGATCACGCTATCCAGGGCAGTATCGTAATTGCGCTTTTTAATGTTTACGCCATATGTAAGTGATTTACAGTATGCCTTTCTACTACTAGCGCATCCAATGCTGAGGCTACGTTCGTCCAAAGCACGAGAACGCAAATATCTTTGAAAACCATCTAAACATTGTCATGTTGGTATTCTTTAGATAGCTCTCGCCGAGTACTCTCAGATGAGTACCCATGTGCCAGGGTTTCAGTCATTTCTTTTTAGTTTTTTGCATCATTTTGTATTTGGCAAATTAGCCAGCAGCAGCATAAAGGCTAGTGTGCTTGATTCTTAGGTTAGCCAATTTCATCTGTGAAATTAACTGAATCGGTTTCACACACAGATGATAGAAACATTGGAATGTTATAGTCGATGTCTCCCTTTGATGTCGGATAATTAAAAGTTTTACTTGATATTCACTACGATTTCTTTCAAATTATAAAGTTTGTGGTTTTAAGTAAAGAATAGTAACCTCACGAATAAATGTTTCTGTTCTCTTAAGAAGGAACGTTTATCACGATGTCTATACTGGTCCCACATTGTGAAGTCCCTTCCTAGATTAATCTTGGATAAAGTGTTTTGGTCATCTAAGGAGTAATGTTTAATCGACGGTAATAACTACAGTACATTTGTTTAATTCCTGCACCAGTCGACCGGACGTCTGCCAGTGCCTGGTTGTACAAACACCCGTGGATAATGTGTCTGCCAAAATAAGCCAAGGTCATCAATGTCCCATGTATTTATGTATGTTGCGAGTCAATGCTACGGTCAGTTGTGAGGTCATTAATGCATACATGCCCAGGAAACTGGGTGGCAGTCAGACGTGCGGTTGTGTAATATGCCCGGCTGCCCACACATTTAGTGTAGGAATTAAATGTCGGCACTGTATAAGGCACTCTATACATTGATCGCCTCTCACCATATCTTTGTGTTTACTCCCCTAGGCTGTCCTCGTTGGGTGCCCTTTCCCACCTTTCGCCGTGCTCCAGTTTCCACTTCCCCCATGCGATTCTTTTCCCACTCTCCCCTTGACAGTTGTGATTCCTTTCCCATTTTTGCCCTTGTGTTATTTTTCCCAATTGCGCTCCCTTTCCCATTTTCACTTGTGCACCTTTTCCCATTTTCTACTTGTGTTCCCTTTTCTATTTCCCCCTTATTCCCTTTATCACTGTCCCCCTTTTCCGTTCCCTTTGTGTTCCCTTTCCCACTTTATCCTTGTTCCCTTTTCACCTTATCCATTTCCCTTGTGTCCCCTTTCCCTTTTCCCCATTTTGTTCTTTCCCATATCTCGCTTGCATTCCCTTTTCTGTTTCCCCTTGTGGACCCTTTCTCATTTCCCTTGGTGTATTCTCTTCCTATTTTCCCTTGTTCCCTTTCCCATTTCCCTTATGATCTATATCCCATTTTCCCATTGTGTTCCCTTTCCCATTTCCCCTTTTTATCTTTCCCATTTCCCCTTGTGTTCCCTTTCCCATTTCCCCTTGTGTTCCCTTTCCCATTCACTGTGTGTTCCCTTTCCCATTTCCCCTTGTGTTCCCTTTCCCATTCCCCTTGTGGGCCCTTTCCCATTCCCCTTGTGTTCCCTTTCCCATTCCCCTTGTGTTACCTTTCCCATTTCCCCTTGTGTTCCCTTTCCCATTCCCCTTGTGTTCCCTTTCCCATTCCCCTTGTGTTCCCTTTCCCATTCCCCTTGTGTTCCCTTTCCCATTCCCCTTGTGTTCCCTTTCCCATTCCCCCTTGTGTTCCCTTTCCCATTTCCCCTTGTTCCCTTTCCCATTCCCCTTGTGTTGACTTTCCCATTTCCCCTTGTGTTCCCTTTCCTATTTCCCTTGTGTTCCCTTTCCCATTCCCCTTATGTTTCCTTTTCCATTTCCCCTGGTTCCCTCTCCCATTCCCCTTGTGTTCCCTTTCCCATTCCCCTTGTGTTCCCTTTCCCATTCCCCTTGTGTTCCCTTTCCCATTTCCTTTGTGTTCCCTTTCCCATTCCCCTTGTGTTCCCTTTCCCATTACCCTTGTGTTCCCTTTCCCATTCCCCTTGTGTTCCCTTTCCTATTTCCCCTTGTTCCCTTTCCCATTCCCCCTTGTGTTCCCTTTCCCATTTCCCCTTGTTCCCTTTCCCATTCCCCCTTGTGTTCCCTTTCCCATTCCCCCTTGTGTTCCCTTTTCCATTTCCCCTTGTGTTCCCTTTCCCATTTCCCCTTGTTCCCTTTCCCATTCCCCCTTGTGTTCCCTTTCCCATTTCTACTTGTTCCCTTTCCCATTCCCCCTTGTGTTCCCTTTTCCATTTCCCCTTGTGTTCCCTTTCCCATTCCCCCTTGTGTTCCCTTTTCCATTTCCCTTGTGTTCCCTTTCCCATTTCCCTTGGGTTCCCTTTCCCATTTCCCCTTGTTCCCTTTCCCATATCCTCGTGTGTTCCCTTTCCCATTTCCCTTGTGTTCCCTTTCCCATTTCCCTTGTGTTCCCTTTCCCATTCCCCTTGTGTTCCCTTTCCTATTTCCCCTTGTTCCCTTTCCCATCTCCCTTGTGTTCGCTTTCCCCTTGTTCCCTTTCCCATTCCCCGTGTTCCCTTTCCCATTCCCCTTGTGTTCCCTTTCCCATTCCCCTTGTGTTCCCTTTCCCATTTCCCCTTGTGTTCCCTTTCCCATTTCCCCTTGTGTTCCCTTTCCCATTCCCCTTGTGTTCCCTTTCCCATTCCCCTTGTGTTCCCTTTCCCATTCCCCTTGTGTTCCCTTTCCCATTTCCTTTATGTTCCCTTTCCCATTTCCCTTGTGTTCCCTTTCCCATTTCCCCTTGTGTTCCCTTTCCCATTCCCCTTGTGTTCCCTTCCCATTTGTCCTTGTTTTTTTCCATTCCCCTTGTGTTCCCTTTCCCATTCCCCTTGTGTTCCCTTTCCCATTTCCCCTTGTGTTCCCTTTCCCATTTCCCCTTCCCCTTGTGTTCCCTTCCCCATTTCCCCTTGTGTTCCCTTTCCCATTTCCCTTGTGTTCCCTTTCCAATTCCCCTTGTGTTCCCTTTCCCATTTCCCCTTGTTCCATTTCCCATTCCCCTTTTGTTCCCTTTCCCATTCCTTTTGTGTTCCCTTTCCCATTTCCCCTTGTGTTCCCTTTCCCATTCCCCTTTTGTTCCCTTTCCCATTTCCCCTTGTTACCTTTCCCATTTCCCCATGTGTTCCCTATATCCTTTCCCCTTGGGTTCCCTTTTCCATTCACCTCTGTGTTCACTTCCCATATTGTGAACTTATCAATTGTTGCATGGAAAGTTTTGTTGCATTAAGCCCCTGAGGCTACGAATGCAGATCTTGTAATGAAATAACATTATAACGGTTTGGGGAAATTAATGCTTATTCAGATTCCGCATTACAAGAAAAAAGAATAAGTATCTTTCATATTCACGTTTATTCACTTTCATGCAGCCTTTGCTTTATTTACAATTTAATCATAAATTTATACATAATATAATCTTTTTAATTCAGAGTAATTTGCATATACACATCAATCTCAGTATTCCTTTAACCCATTCAGGTCTGTAGCTGCAGAAACAGTTGTCCATTTGCTGATAGCATTTGAAATTGAGGATTATTCTAAAGATATTTGGATTTGAAATGTTAATCATAACTTGACTAATGAATCTCTGTCAAATACTGTAGATTCACAAAAGATTGTGCATAGTAAATTTTGCGAGTTTACAGAAAAATCAATTTTTGCGTTTAACTTTGCAAATTGGCCGCAACAAGGAGTTCCAGCTATACACTTAAAGTGGCAGCACTAATCATTACGAATTTTAATTCTGCGTGCGAGGCTAAACGCAAAAATTAAAATAATGCAATCTTTTCCGAATTTACAGTATTTTGAGAATGGATAATTCATTTCCAAGTTATTTTCAGAAGTATCACAGATCCAGACGACACTTGTCAAGATCTACAGGCATGAAAGGGTTAACCTATTTATCCACTTAGTCAGAACTTAACCTTTCCAATGCTGAAGCTACTTTTGCCCAAAGCACAAGGATGCAAGGATTTTTGAAAACCATCTAAACCCTGTCATGTTGGTATTCATTGAATAACTCTCGCTGAGCACTCTCAGATGAGTACCCGTGTGCCAGGGTTTCAGTCATTTTTTAGGGTTTTTGCATCATTTTGTATTTCAAAATTAGCCACCAGCAGCATAAGGCTTAAGGGGTACCCTCATGGCCAGGTGACCTAGGGCATTGCGCGACCATTGTTCCCCTGTTCGTACCACTGTACATTGTCGGGAATTAACCATATACTGCCACACTTTTACACTAATTTTATACAAGCTCCATTTCAGCATCAATAAAGCCTTTTCAACCCAATCACATCAGGAAGGAAGGAAGGAAGGAATTAGTTTTCTGGTCCCTTTCAACAGCTGATGTCAAACCATAACGAGATGGAAACCCCGAACCGGGAAGAAATTCCTTTCCCATCGCAAATACTTGCAAGGTTTTTTTTAGTTGCAGAAATGCCACAGACAGCCCTCCACAATGATTATATAGCGACCAGGACAACCCGGTTATGGGGATCAAGCACAATATTTTCTAAAAACTCCCCGAGTGTGAAAGTTGCTAATTTGGTATTACATTTTGCTTTGCTAACAAAAATTTATTAAATCATAGTTTAATATCTTTAAAACTGACATCTTTTTAAGGATGTTATCTTCAATCATCTTATATATCTGTGTAAACGTATATCATTTCAATTTATGTAACTCATTAAAATACAGTAAAGTTTGTGATTTAGCAAGCCATGTCGGGCAAGAATTCATTCTCCTTAACAAGTAGCAAATTTTACTTAGAGATGGCAAACACTTACTGTATACCAAGTTATTATTGCAGCAGTTTTTATTAATGTGTACTTTTCGTACCTCTGGAGTGCGCATTTATTAAATAGCGCAGCATTGTTTGGATATCTGATTCCTATGCTAGTATCATACAACATGCTGATGTGATAGCTTGTCATTCAACAGTATGAAAAAAATTAAACTGCACGACAAAGGGAAGGGCATTAATATATATGGCAAAATTAACAAGGTATACAGTATGTCTTTGAATGTATCAGCATATAATGTTGGCATAGCAGACAAAGTCAGAGTGAGTATCTATTAAATGGCATATAAAACAGTACCTGGTACCAATAAACCACCATTTTTGTCCAATAGGAATGTGAAAATAAGATGATTAAATCCAAGTTGAACATTTTGAAAATATTCAAAAATTTTGAAAATGGAAAATAATCAGGCCTCATATTACCAACGTAACATTAATAAAGCTTTTACTTGCCCTGAAACATTGCCAACTATCCCTTTGTGCCCTCAGAAATCATGAATCTATCATGTTTGTGCCCATAGTTTAGCCAGCAGGGCGCCTGGGCGTCATTTGGAATCCAAACCCTCAAAAACACGAGTGATTTCTTAAAATGTCAATTTCAAGCACATAATTAACATTGTTTACAGATATTATGCCTTATTTCAATAAATAAATACATATTCATGGTTATAATCTGAGTATATTGTGGCCTCTCTTGAAAATTTAAATGCCCAGAATATATATTTTCTTAATTGTCAATTTTGGTCACCAGTTTCTCAATCCTGAAAACCCTTCTGCTGCTGAGGTTACTTTAGCCCAAAGCACAGACAAAGCAAAACATTATTAAAATCATCTTAACCCTGTCATGCTGGTATTCATTGGAAAGCTCTTGCCAAGTACTCTTAGAAGAGTACCCATTTGCCATAGTTTCAGTGGTTTCTCAGCTTTTTGCCATCATTTTATCTTGACTTAATCAGAAACCAGCAGCTACAGGGTTAGTATTTTTTACTTGCCCATGGCAAGTGGAATAGCTGTTGTGTCTGTGCCTGAATCTGTCCTGGAAGAAAATTGAAAAGAATTCAACCTCTGTAATTACACCTTAAACCAATCCATTACCTAATAAAGATATGCCACATCAATATGATTTATGGCTTAATGACATCAAAACTTGAAAAGGCATACCCTTATTCCTAGAGCTGCACTCACAAAGGGAGATCAACTCATGAGCTCACCACCCGTTTGACTCGTGAGCTCATGAGCTCGCAGATGTTCTGATTTTCCAAAAAGATATTTATTTTCAAGCCCAGCTATTAAGAAATAACTATTTATTGGCGGACATTTATTAACATTGCCATGTTTATTTAATTTCAAAATGTGCGGACGAGGAACAAAGGTCAGTTAAACACTCAACACCGCTTGAATGTATACATTGGAGATTGTTAAGAAGACATGACAGCGATAAGCAGTTATGTATGTTGATAATGTGTGTTATGTGCCCTGTGTTACATTTGTGTTCCCAACATCGACGAGCTCATGATCCACTCGAGTTTGTGAGTGGTGAGTGCAGCTCTACTTATTCAATCTCATTATCGCCATTTTTGATGGCAGATACAGGGCATCTTGAAACCTTTCCCCAAAGGATTTTTAAATTCTATTTTATATCATTTCACACTTCCAATGCTGAGGCTATGTTCGCCCAAAGCACAAGGATGCAAAGAGGTTATTCAAACCACCAGGGTTTCAGTCATTTTTCATGTTTTTTGCATCATTTTGTATTGGCAACTTAGCCACCAGCAGCATAAGGGTTAAAATACCCCTTTCCCTAAAAAGATAAACCAATTCAATAGAATATGATTAAACAGCATCAAAGGGTTTGCTTCATTTCTCACTTTCTGTGATAACAGATTCGGGTATGTTGAAACTGGCAGACCCAATTGTTCCAATTCTCTTGCTTTGATAACATGTTTGGGCATCTTGAAACTGCTGACCCTCATTGTTCCTCTTCACTCTCTTTGATAACAGGTTTGGGCATCTTGAAACTGCTGCCCTGATTGACAAGGGCATCAGTCCTATGAGTCATTTCGTCGTCCGACTCAGTCCATGTCTGTGTCCTGCCGTCTCCACTATGATTGGTCAAATTTTCGCCCTCCGCTGAAGCAGATTCTTCGTTAATAGGTCTACAACTCATAGCGCTCGTTTTAAATGTTTGCACTTGAAAACTGCTCTCTGTGCTCGTTAAAGCGCCATCTATATTTTCTTGTCCGCGTGTGGCCGCATCGAGAGTTGATTCGTTTGCATCTGTTCCAGTGACCGATGCTGGTCTACTGTGTTATTAGACAATTGCACTGTTCTTGACAGATTTTTCTCTTCCGCAGACCCTGATTTTACGGAACTACTTTCTGCCGCATTTGTCACGTCATTTTCCACGCTTTCTTCCGTCATATTCTTGTCCTCCTCGGCCCTCTCCTCCTCTATATTGCCCGTCTGACTTCCCGTATCGGAGTTGGAGTCCCGTAAGCCACCCAGGATCAAATTTTTCACCTTTGCCGGACTAAACTCTCGCTCTACACTGGAATCTCTACTTGAAATTGTGAACCGGCAGGATTCTTGACATCGAAGAATCCATCGGCGACAACCTTTGAACAATTCCGGTGCAAGCGAATCCGTTTTCTGGTCGCTTTTGCTAGAGTCTACTATGTTCACATCTTTGGTTCTGTCTTGCCCGCCATTTTTCGTTTCCGATAATATTTGTTCAAATTTCTCGTTTGCTTGCACTGCCGCTGTCTGTTTTGCTGCGTTCTGATTGGCTAGAGTAGATATGCTTGCTATACTGCCAGGAGAAGGTGTAGAGTGACTCCCCACGGAGGTCATAGTGTTAATGGCTAGAGAACTCATCGGATGCTCACTGCAAGAGATAAACAAAGATAGAGTGAGAGAGAGAGAGAGAGAGAGAGAGAGAGAGAGAGAGAGAGAGAGAGAGAGAGAGAGAGAGGAGAGAGAGAGAGAGAGAGAGGAGAGAGAGAGGAGAGAGAGAGAGAGAGAGAGAGAGAGAGAGAGAGAGAGAGAGTGAGAGGGAGAGAGAGAGTGAGAGAGAGAGGAGAGCGCGAGAGAGAGAGAGAGAGAGAGAGAGAGAGAGAGAGAGAGAGAGAGAGGAGAGAGAGAGAGAGAGAGAGAGAGAGAGAGAGAGAGAGAGAGAGAGAGAGAGGAGAGAGAGAGAGAGAGAGAATAAAGAATAAAGAATATTATTTTGTGATTAATTCTATTGAAGTATGAAGATGTAATTTATGTCTAAATGTTTCTTTATACTTCATAATCGTATTTCGCCAAACCTGGAGTAAATGTAATGATAATTTACTTGTGAATATAAAGTCATTACAGCTTTACAGCTACATCAAAGTACTTTTAAAGTGAATCCATTCATGGCAATAGTTTAATTCAATAAGGGTTGTCTGAACCCATAAAGGTTTTCCGAATAACTTTTTAATTTAACATCAATTCACTTAACCCATTAACACTCAGTGCGGCCAAAAGCAGCCTGATGATTTTGAGTAAATCTTTAGAGTGAAAGCAGAGTTCGGAAAATATTTGAAGGAGGAATGTTGATGATAACATTACCAACAACTCTCCTTCAAATATTTTGTAAAATCATTCCCATTCCCAAAGTTATCATCAAAAGTATCATAGATGCAGACGACAATATCCAGAGAAACAAAAGCATTAATGGGTTAAAAATTGAAGGAGAGTTGATGGCTAGGTTTTTGTCAAAACCTTTCCTTAACCCATTAATGCCTAGAGTATTACTTGACGAGTGTCGTCTGAACCTGTGACACTTCTGAAAATAACTTTGGAATGAAGCATAAATTCAAATAAAAATTCAAGGAGAGTTGTAGATAGATTTCCGATGAGCAATTCTCCTTCAAATATTTTCAAAATATTGCTTTTGTTCGAGAGATATCACCAAAATTGTCAGGTCTTTTTGACTGGTACAGGCATGAATGGGTTAATTATTTTCAGATAAAATGCACAGGTCAAAAAGATAGCATCAAGAAGTAAGGACATTAACCCATTAACACTCAGAGCAGCCAAAAGAGGCCTGACGATTTTGGAAATATTTAACTTACAAACACATTTTCTTGAAAACATTTGAAGGAGAAATGTTGATCACAAGCCAGACAAGAACTCTCCTTCAAATATTTGATGAATTTTTGCTTTATTCAGCAGATATTTTCAAAAGTATGAGAGTAGCAGACGACACTTTCTAGAGAAACTCTAAGTGTGAATGGGTTAACAGGCGTTAATACATGTATTATTTGTCCTACTCACAATTTCACTCCAAGTCTCAGTTCTAGAAGTGTCTTTAAGTTAGGCAAGGTCTGTCGGAGATCTGTTGTTCCCAAGCCGCAGTAGTAACGCATCTGAAAAAGTAAGATATACCCACGCAATTTGTCACAAGATCTTTTTTAAAAAGAAGTATGCTAAAGGTATGCTAGTCCTTTGGCATTAGGCTAATGTATATCATCTCTTTATAAGGGCAAATTTAAGTTTAATTACAAGTTTTAATTTAGGAGCAAGGACAATTACTAATTAGTGTAAATTCTCAGTAATTTGAGACACTTAATATTTATGATTTTTAAGGGTTCAGGGTGGCCCATGTTTTCCGAAAATACCTTGATGTTGTATCAGTAAGATTTACAGCAAGGTCCATAATTTGTGAAATGGCAACTGATGATAGATCAAGGGTTGCCCAGATTGCCCAGAACTATTTTGCAAAATAATTATAGTGGCTCAAATTCCTAGGGTAGTCTTTTTTATGAGAATTTACGAATTATCACAATATTTGCTCAGCTTTGATAGGAGGAAAAGCTTTGCACATGAAGAATGCTTTAATACACTGGTCCTAGCCAGGATTTTAAAAATTGCTTTCAAACTCAGCAATCACAAAATAGATTCACTTCCGCATTTAGCTACTTAGCCTAATCAGACCCTTATACCAACTGCTTCATATAGCCTATTGTGAAAGAAAGGGCAATTTACACTTCTGCCATGTCATAGGAGATGATTTGTTTGGAGAAGATTTGGATATTACCCCCTGTTAGTCAAACAAGCCAATACAAGGACTCTAAGATCAAACACTAAGAACTTATTACAGATACCACTCACTAATCTGAAGAGGTTTGGTGACAGAGCATTCTGTGCCTATGCACCATACCTTTGGAATGAGCTCCCTGACAACATCAAGGCTGCTGATAGTGTGCAAAACTTCAAGAAACAGCTGAAAACATTGCTATTTCGAAAGGAGTTTAATTGACTATATGGACCATGACAACTGTCCAATGACTTTAAAGCGCTTTTGAACATTATAGGTGGAAAGGGCGCTATATCAAATATCAATTATTATTATTATTATTAAGAGTCATAATTGAAAATAACCAACAAACAAGCTGTAAGCCTACACTGCAGCAGGCTGGTTATACTGTAAATGTATAGATATTAATGCATCCACATTTTGTGAATCGATCCATTTTTCAATAATAGCGGATCGAAATATTTGCGTGTGGTCTGTCCAATTTGGTGTGTTTATGTTCCAATTCCTTTATTAACCCATTCACACTCAGAGTTTCATTAGAAAGTATCGTCTGCTACTCTTACACTTATGAAAATAAATTGTGAATGAAGCAAAAGTTCGCAAAATATTTGAAGGAGAGTTATATTTTAGCTTCTGGTTAACATTTCTCCTTCAAATGTTTCCAAGAAAATGCTTTTGTAAGTAAAATATTACCAAAAACGTAAGGCCTGTTTTGGCTGCTATGAGTGTAAATGGGTTAATGGATCGTAATATTAGGGAATCGGACCCACTCGTTAAAGTCGCTAATATTAATTTCATGTTAATATTGATACCCTTACAGTAATCCAGATTCCCAGACCACTTGTATCCTTCAGATGTGAATAAATCAAGAACACATTTACCTGTGCTATATTTTTGTTTAATAGATACACTCCATAGTTAAAGTGGAACCTCTCCTTTCCTTTACTGTACAGAGGAAAACTGAAATATAAAAACAACAGTCAGAGAGGTAGATATCAGGGAGATGCAGCGAGGGACCAATCATCATACAATTACCGTATTTTCGCGCATATAAGACGCACCTGTATATAAGACGCAGCCCTTGTTCAGGCCTTTTAAAAGATGTATAGACCTTAGCTTTGTGTATAGTACTCACCCCCCTTTCGGCCCACGTCTCTAGCTATTTTCTAAATATAAATGAAAGAAATGGGGGGCATCTTACTAACTAGCATTGGATTCGGACAAACATTACATTGATTGTAATAGGGGCTTGGACATTCATGCATTGTATTGTAATTATTGTGCTTAAAATAGAACCGGCTGGACAGGTCCGATATAACAAACAACAGTTGAACAGTTAGAGACGTGCTAAACATGTTAGATACACAATTGAAATGAAATCATACCCGAGCCTCAATTGTGATATGGGTTGCGTTAATTTGTGATCTCTGTGTGGCCTGGGCACTCGATGTAAAACACCCTAGATTTCTAGCTTTGTGTATAAGACGCACCCCCGTATTGAGTGTAAAAATTTGTGTAAAAAAGTGTGTCTTATACACGCGAGAATACGGTACACTAGGCCCAGTGCACAGTGGACGCATACAGTGGAGACAGTTAATTCTTGCACTAAAAGCGTGGGCAGTCCGGACATCATACACAAAACACATTCCCGATTGCCATCCAGTTTTCTGGGCATGGATGCATGGCTGACCCCGCAACTGAACTTAGCTTTGATTCGCAAGCTGTGTGGGTCATTAAAGTTATGTTTTTGACATGTTATCCATGGGTGTTTGTACAACCAGGCACTGTCAGCCATCTAATAAACTGACTATTTTGATGATTTCTTTCTAACGAAAACATTTTTCAGAAACTATTTGAAGGAGAAATGTTCTCGAAAAACTGACAAACAACTTTCCTTGAAATATTTTTTCCAATACATGATTAATTTGAAAATTATCTTCAAAAGTATCATAGGTCCAGACGACACTTGTCATCTTGTCATGGAGATCTGCTGGCATGAATGGGTTAACCCATTAATACTTAAAGAGTTCCTTCAGAAATTGTCGTCTGGATCTATTATACTTTTGACAATAACTTTTAAAATGGGAATGATTTTACAAACTATTTGAAGGAGAGTTGTAGGTAATGTTCTGATTGACATTTCTCCATCAAATATTTTTCTGACTTTGCTTTTGCCTGCAGAATATCGTCAAAATTGTCCAGCTGTTTTGGCCGCTGTGAGCATTAACGGGTTAAGCGACCTACTGACCACTCAGAATATAACGCTACTCACTCTCGGTCTTTGTCCGCTATCTTGTCGATCACATGATCTCTCACACGCGACCTTGACCCTCGGAGGTCGACCGGGTAACGGAGAGGTATGTCTAGAAAGACTGAGGTCATGTGGACAAGGTGACAGGTGAAACTGAGCGCGACCGCTATCTGGATTTCGTCGTGCCCGGCGAAATCCTCGGAATTAGGGAGATGCACTATGCAGATGGTGTATGCCCCTTTTATGGAGGTCTGCAAAGAAAGGGTGATAAATTGCAAGGGTTGGGCACCATATTTTTTATTTCATTTTTATTTCATTTTTATTTATCAAATTTTTTTCGTAATTTTTATTTTATTTTTTGTAATTGCCATTTACGCCACCATAGATTTAAATTTGCATAAATTGTCCTTTATTTACATTGTCACTCCATTGGATATATACTATTACATGAAGGACATACCTTATCTATACGGCATTTTAAAGGACATTCTATAAGACAAACCTCAACTTCAGGATTTATCTGTCCTGTATGAAGTATGTACCTCAACTCTAGCAAATGTAAAGGTCACTTTACATGAAGTATATACCTCAACTATAGAAAATGTTAATCTCACTCTACATGAAGTACATACCTCAACCTTAGCAAATGTGAAGGTCACTCTGCATGAAGTATGTACCTCAACTATGGCAAATGTAAAGGTCACTCTACATGAAGTATGTACCTTACCTGCAGGGTTTATTAGAGAAATTCTACATGAAGTACATACCTCAACTATAGTGAATGTAAAAGTCAATGTACCGATAAGGGAACACAACTCCAGCTAAGGGTATCTAAAGGTCACTCTATATACAAAATACATCCCTCAACCACATAAATTATCAAATTCACTCTACATGAGGTACATACCTCTACTACAGGGTATATAAAGGCCAGTTCTGATATAAGCTGTTTCCTCCTCATAATCAGCTGTGCATTCGTCTTCACAAAAGATTCCCTGGAAAACAAATAAATAGAAATTTCAGTCAGAAAGTTTATTTTCAGATAAAAGACTGCCTGTGGGAAGCTCTAAAACAACATTAAAAAATCATTTTCATATTATTCTTCCCTATCATTTCCTGGTAAACTTAAACTAAAACCATTTTGACTCCCTCTAGAAGACTTGAAAATCAAATGAAATTGAATACTTAAAATAGAATGACCACTGATGAAAAAAAACACATCTAGAAATTCCACAGGATGACCACCATTTAGACCGTATATCATAGTCTTAGCCAGCAGGGTGTATGAGCATTATTTGGAAACCCAAACCCACAAAAATCACCCCTCAGGACAACCCCCCCTCCCCCTTCCAAAAAATGAAATTGTGAGTAGTTTCTTAAAATGTCCCATTCTAGCATATAATTGAAGATTTTTTCACCTCAATAGTCAATATAATTCCAATCACATTGTATAAGGATAGTATGCCTTATTTTAGTGTTGGGACAATCATTGATTATCGATAATCAATCGTTTAACTCTCTGATTCTGATTAATCGATTACGAAACTGGCAATCGATAATAATCGAAAATGTGACACCTAGTGGCAAAATATAGAACTAAATGACAGACAAGTTGTCAGCTTTCTTGCTATGAAATTTAGCTCCAAAAACACTTCAAAACGAAGTTAAGGTAGGTGCTAATAGCAAGTAATTGTCATACACTATCACTTATTATTAGGCTCTAGACCTCTAGTACCCAATTACTGCAAAAGTGCGATGAACTGATTATGATCGATAATCAATCGGTTGGCTGTAACTGATTATCGATCATGAAATTGCAACCGATTCCCAACCCTACCTTATTTCAATAAGTAAGTACATGTTTTTGGTTTTAGTTTGAGTATATTGTCTCCCTCTGTCTCCCTTGAAAAACAGAACACCGCAAAATGTTACAATTGCCAATTTTGGGCACCCAGTTTCTAAATCCTGGCTAAGACTATGCCATATATACCATACAAAACATAGTAATACAAGTAGTTTCTGAAAATTAAGGGGCCAAATAGGCTACCATAATGCAGATTTAGGTGGCTCTGTCAAGCTTTTGGTAGCCAAGGATTGCGTGTTCTTTAAAATAAGTAGCATTTCTGTTGCATGATTGACTTAAACATCGTTCAGTAAATATTTGAAAATTAATAATTTCTTCAAATATTTTCTGAATTCATGCTTCATATTTTCAAAAGTAAAATAGATATTTTCAAAATTAACCCATATCCAGATGATATTTTTTTAAAACAAATTCTGAGCATGAAAGAATTGAATGTAAGAACTTTAACCCATTCACAGTAGATTTCGGAAATATATTTTTAATAAAACCATTTTTAGGAAAATATTTGAAGGAGAAATGTTAATTAGAAGACATATAACAAGTCTCGGTCAAATATTCTCTGAACTATCCCTTTTATTCCGATGTTTTTTTTCCAAAAGTATCGGATTAGGGGTTGATACTAGAGGGACTGAGATTGTGAATGGGTTAAGGTGTTACGATACTCTATACCGGTGACACCTATTGGGTAAAGGACAAACTAAAATAATTTATTACAATTTACCTGACACCACTGGAAAAAATTGAAAAGAAATTGCTTTTTTATTAAATATGTACCAATCATGATTATACCTGCCCATTATAAATAGTGTCCTAAGTTTTTTGTTTTTGGCCACAGTGATTTTCATATTCATTGAATTGATGTTTTGACACATTTTCAGAAATAATGTGTGATAATTCATGTGTATAAAATTGGGTTCCCTTGCTCCACAATATCTTACATAAGGATGGGCATATACGGTAACAATTGAGGAACTCTTTTCTAATATTTTCATGAAAATTTGCCCCAAAAAAGACCCATTTCACAAACGTTGACCATCTATGGTTCGAAAACTAGCACGATGACCTGTCATTTTCTTTATGTCTTCTTATTAAGAGCACTGTGCAGATACTGTAGACAAAAATTAGTGAAAATTAACCTAGGCAATACCAACTTTAGGTTAAAAACTTGTTTCACAAATTTCAGGCAGTGTCAGTATCTCTGAGGGGATAAATTAAGCAAAGAAAGAAATTTTGGAGAATGAGATATTTGTGACATATATTGCATTAATTTGTGAAAAAAAACTAAGAAGATGACCCCATGATTTTAAGTAGTTTTAAAGATCACTGTGCTATGTTCTTTTCTCATGCAAAGTTTCAGGAAAATTAAACTGAGATTCCTAAAAGTGTCGTAAGACCTTAACATCATACTTACCGGGCTTCATAATATGACTTTTTCTTTTCTTGAAACCGGTCTTTATCTCGATGTAAAGTATCTTTTTTCTTTTTCACTGCCATATCTACAATGCAAAAACATTTCAGTGTATAAGCAGGGATGTATATTACCTAGATAATAAACATAAGTATAAGGAGTTACAGGGCTCAACGCTAACAGTGAACCGCTGGCCCCAGGCCAGTAAAAATTCCCAAAATGGCTTTGGGCCAGTACAAAAAGACCTCAACTAGTTCTACAGGGCCAGTTAACATTTGGGGACATTCTTGTTAACAAGGTTCCCCTCATGACCGTCCCCAAATGTTTTTGAAATAAATGAAGATAAAATAAATAAAAATAAATAAAAATAAATGTTGTCAGTGAATTTTATGCAATGTTTTTCTTGTTAGGTTAAAGAAAAGGACCAGTAAAAATTTTGTAGGACCAGTAGATCCTAGGTGTTACTGGTCCTACGGGGCCAGTAACATTTTGAGTTAGCGTTGAGGGCTGAGTTACAAATATAGGAGTAGAAAGACTATGTAGTTACTAAGCCCCTGATTAATTGTTCTACCAAGAACTATTATCAAAATTCTGCCGCTGGGAAGGGTGCGTCAAGATTTTTGCTTCTGTAAATCTTCTACTGATATCAATGTGTTTTGAACTTTCTAATGCATTTGAAAATTTAAGTCTTTGACAAAGGGTGTATAGACTTACAAACCAGTCCTTCTAATGCATTTGAAAGTTAAGTTCTTTGACAAAGGACTTATAGACTTACAAACCAGTCCTCCTGTGGAGATTTGTTATTTAGGTTTTTTGCCAGTGTTTCATTATTTTTTTAGCTTTTTTGCAATATTATGTTTTAGCCACCAGCAGAGAAAATGTTGATGGTCACTATCAGAAAGTCGTTTTCGCGAGCATTTTCTCGCCTGGTTCTCACCTTGACCTTGCCGAGTGACGTAGTCTGGTTCAAAATCGAGAACCAACGATCGATAGCAGTTCTCGCCTGGCTCACGCTATGAACGATGGGAGATAGACATTTATTTTTTTATTCACTGAATAATTCAGTCCTCAATAAGCCTTAACATATATAAACAATTACAGTAATGATAATGAAGTGTACTTGGGTAACTATAGAAAACACATGTAAAACTTGAATTACAAAGGGGACACATGGCGTCCAATCACAGGCGAGAACCAGGCATGCGACAACCACAATCGTTTTGGCGAGCTGTATGCAGGTCATGTACATACCCGTATGTAGGACAAACGCTAATACCGTCGCAGAATCGCGGCCCAGATCAGGTTGGGCATATCGTGAACAAAGTGTGGTGCAATTTTAAATGGCTTTAACACTTATACTGCTCTTGGCTGATTTTGCCAATACAAAATGATCCAAAATACCTGAAAAATAACTGAAACCCTGGCACATGGGTACTCATCGGAGAGTGCTCAATAAAATCTTTCCAATGGATACCAACATTCCAGGTTTTAGATAGTTTTCAAAAATCTTTGCGTCCTTGTGCTTGACAAAAGTAGCCTCAGCATTGGAAGTGTTATGGGTGTTCGAGAAATAGTCGTAACTACCTCTGTGTTGATTGGACGAGCCCAGTCTCTCGAGGACTTCCTTATCGGCATGTAACGCCATGGTCCGCCATTCCAAATCCTTCTTTAATTGGTTAACTTTCAACACCAGCATTTCATGGTCCGACAACTGAAAAAATAAAGGAGTGAAACATAGTGACAGGAAGAAAGCATGAATAATCCAGATCTCAATCAATATCTTCATAATTTTCAGCAATCAATTTTGCCTAGTTGATTCTCAAGAGTGCAAAAAATCTGGGACTCAAGAAAAGGATATGTTATCTGGTTCATCCACTGATTCAAGGCAAATGACAGCTTCCTCTAAAAGTCCATTAAATTTGGTATTTTATCGTTGATATTTTCAACATTTATGCCTGTCTTACAGGGACCTTATTTTATTATACTTAGCACTCTCTGGTTAGAAAGTTTTGCTCATAAAATGCAGACTGCCCAAGTAGCAATTTATACAATTTTACTTATATCTAAAATTTCAAACGATACAATAAGATACTTTACTTTTTCGATACTTTAAATATTTCCCATACAATATTAGTATTTGGTATGGTATCATGTACCAGTACTTCTCCCATTTTTCCTTACCTGTTTGGTTTTACACTGTGACTTGAGAAGGCGGTCCTCTATGCGGCTATGTACGCGCTCTACGGAGGCCTGAGTCTGCTTGATGGCCCGCAGTACTGTGTAGATCCGCAGCAAGGAATTGACACTGTAAGAATCTCGCACTGTGGCCTGGTCCACCTTAAGCAAACTCTCAGTCACATCGGAAACAGCAGACTGGAGAGAAAAATAAAACATATAGTTAAGGGAGGCCCTTTTTGAAGAGCTGTGTATGTGTGTGTAAATGTATACTGTAGAATGGCTAGTTTTTCCGTGAGTTTTATTTTCCCGTTTTTTTTTTCCCGAATGCTTTCAAGCAGGAATAAACAAGACCGGAAAAAACAATACAGTACATGTCTGGACTTAATAAACAAGGAGAAATCCTGACCTTAGTTTAATAGACTATACTCTTTGGTATACTAAAATTTAAAATCTACAAAAAAACGGGAAAATTAGAAACGGAAAAAACATATGTCTTCTCTTCGGAAATATTAGAAACGGAAACACCCAAAAATGTAAAAATGAAAAATTAGGGAAAATTTTTACACAGAAAAATTGGCCATTCTACAGTATATGTATGTGTGTATGTATGTAGACCAACCTAGTTTCAGTACGGGATGTTCTAAAATAAAATTCATAAGGGTGATATATTCTACAAAATTCATAGTGTCGTCTCAGAAGAGTGAGGTTGCCCATTGGGCAGCCTCATATTTTGCCCCAAATGCCCACCTGGAAAAGTAATAAGAAATTACTATCCATCCAACCCCAGTCACACCCTGTATGAAATTTCTCAGATGCAAACAGGAGGTGCTGTACCATAAATACTCAGTAACTTGGGACACTTTTTAATAATTACTATTTCTATGGGTTGTCCATGTTTTCTGAAAATACCCTGATGTTGTATCAGTAAGATTTACAGATAGGTCCATATTATTTGAGAAATGGCAACTGGCGATAGATGGAGAATTGTCCAGATTTCCCATTAATCATTTTGCAAAATGATTGTAATAGCCCAAATTCCTAGGGGGGTCTAAATTTCCGAGAATTTACGGTAGGTGTAGTTACCTGGGATTCCTGTGAGGGGGCGCTGTAGAAGCCATCATATACCCCAAAGATCAGGGTATTCGGGTTGTACCTCTCTGCAGAGTTGTGGATCTGAAAGAGGAAAATGGTTCAAGTTTCAAATATGGTAATCATATAACAGGAATGGAGCTGCAATTAATACTTAGTCGATTTAAAAAATATATACACATTTTTTAAATTTATGATTAATATCAATCATAAATTGGTTAACCCTTTTGCTCCTGGTGGCTAATTTGTTCAAAATTAAACAAGGCAAATCTCCTTTTTTTAATTAAAAAAAGGTTTGCCACCCCTCTTTTTTTAAGATAAGAAGAAGAGCAGCCAAAAACAGCCTGAAAATGTTGGTGATATCTTACTAACAAAAACAATATTCAAAAAATATTTGAAGGAGTATCGTTCATCTGAACTCTATCTACAACTCTCCTTCAAATATTTTGTGAATTCATGCTTCATTTCTAAAAGTTATTTTCAAAAGTTTGACAGGTCCAGACGGTACTGCTCAAAGTAATCTCAGAGAATGAATGGGTTAACCCATTAACGCTCAGAGCGGCCAAAAGAGGCCTGATGATTTTGAATATATTTTACTTACAAAAGCATTTTCTTGAAAACATTTGAAGGCAAACAACAACTCTCCCTCAAATTCTTTTTGAACTTTCGCTTTATTCAAAAGTTATTTTCAAAAATATGAGAGAAGCAGACGATACTTTCTAGAGAAAATCTGAGTGCTAATGGGTTAACTCATTTACACCTGAAGTACACATTTGCTCTGCTCTGCAACGTACTGAAATATCTTGATAACAAAGCAATATTATGAGAAATATTTGACTGAAAATGGTTATTCGTAATTTTTTCCTGTGCAGGGTCTAGATTGTTGGTCTCACCTGGTCTCCGAGGTAGACGAGACCTGTCATGTTGACCTCCCATTCTATGATGAGCTTCACCTGCGTTTTCACGAGGCACCAGACGCGCACCATCACCACTGACGCGGGGTCAAGGTCAGTAAGAATCAGAATCGTCACTGATACAGCATACAAATATGGCAATAAAACGTGAGTAAATTTAAAATTGCAAAAATGCCAATACAGCATACAGATATGGCTCAAAAAGTGATGAAAATCAAAAATGCAAATATAGCGATGCAACATCCCAAGCTGTATCGCAACAATTTTGGTGATATTGCTATAACAAAATTTTACAAAAGCCATATTTAGAAAATATTTGAAAGAGAAATATTCATCATCACCAATAAAGAATACAAATATGGCATGAAAAGTGATTAAAATCGAAATTCCAAATTTACCAATACAACATGCACCTCAGTGTGACGTCACTAGGAGACAGACGAATGAGGGCTTTCGTTTTTGTTTACATCATAGGGGAAGTTGCTCACGCACATGTGCAGAACACACCACTTGAGTGGTTCTTGTCAACGCCTGGGCTAGAAGTCATACTGAGGCTGTTGGGAGAGACATGTTAGTTGCATATCCCGTGATCGACATTCATGACCTCTGCTCCCCCCCCCCCCTTAGTAATATGAGAAAGGATACAGGAAGAAGCCAAATTCAACCCATCCTTCGTCTGATTCAGGTCAAAGCTCTTCCATGTTGGATTCTGAAATGAAATTGAAAAGAGTTTAAAAAATGATAACACTAATGATGGATGCAATCCTTTTTTAATCATTTACCCATAACATGGTTAACCCATTAATGTTCCGTGGCCAAAGCAGGCTTACAACTTTTATGGAATCTTGCAGACAAAAACAAAATTGCTAAAATATTTAAATGAGAAATTTTATTCAGAACTCAAATACTTTGAGAAATATTTCTCAATTTCAAATAGATTATAATTCATGTAGGTATTTTGACCTGTGATAGAGACAAGATATTTTCTGGCAGCTAGATAAGTTTTAATACTATTGGAAATCAAACATATAGGATTTAATCAATATGTTTTATAAAAAGATAATATTGATTTCAACTCACCAGGGAACCTTGAATCTTTTCACTAGTGTAAAAGGCTGTAAAGAATATGTAAAAAATTACATTACCGGAAATACACATAAGTATGTATTCCAGCAAACAATATTAATATGTGTGAAAAATGAAATAATCATTTCTTTATCAGCCATTGTTGTTCTTTCGCTTTTATGTCACAGATCTAGTATAAAATTGATATTAGAGGATCAGTTTTTGTTTCTCTAAGCTTTCACTTGATACAATACCAAATACTTATATTGAATGGGAAAAAGTGTTGCATTGAAAAAGTTGAGTTTTATATTATAAGGTTTAAGATTTAAAATATAAATAGAATTGACTTAATTGCTAAGGAGACATCTCTGCACAAATGCAGTTTGAAGCAATTTTATTAACAATATTTCAATGCATCAATATGTGTATTGATATGTTAACGCAACCTGTATAGTTTGAGGAGAGATATAGCTTGTGAAATGAGCAGCATAGCAGCGCTTGTGGTAATGTGTGAGAGACACACTGATACCTTAAAAAATATTACGCCAGTTTTAATCAGTTACCGGAAGTTGATTTGGATGAAAATTGTGATGTGCGTAAGCTATTTGCGCAATTTGTTTCTGTGAAGTACAAGCAAAGGCGACCTCTATCAGCAAAGAATGGCAAAGAATGACGTCATGGTGAGACAAAATCCAGTCACAGATTAAAAGTTGTAACTTTGTGATTGCATTTATTGAAGGGGAATGCAGAACCATTATAGAGATCCACATGCATTTAAAGCTTTACTTTATACTCATATTAGATATGGATATGGGCCAATTATCCATGACAGCTCCACTGTCTACTGTCTACTTACCAGGCGACGTGTCATCCTTATGCAGAGTGAAGTAGGTCTGTATATTGGCCACGTCATCACTGAGGCTTTTGATGGAGGTGCTATTCCGTGCGGCCACACTGCGCAGGTGTCTCAGACGCCTCTGCAAATACACCATTCTCATGAGATAATTGATTTTAAGCCTGTTCAAAAATAACACAGGTCCAGACGGGAAGTTCAAGGAGCACTCTAAGACCTAAACAAAAAATGTTTGTTTCCTATTACATGCTAGAAAAAAATAGGGTATGTAGGTAGGGAATTTATTTTATTTTATCATTTTTTTTTTCTCTCCACCCTGATACTGAATCAGGGCTTGACATTAACTTTTTGAGGCACTTGCCCCGCGGGCAAGTGCCATGAGGCTTTTACTTGCCCGGCCTCACTAGGGGTACTATGCGTCTGATAATTCCACTGGTCAGCCGGAACAGTAACTGAACAGAAGTACGTGTCCGGCGGTCCATATCACTTGTCCCGGACAACAGGACACCGAGGACAGGGCTTAATGTCAAGCCCTGTGCATGGTGCTGCTTGTTTTACTGAGGTAACTAAAGTCGCCTTTGAAAGCTAAAATAAAGCATTTTTTTCAGAAAATGTTAATATCTTCTTTAATGTGTATATATATATATATATATATATATATATATATATATATATATATATATATATATATATATATATATATATATATATATATATACAAATACAATTACAATTTTATACATATTGTGGCCAGAATTAGACTAACTGATTCACTGCTGCAGATGTTGCAAAACTGGAGGTGAACCAAAGTAAATAGGATGTATCCCTAAGCTTCTATATACAAGGAATATATTTAGGTTTGACCTATGTGATCTGCTACAATAACAGTGAATAAATTATCATCAAGATAATTCACACACATGCATCTGACATGCCATTTCAATATAATTGCTGTTAATTAATGTGTTGTCGATTGTCGGAAGTATCCGGACAATTATCAATTACTCTGAAATGAAAGGGCAGTTTTCATTTTCAACACTGACAGTGACACTGTTTGCAGGGTTAGAGGGGACAGACATATCTATAGCCAGGTCACTCCTCTTTCCGTCTTATGACTTATCCAGTCGGCTTTTCTCGCTTAAAGCAAAATAACAAAAAATAAACAAATATTTTACCTGCTGAGTCGGCAAGTGAATATGCCGGTGCCTTGTGGTAGAATCAAGCGAGGACATGATTCACACGTACCACCGCATCCTTGATCTAAATACAACAGTATCCAGGGATCTCACTTCTCAATATTTTCGCCCACCAATCGCCATTTTGACTCGCACTCTCGTTGAAGTCACATGACCACAATGCTGTCATGAAATAACAAGCTTCAAAATTATTAGTGAGGGATGGTTATAGTTTAAAAAGATGAATAATCTGGTTATAAAACGAAATATATTTATTTCATCCCTACACGCATAGATAATGATACCCAAAACAGCGAGTTGGAGAGCACCTTCCACGAGAGTTTTCGAGAATTGGACGAGATTTCAATTCACATGACTTCCTGAAAGAGTTAGTGGGATCTCTTTTGGACATTTAATAACTGTTATTGACGCATGTTGATAAGGTAGGCAGTATATTCCAATGGCAGCTAGCTCAGATTTTAGTCAGGTATCAGATTCATTGTTTAGGTCCTACTGATTATTTGGTAGAACGTCTGGTAGGAACATTTTAAGTTTCCCAAATGTGTTGAGGGTGGCTGTCACTTGTCAAACTGACATTTGACAGCTTAAGGTGGGTCCAGCACTAGTCCAGCACTAAGGACATTAGCTAGCATTTTCTTCCTTTACAGCTTGTAGGGGATTGTAACACCTAGTAAACTATGTATTTTTTCTAAGGAGACGTTTTTAGCTAGCTCTCACTGCTACCTTGATTTATCTTTTCTTAAATGTCAGAGTTTTAGGGTGAAATAACATTTTACATTTTTCACTGAAAAATGTAAAATGTAATTTTTTCAATTAAATCACATTTAGCCTGCAGCAGCGGGTCAGAACGCCAATTTAACTTGGATGGATTAAAAGTTCATACATGTACCCAGAATAAGGTGTCTTGGATATATATTATTTGCATTCCTATGGGAGATTGTTATTGTCAGAGCTAAGTGGGGTTGGTCTTTCTATAGAAATGGGTTAATTTCCCTCTTTATATCTCAAGAAGTGGGCAATAAAGTTTATTCCCAACCCCTCATTTGAAAAAGAACTTAAACAGCAGGGGAACAATTGTCAGCAAAGGAAGTAAAGTGATAATTTTAATATGACCAGAACAAGTCAAGATATCCATAAATAACTGATGACCTAAACTGTGCTTTCATATTTACAGCCAATGAAAATGAGTCAAGGAATTGAGCGTATTGCGGACTCGCTGGGTTATCTGGTACTGAATGAAGATGGCGCTGTGATCAGTGTAAGTAATCAGAATCATTAAGCCATTTGCACCAACCTCCTGATGAACTCTGAATATCTTCAGAATGATGTATTTTTAAAACTATTTAGTTGGCCCATTTGTGCCTGTAACACCCAAAACCGTCTATTTTGGTGATATCTGTCTGACAAATGGAATTTTCAGAAAATATTGGAAGGAGTAAGCTTTTTCAAAATCCAATCCACAACTTTCCTTCAAATATTTTGTGAATTTATAAGCAATTCCAAAGTTATGTTCAAAATATCAAAGGTCCAGACAACTCTTGTTAGGGATATCTCAAGGCATGGAAAATAATAGTACATACTACATAGTACTAAATTCTGAACCTTTCAATCAAAAACTTTACTCGAGATGTTTAATGTTATATCTGTTTTTTACTTACAGTCAGGTGGGGAACTGGAAAATGATGAGAAATCAGCTGACGTGGTAATGAATATTGTGCAGGACGCGAGTCAGCAGAGCCTTATGGCCGACGCCTCTCCCTTCAACCGACTCTCAGGTATGAACATATAAACTTTGACATATGGTACTCCTACTTATTTTTCTTTCTCTGGTGTTCAACAGCGAAATTTTGACGAAAGTGACTCACTTTTGCAAAAAAATCCCCAGACCTGTAAAAATTCCGAAAGACTGTTTTAGGCCAGTAAAAAAAGACCTCAACTGGTCCTACAGAGCCATTAAACATTTGGGGACATACTTGTTAAAAAATATCACCGTCAGAATGTCCCCAAGTGTTTTTCAAGTAAATAAAGATAAAGTAGATAAAAATAAATTTTGTCGGTGAATTTTATGCAATATTTTTCTTGTCATGTTAGAGAAAAAATTAGGACCAGTAAAAATTTTGCAGGACCAGTAGATCCTAGGTGTTACTGGTCCTAAGGGGCCAATAGCATTTTGATTTAGCGTTGAGGCCTGTCGTTTTTCTAAGATGCTTCATTTGTGACTCTATTCTGCTTTTCTCTTGCAGTTGTCTACGACAGTGTGATGTTCATGATAACAGTTTCAAACGACCGTGTTTACGTGAGTAAACGGAAGTACATCCCACAAGAACCTGCAGTCGTGTAATGAACAATGAATAACAAGGGAAATATGATAAGACATTACTGTTGTGCAAAGTGGCTGGGTGAGAGAGAGACCTGGTAACATCAGCATTTGTGTATGTAATGAACATGGGCAATGTGAAAGGATATTACTGTTGTTCAAAGTGGCTGGGTGAAACAGGGACCGGGTAACTTAAGCATCCTTGTATGTACCGAACATGGAAAATGTGAAAGGATATTGCTGATGTGCATACTGCGGGACTGATGTCATTATTTCTGTTATGAAGATGGGCAGAAGAAAGAGCCCCCGGGAAACCATCCTCCCTGGGGATCCATTCTGTCATGTTACCCCCATGGACTTACAATATTTATTGATCAGGAGTCAGGCTTCGGTTAAAAATTCTGGGAGACCACAGGACCACAGGTTTTAAAATCTCCTAAGCCCCAACTAAGAACCCATAGGCCTAGCTTTGCTGAATCCTGCAGTCTAACTTTGCCAAGAACACTGTTCTAAGGTGTGAGATATCTCTTCACTATTATATTTCATTTTGGAACTGTTCAAAAGGACATTCTGATGTGTCAAATGGTGTTTTTCAACTGGTAATATTCTTGATATTCCTCTGAGAATGATCTTAAACTGTTCTTTTCGTGTAGCCAGCGGGACTTCAACGGCAAATATTATTTCTGTAGCTGCGGGCTATGGGGCTAGTGGTTAGCTGGACCCCTGTATATTGTATACCTGCTCACTCTTTCAGACCATTTGATGTAACTATAAGCCGTAAAAAGCTTAAATTTGAAAGGAAATTACTATTATGTCTCCTGGCCAACTCTTGGAGAACAGTTAAGTTATTATGTGCATATTAAGGCCTAAAACGAATTGCTTGTTTCTTGTAATGGTCCCATAAAAATAGGGTAGGTAGGTAAGAACATTTGGGGTATTAATTTTGTTTCAATAATGCATGTTTCATGGCAGCTGTTGCAATGTTCTAATCCTGTATTAATTTTGATAGGGAGTTTGGAGGGCAGGATCACATTCTTTTGAGTAAAAATTTGTTAGGGTTGTGTTACTGGAAACAAACATTTAGTTTTTTGACCTTCTGAACTGGAAGGATATGTTATAGGGGCAGGAAGTTTAAAGACCGGATCAATATTTCAGGATTTTACCGATCTGATAATCGGCACCTGAAATATGGCGATTCATCGGTCCAGTCAGTAACAATGACAGTCCTGTCTACCTGAGGCTGAATTTGAAGAGATAATGAATCGATTCATTTTGATCTATGTATTACTAACCCATAGGAGAAGATAAACAAATGGAGCATTTCAAACTGTCCAAACATTTCTATCAGTTAAGGCTGAGTTTAGAAAGCTTGAAAAGCTTAGAAACTGATCTGGTTCAGTATAATAAACAAACTCTAGGCTCAAGTTAAAATTAGAAAATGGTACATTTTAAGTTAATTAAACATTGCTCTTTTGTGAAAGCATCATGGAAGGACAGAGAACCGTTTTCCATGGTCATGATGTATGTTGAAAAATAAGAACAAATAAATAATATTTTAAACATGTTTTTATTTACTTTTTACTGTCAGCCATAAGTCAGAATTCAGGAAATCCCTGTTTGAGTTGGTAACAAAAAAGTCCCTTAATGACAAGTACTTAAGTCATGACAAAGTCTGGAGTCTTGATAATTAACCCATTAATGCTCACAGCAGCCAAAACAGCATGATCATTTTGATGGAATCATCTACCAGGCAAAAGCATTATCTCCAAAAAATATTTGATAGAGAAATGTTTATGAAAATATTACCAACAACTCTCCTTCAAACATTTCGTTGGATCATTCTTAATTACAAAGTTCATGTTAGAAGTACCCGACAACAATATCTGAAGGAAATCTTAATTTAGTGGATCTTATGAATTCTGAGCGTTTAAGCTTATGAAGAACATAGTGATGGAATATTTCATTAGAAGCTGTTCCTGCTGGGTTTAGCAATCTCTCTTCAAACATTTGTCAATTACTCTTATTTGATGTGTTTACATCCAATTTTGTAAGACCATGTATGTACTGCAGATACAAATGTATCCCTTTTATCAAAGATGATAACAGTTCTTAACCCTTTCAGTGCTGAGGCTACTTTTGTCTGAAACACAATTGTGCAAAGATTTTTGAAAACCATCTAAACCCTGTTATGTTGGTATTTATTAGATAGTTCTCACCGAGTACTCCCATATGAGTACCCATTTGCCAGGGTTTCAGTCATTATCAGTTTTTTTTCCATCATTTTGTATTGGCCAAATTAGCCATCAGCAGCTAATAAGGGTTAAGGTAAATTCATAAACAGATGAGCCTTCAGTATCATTTTCCCACTTCGCTTTAATGGAAGAAATAGCACAGTAGTAATTTTACATCTTGATCACAGATTCTTGAAGATTACACTGATGACAATAGAAGGGTTGGACAATAACCAGTAAGCATGGTAACCTGGTAGGGCTAGCAGCATGGTCTCAGCCAGCAGGTCGTCTGGGTGTCTTTTTGGACACCCAAATCCTTAAAAAGCACCCCTCAGGACACCCATATTTTTTGTGAGGAAATTCTTAAAATCTCAAGCATATAATTGAATGGTTTCATCTTCATCTAATTCCCTTGACATTGCATAAGGGTATCATGCCTTATTTTGATAAATTTATACATGTGTATGGTTGAAATCTGAGTATATTATTGTTCCCCTTAAAAATTTGGATGCCCAAAAATTTTACAATTGTCAATTTTGAGCACCCAGTTTCTAAATCCTGGCTAAGACCCTGGCCAGCAGCACCAGGACATAATAGCCCAACTGTAAACTCTACTTGTACCACATTAGACATGGCAGCTCTCAATTGCCCCTTTGTTAGGCTAGTAGCAGGAGATAGTAAAAGACATTTACAATAAAGAATAGAAATGACATAGTAAGGTACTAAGTAATTTACAATCAAATATGCTCAGATGGCTATGATACAAAGGGACCAGTCTTTATGTAATCCTATGAAATGACATATTGCAGCTTTTGCAGTCCATCTTGAGTAGATACCAAACAGTACTGTCTGCTTTATCCCTGTTTAAGGGCGTGTGAGAAAGTTGCCCATAACTTGGGGGTTAGTTGGTGGTTCTCAACATGGTACTCCTGTTTTCACCACCATTAACAAACGGCTATTCATTATTTTGCCTATAAACAGGGCAGAAAAATTATGATAAACCATAAATTAATCCAAGTGAAGTCAGACAGCTTGGTTGCCAGATGGAAAGATTGTACAGATATAAATTTCCATCTACATACACATACATGGCTATAGGAAAACTAACCTAGAGACATGTGAACGCAAATATGCGTACAAGATTTTCAAATTCATTTCAAGAAAAGACCAACCTGTCTAAGAATGAGAGACCACCCAAAAACTTGAAAATAAAAGCCAATTGGATGTCAGCATGCTCTCCCTGATTCAGGTTTCATTTTGGCATGTCACATGACTATGGTCAAACAATTCCTTTTCTTTACATTTTTAAACATACTCAACCTGGTACTTGATTTTGGCCGATTCCCCATTACAACTTGGCATCAGTATTTTTTTGCAAAAATTACAATTTGGACTCACAAGGGTCAACCCAAAAATGCTTAAGCGTCACCCTTGAAATTGTTGTCTGGATCTTTGATACTTTTGAAAGTAACTTGGATATAAAGATGTATTTTACAAAAAATTTGAAGGAGAGTTGGATGTAGTATTCCGATGAACATTTCTCACTCAAATATTTTTCTAAGTATACTTTTGCCTTTAGAATTTCATCAAAATTGTCAGACTGCTTTTTGCCGCCGTGAGCATTAATGGGTTACAGACCTATAGAGGATGCCCCCTTGGCTGCGTTGTCTAACACTATCTGCATTCCTTTACAGCATTTAATCCAGACTGAGAGTCCTGCTTGCGGCATGTGAGAAAGTTGCCTGTGACTTCAGTCTGTCAGCAGTTCTCAGTATGCAGTTCGGTTTCCTCCCCCTTCTAACTACTAGTTGATCAAGATATAGCCATTAAGGACAGACAAAGCAAGAAGAAATAGTCCAATTCCAATTTACAACCCTCAAGCGATTCATAAGAACTACGCTACTTGTTCCTCATTATTTCTATATACACTTGTAAACCCTTCACAAATACAGGGTTCAAATACAAAGGCTTTTTAGGGCCTCTTTCTTTCATGATTAAAGAGTTTAGGCTGGGTCTGATCATTAGGATTCTTAGGGTTATCCCTCTCCACAATTAGAGGGTAACATTGGGTCTAATACATTGAGTTCTAAGGGTATTTCATCTTCACAATGAAAGGTTTAACCTTTCCAATGCTGAGGCTACTTTCGTCCAAAACACACGGATGCAAAAATTTTCGAAAACCATCTAAACTCTGTCATGTTGATATTCATTAGAAAGCTCTCGCTGAGTACTCTCAGATGAGTACCCATATGCCAGGGTTTCAGTCATTTTTCAGGCTTATTGCATCATTTTGTATTGGCCAAATTAGCCACCAGCAGCATAAGGGATAAGAGAGGGTCTGATCTACAGGGTTCCCTTCACAATTTAACCCAGTCATGCCTGCGGTGCCCAAAGCCGTCTGACCATTTTGGTGTCATTTTTTTGACCATAGCATATTTAAGAAAATATTTGAAGGAGAAATGGTCTTCAGGATAAAACCTACCAGTCTCCTTCAAATGATTTGTGAATTAATGCTTAATTCCAAGGTTATATGCAAAAGTATCATAGGTCCAGACGACACTTGTCAATGAGATCTGCTGGCATGAAAGAGTTAAGGAATGTAACCTTCACCTTCTTAAATAATCACCTTTATCATACAATACCATCAACTAATAATGCTGGTTTTCAATTAATCAAATACAAAACTAAGTACAGAAATCAGTTACATCTACACCAGTTAATCTATTGCCTTTTTTGACAATTCCATTGTCAGTTGTAGTATTCACTTTTATATCTTGGAAGCAAACTAACAGATATTTTACAGCATTTTTTTTTTTGTAATTTTCCACCAAGTGGAGTTTCACCATGCAGATATATGATATGATCTTTACCTTAAACTTCGGCAATATGGCAAGTTCCTTACACAGTACAGGCTATCAAAGTATCTTCTTTCCTAACCCATTCATGCCTATAACACCCGATGAAAAAATGCCTAATATGGGGATTTTCTTTCTTTCAAATACATATTTTGAAAAGTTCTTAACCCATTAATGCTCACAGCAGCCAAAAGCGGCCTGACAATATTGATAAAATCTTGTAGGCAAAAGCATAATAAAGAAAATATTTGATGGAGAAATGTTAGTTAAGTCTTTATCAACAATTCTCCTTCAAATATTTTGTAAAATGATTTTCAATTCCAAAGTTATTGCCAAAAGTACCAAAATTCCAGACGACAAAATCTGGAGGAACACTTAAGCGTTAATGGGTTTAAGTACATAGTTATTTTCCCATAAGTACAAATGATGCAGAGGATCCTTTTCATGGTGACCTGCAGGTATATAAGGGTTAACTTTAACCCTTACATGCCAGAAACCCCTTCAGGTCAGGCAACAATTTTGAAGATATCTCTAAAAACTAAACCAACATTTCATTTTATTCTTTCTTTCCAAGATAAAGTTCAAGTATTGAAATAACCTCCTTTCAGAGAGCTTTTTCGAGAATTTTTCATGGTTTTTATTGGAAACGCCCATACATGGCTTACCCTATAAACGTTCTCCTGGTATGAATGGGTTATTGAGAATACATTTAATGAAATTCACATGTATACAACAATATATACCACTGCATGTACATTGTTTTTTTTTCTTGTATAGAATATTGAATCTGTAAAAGTCAATAACAAAAGGACTAAAACAAGTTTTTGTTATAACTCATCCCTCTTTGAATCTGTTTCTTTTGTTGTTTTTGTAACTGTGTCTTTTTCTTTTCGTAAATTATTGACTTTGTCCCAGAGTTTGCGAGCCTCGTTATCGTAATCTTTCCATTCCACCACTATTCTCTGGGCCGCGTCCAACTTGGGCTCTTTAGTCCGTGGGTTGTTACACTAGAAAGAGAACAAACGATTTTAAGATAAGATATATAGTGTTCAGAATGGTGTCGGAGTTTTAAGGGTTTTCAAAAATGGTGTCAGAATTTTCAGGGTTGTCTTAAATGCCAAGAAAGGTAAATTAACCCATTTACACTCATAGGGGCCACAACAGGCCTGATGATTTTGGAAATATTTTACTTACCAAAGCATTTTCTTTTTGGAAAACAGTTCAAGAAAACTGTTGATCATAAGCCAGACAACTTTCATTCAAATATGTTGCTAAATTTCGCTTTATTCAGAAGTTATTTTCATAAGTATGAGAGTAGCAGACGGTACTTTCTAATGAAATTCTGAGTTTGAATGGGTTAAACCCTACATGCAGTGATTGCAGAAAACCTTTTTCTGAGGCTGTACTTACAAGATCTATAATTGTGGCATAAGTTTTTTCCAAGTAACTGCACCAAAGAAATTCAAACCTTTGAGATAGAGTTGTAGTAGGTACTTGATCTATGGTTTAGGTATCTAGTTTTTTTTTCCGAGACTACTTACAAGATCTCGTTTTGTCAAAAAGTTTATCCTAGTCACTGTACCAAGTAAATTTGAACCTTTGAGATTGAGTTGTAGTAGGTACTTAAGAGATCTATAGTTAATGTATCCAGTTTTTTTTTTCGGAGACTGTACATACAATATCGAATTATGGCATAGAGTCACTTTACCATGTAAATTAAAACTTTCAAGATCGAGTTAGACAGGGCTCGACATTAAGGACTGCCCTACTGCCCGGGCAGGTAAAGATTTTCAAAATGGCAGAAGGGTAGGTAAAAATCAGAGCGTGCCTGCCCTAAACGGCAGGTAAGATTTCATCATGTAACTTCAGAGATAATATAACACCAATAGGGAAATCCAATATTTTTTCAACCGTACAGATAAAGCTATATCAGGAAAAAAGTTAATTGGTACAAATACAGTGCATACAGAAAAGTCACTATCATGTTCATTCTATCACACCATTTGCAGGTCAGGTCAAAATTGTGCCGGGCAGGTAGTAATTAAAGTTTACCTGTCCTACTTGGCAAGTGCCTTCAAAAGTTAATGTTGAGACCTGTTAGAGTATGTACTTAACCCTTTAACACTTAGAGTTTCTCTACAAGGTATCGTCTGCTACTCTCATACTTTTACAAATAACTTGCGTATAGAGCGAAATTTCACAAAATATTTGAAGGAGAGTTGTTGTTTGGCTTCTGATCAACATTTCTCCTTCAAATGTTTTCAAGAAAATGGTCTTGTAGGTAAAAATATTGCAAAATTGTCAGGCCCCTTTTGGGCGTTCTGAGTGTCAATGGGTTAAGAGACCTATGATTGAAGACTGTACTTACGAGATCTATGGTTTTGGCGTAGGGTTTTTCCGAGTCGCTGCACCAGGTCTCGCACCACAACCACTCCTGCGGCAGCGACTTGATCGGCACCTGGTGGATCATGTTATTAGGCAGATCCTGAAATACATTAATAATAATAATCGTCAAAATATGTTCATGTTGTTAGTCAGATCCTGAAAAAACATTAAAGCAATAATCGTTGAATCCTGAAAAAACATTTAAATAATAATTGTCCAAATATGCTCATATTGTTAGGCAAATCCTGAAAAAAAACATTACAAATAACAATCATCAAAATATGCTCATATTGTTAAGCAGATCTTGAAAAAAGAAATAATAATAATAATTGTCAAGATATGCTAATATTGTTAGGCAGATCCTGAGAAAATATTAAAAATGATAATCGTCAAAATATGGTCATATTGTTAGGCAGATCCTGAAATACATTAATAATAATAATTGTCAAAATATGTTCATGTTGTTAGGCAGATCCTGAAAATACATTAAAAATAATAATTGTCAAAAAATGCTTATATTTTGGATTGTTAGTTAGATCTTGAAAAGACATTAAGAAAATAATCGTTAAAACATGCCCAAATAAGGATTGTTATGCAGACCCTAAAAAAACATTGAAAATAATCATCAAAAATATGCCCAAATAAGGATTGTAAGTCAGACGCTGAAAAAAACTTTTTAAAAATTGCCAAAAAAATTCCTACAAATACTTTTCTCAAAATATATTATTCATAATAACATTACAGTTAATAAAAGAAATCACAAACAGTTTGAACAAGTATTATTGGTTGGTTACTTTTAAAAGTTTGAAAGGTCCAGACGACTGGTCAAGTAGACCTTTGGCCATGAATAGCTTAACCCATTCACACTCAGAGTTCCACTAGAAAGTATCGTCTGCTTCTCTCATACTTTTGTAAATAAATTGGGAATAAAGCGAAATATCTCATAATATTTGAGGGAGAGTTGTTGTATGGCATCAGATCAACATTTCTTCTAGAAATGTTTTCCAGAAAAAGCTTTTGTAAGTAAAATATTTCCAAAATTGTCAGGCCTATTTTGGCCGATCTGAGTGTTAATGGGTTAATCTCTACTCACCTGATCTAGATTGGACAAGCTGTTGGGGTCCTGACTGAGTCCCTGGTACTGGCCGCGTAAACGATCGCCCGCCGCTATCTTCCTAAACTTCACCAGATCCACAACGTATAACGCACTATCAAAATAAAATTATTCATGTAGATTGATAAAGAACACACTAAGCAGAGGCCTAATTTGTTTGTTTGTTTCTTGTCATTTCTTTCCTTATCATGACTAGCCCATTCACACTCAATCGAGACTTATCTTTTCACAATATAAAAATTCCACTTTTTATGTCCAAAAATTTAAATTGTCAGACAATTCACCGTAGGAAAGGCTTGTGTTAGGATTTCAGTTTCACCATATCTATATAAAGAGCAGAAACACTTGTAGAACTTAGAATTACTATGCTTCAGATTATACTACACATTGCTATACAATCAAACTCTCGAATATTCATTAAGGATTATTCTGTGCAGTGAATATTTGTGCTGAAACATTCATTGCATTAGAACAACCAGTGACCTAGATATCCAGTCAAGGAAATACAACAGTTATTGTGTTCAGTTCAATTGAATAAGTGCTGATTCTCTAAATCTAACCAATACTTACAGAATGGAGAAATCCACTACGAGTGGTTTAAGAGGATAGAATAAGTCACAGATAGTAATGATACTTACCTAATATGGTAACTTCTTCCTGCTAAATGGTTCGCCCAATAGCCAGACCTCCAAAACCTACAATGGAGAAATGAAAACATTCAATACTGGAACTCAATATCCAAGCTATTACTACCTTGGTAACTAAAATAGACTATACCTTTTATATAATATGATTAATAGGGATGGGGACCGGGGACCGGCTCATATGTGAAACCGGCCTGAGCATTGCGGTTAACCAGTCAAAAACCGAACCTCCCTCTACACGGTTCGGTTTTCTATGCATGCACAGGGTTCCTGGAGGCGTAATAAAATTGTCAGCACCTACCTCCTCGCTGGCCTCACAATGTCTGCCAAGCGTGACGATCAAACAGCCATTTCAAAATCTCTAAAGTCTGGTACCCTGCCCACTTTCACTATGCTCGGAAGCCTTCTGAGCATAAAGGGATGGGGATCGTTGAGAATTCTACGGTTCGGTTCGGTTCTCGGTTTTGCTTCTACGGTTCGGTTTTATCACGGTTTCCTAAACAGTTTATTAATGACATTTCTTGGATACGAAACTACGCAATGGAATGCATGGCTGAACTTGCCTGAACTGGAAAGTTCCTATATACTAGCTCCCTGGCCACTTTCTCTATGCTCAGAAGGCTTCTGAGCATAGTGAAAGTGGCCAGGGTACCAGACTTGGGATTTGGAAATGGCTGTTTGATCATCACGCTTGGCAGGCTATGTGAGGCCAGCGAGGAGGTAGGTGCTGACAGTTTTATTCAGCGAAGACCAACGCTCTGAACACAGCAGCAATATTCAACCCGTGGTGCAAGCATGTATTGAGAGCTATGTAGATGATGCTGAAAAACAGTGGCGCGCGTGCATCACATACGCGATCTAGCACCAGATTCTAAGGAAAACAAACAGTGCACGTCACATCACACTCATATTACCATTGTTGAATTAGTGCATAGGCTTCACAGTAAAACGTGTATATTTCTCTTTTTTATCCACTCACCACAGTGGTTAAAACATATCCATGTTAATGTTGTGTACCCTAAATTAATGAGCATAACAAAGCTAAAGTGTTAACCCATTTCATGCGACTCTGACGTCACTTCCTTTTTAATTATATTATCTATAATTCGTTATTTTACGATTTGTTATATAGAGATTTTCAGTAAAAGAAAGGCTGACAAGGATGTTTCCAGAATAAAATACAAGTTATCAGGAAGCTTTCAATGATACAACTGTAAACTCCAGTTTTATATGATATAAAGAAAAGTAAATTTGCTCTCTGATTGTTTTTACACAGTACAGATGAATCAAATGGAGATTTTAATTGTTCACACTTAGGGTTCTCTTGAAAATTTTCATTTTAGTCAATAATACTTTTGCCAATATTCGGGCAAAAGCTACAGCCTCATACCTAAAGCCATCCATCTCCTTCCTACTGCTACAGAATGGGGTGTAAGCGTAGGGGGCGCCACCAAGATCAAAATCATACAGCTCCTGCAAGTCAGCGCGGACAACCTGAAGAAAAAAATCAACGATAATATTTTATTATTGTGCAAAATATTTCAGGACACAAGTGTATATTTGTTATTGTAATGTGCAGACGATGTTCAAATTTCCCTATAATTGAGATTTTAAATATAATATAGTTGTTGTTTTTTTCTATTATTTTTTTTTATATCATCAGAAATGGATGTGGAAATGAAATTCCTTTTGCGTGTTATCATTGGTAACAGTAATCATCTAGAATGAAGCAAGAAATAAAAATGAAGGAATTCCACAAAATATAATTCCACAGGAAATCCTTGATAAGTGTTCTCTTGAGTTATTATACTTTTGATAACAATGGAATTGAGCATAACTTCACATACTGTTTGAAGGTGAGTTGTAGGCTGTAGTTAAACAAACATTTCTTCTTCGCCCTAGCGAGTCCAAATTGTAATTTAGCCTACAAATTCCTGATGTCAATGTAATAAAAAAAAACACTTACAAATCCCCTTCAAATATCTTTCCAACTTATGCTAGAAATTCTGAAGTTATTTAACCCATTCACACTCACAGTTCCTCTAGAAAGTATCGTCTGCTACTTTCATACTTTTGAAAATAACTTGTGAATAAAGCTACAAGTCACAAAAAATTTGAAGGAGAGTTGTTGTCTGACTTCTAAGTAACATTTTTCCTTCAAACATTTTTCAAAAAATGCTTTCGTCTGATAGATATTTCCAGAATTGTCAGGCCTGTTTTGGCCGCTCTGAGTGTGAATGGGTTAATATAGTGTTATAGATCCAGGCACGAAAGGGTTAAGGTGACCTTCAAGAGTTCAGGAAAGGGTTAAGGGGGGCACTGACTCACCTGATCTGCATCAACAAATATAATCTTTTTCACGTCTAGAGGGAAGAGCACATCCAAAAAGAGGATCTTGTACCTGAAGGAAATAAAGTCATAAATACAGTAAAGATATTTAATTCCTGCAATCAGGAGACCAGTCATCTCTGAGTGACTTGTTGACTGGTTGCCCAGTATGCCTGGCTGCCTGGTTGAGATAATTAGGTATGTATATTCATGGTCCACAAAGCTTCATGTGAAAGCTATCTTTAGATGTGACATAACAGGTATATAGCCGTATTGAAGTTAGGGCTGTCGTTGACATCCATTTAATTGAAATTCGATTATTTACATTATTTCTTTCGATTCCAATAATTACAATTGGATTTTGGTGAACTGCACTAAGCATGAAATATTTATTATTTTCACATGTATGACACTATTTTGCTGTTGCTATGATCCTGAGATTCCTAAAATACAAAGGCAATTAAAGTTTTCTCATCATTTTGTGATAGAAAACCTGAGTTCCTAATCAAACTCTTTTATCAGTGTTGCCTAAAAATGGCTAGCAAATGATGGCTAAGCCTGAAAGCCTGTGGTGATTTATAAATCAAGTAATTGACATAATATCTTCTAGTAACAATTAACAAAATATTTTTTCTGATTAATTGGACAAATTAATTTGAAAGATCGATTCTTCATAAACTCCTAATCGAAGCCCAGCACCGGTTTGGGGTTGTGTAAAAGCCCTCAAAGTTAGTGCAGGAATCAAATATTTTTAACTCTGCTCCTGCCAGGTCAGGATAAAGTCGGACCGTAAGATCTGGGGCTCAGCTGCCAGGTCTGACTTTATCCTGACCTCCCACAGAAACACTAGAAAAGACTGGCTTACCAGTCTAAATTACCCTCTTCCCCCCCCCCCCCCCCCCCCCCCCCCCAATCTATGTGCCACTAGTCTTTTTTGAAAGCCCCCTCTTCTAGCTTTATTTTGATACCAGATATGTGGGGATAGCTCCAAGTTTTGTTAGAGTATGGTGTCATTGAATTATAAGGTACTTAACTACCAGGCATTCTGCTGAATGTGCTGGTTTCAGGGGCATATAGAGCCAGCAGGGGGTCTGGCAGGACTAGAGTTAATGAGGAAAAATATTCTAAACAAAAATGAAATACTGTAGCGACTGGATGGAAGTGTCATCTAAGAGAAAGAGAATGTTTGACGACTGCTCATAAGTAACTTACCCCCAAATAATTCTCTGTTTTTCTGTCTGTTGATGCAGCCATCTTGGCCACTTATACTGCACAAGTTCAAATTCAAATCCGTACTCCTTTGCCATATGAGGTATGAAATCCTAGAACACAAAAACACAACAATCCATTATATACACTATCCATAAAAGATTGTCTTTTTTATTTTTGAAGCCTTTTATATTTGCTTGTTTGTCGAGCACAAACATACTTTGAGTGTTACAAATTTAACCCTTCCAATAATGAGGCTGCTTTCCTCCAAAGCACAAGTACGCAAAGCTTTTTGAAAACCATTTAAAACCTGTCATATTGGTATTCATTGGATAGTTCTCGCTGAGAAATCTCAGATGAGTTCCCATTTGCCAGGGTTTCAATCATTTTTTTCCATCATTTTGTATTGGCCAAATTAGCCACCAGCAGCATAAGGGATATATACTCTGTGTCGGAGTGTAACATATCAAAAATATTTGGAAATTCATACAATACAAAATATGAATTATCTGGATATGAAGACAGTATGCATATTTTGGGAAATGGGTGAAAGCATGGTCTTAGCCAGCAGGGCGTCTGGGTGCCTTTTTGGACACCCAAACCCTTAAAAAAGAACCCCTCAGGACACCCAAATTTATAAGTGTTGAATTTCTAAAAACCTCAATCTCAAGCTTATAATTGAATTTTTCCATCTCATTATGATTCTCATGACATTGTATAAGGATATCATGCCTTATTTTGATAGATTTATACATGTTTATGGTTGAAATATGAGTATATTGTGGTCCCCCTTAAACTTTTGGACGCCCAAAACTTTTACAATTGCCAATTTAAGGCACCCAGTTTCCAAATCCTGGCTAAGACCCTGGGTGAAAGAGAGTATAAACAGGATATTAACCTTGCATATCAACATGTATAGTTTCAATCAATATACAGTTTCAATAAACGTCTGTGGAGTCATCTATTGCCTTTGTTATCATGGACTTTGGTTGAAAATAGGTATCAATAGAGTCCATTTCTTTTCAAAACTCTCTTATTGATCCATTAAAGTGTTGATGTGTAACAGTTCACCATTTCTCTTTAATTTGCCAATCACATGTGATCATGATCGGCAAATTAAGATTAGGAAAATTCTGATAAAGGCCAGATTGTCAAATATCGTACACAGAAAATTAACTAGAATGACACTAGTCACTCCATGTTTGACTGGTTCAGGTTTGGAAGTTTGTTTATCTTCATTATTTCTGTCATATTTGGCAGCAGCAACATAATAGACCATGGTGTCTTTTTGGACACCCAAACCCTTCAAAAGCACCCCTCTGGACACCCAATTTTTTTAGTGTGGAATTTCTAAAAATCTCAATCTCAAGCTTATAATTGAATTTTTTCATCTCCTTATAATTCCCATGACTTTGTTTAATAATATCATGCCTTATTTTGATGAATTTATAGCTGTTTATAGTTGAAATCTGAGTATATTGGGTTCCCCTTTAAAGATATGGACGCCCAGAATTTTAACAATTGGCAATTTTGGGCACCCAGTTTCTAAATCCCGGCTAAGACCCTGGGGGCAGGTGCCTGATGTAGGGATTAACCCTTTCATCCCTATGAATACTTCCTGAAATTGTCGTCTGGATAAATGACAAATTTGAAAATAAATTCGGAATAAAGCGATACCTCAAAAAATATTTGAAGGACATTTTTTTGTTTAATTATAAGGAATACCTTTCCTTCAATTCTTTTCCAAAAAATGCTTTTGTAAGAGAAATATCACTCAAATCATGAGGCCTTTTTTGGCTGCTACCGGCATGAATGGGTTAATGGGTGTAACTTACCTTGAAAGAGGGTGACATGTAGTTTTTGAGGAACCAGAACTTGACCTTTGATTTGGTATTCTTCACCACACTCAACATCATGATTCTGCAAGGGGAAAAATGGGAATTATTTGACTTGCATCTTTGTAGCATTGAAAAAAGGAGCAGTTGGAGCACTCAAATTTATTACCTGAAATTCATAGAAACTGCAGAACAAAAATCTCTGCAGTAAAATTGATGAACAATATTCTACGATGGTTGTACAGGTGAACTTGGATATGACGGACTCAATGGGACCAGGAAAATTGGTCCGTCATATGCAAAATCCGTCATATACAATTATACATATGACACATACTTGTTATACGTAGGACTGGGACCAAGCATAGTGTCCGTCATAGACGAAAGTCCGTCTTACAGTGGTCCGTCATATCCAAGTTCACCTGTACTGCGTATTGTCATTTACATCATGCAAATAGGAAATAAAGGAAAAAAATGTTTTTTAAATTTGAATTTTAAAAATATCAATGAAGTAAGTATACAGCAGTTGACAGCAGTACCTGGTGAATCTTTCATACAGATGTCCTGATGCCAGCGAAAATATGTTGAGTGTCTGGTCCTTTTCTTCCTCCTTCTTGCCGGCGAAACTACTAAAAAAGAGAAAAAAGAACACATTATCTCAAGATCCTCAATAAATATATGCACCTGGTATTCCTGTTTGATACACCAGGCCTCAAAATGTTACTGGCCCCATAGGACCAGTAACACCTAAGATCTACTGGTCCTGCAAAATCTTTACTGGTGCTACACATTTTTCTTTGACATAATAAGAAAAAATGTATAAAATTCACTGACAACATTAACTTTTATTTATTTTATATTTATTCATTTCCAAAACATTTGAGGACATTCTTGAGGGTAAACCTGTTAACAAGAATATCCCCAAATGTTAACTGACCCTGTAGGACCAGTTGAGGTCTATTTTTACTGGCCCAATGCCTTTTTGGGAGATTTTACTGACCTGGGGCCAGCGGTTCACTGTTGGCGTCGAGCCCTGAATTCACTCAAATACATGATGAACTGCTAAAAACAGCTATTAAAAGTTTGCACGCACATGTTTTTGAATGATGTTTCGATAATAAAAATAACGAAATATAAATTCAAAGAGTTTGTTTCAAACAATCTGGAGGTTTTGGGACAAACCAGCACAATCGGTTTAAGAAACCCTAGGCAAGAATACAGAGCACCAAGTAAACTAGTTCTAACAAAAATACTACTATTTTCAATAGTACTAAATGATGAAGATGCAGAAATCTAGCTACCCATCTCTAATAGTCTAACTTTGGTCAAGCTTAAATCATGCTAGGCACACATTCTTTTGAGAATAATTCAGATTGACAATTTAAACTATTTTCTTTTAGGTGCATTTCTCCTTGGTTGAATCTTAGATGAATAGAACATGGATTGGTCGCCACAGACCAATTACCATAGGCCCCATTGTAAAACCCTCAACATAGCTAATCTTGCCTCAGTGTGACAACACTAGGAGACAGACAAATGAGGGTTCCCATATTTTTGTTTACATTATAGAGGTTGCTCATGCACATGCGCAGAATGCACCTCTTAAGTGGTTCCTGTCAATGCCTGGGCTAGGAGTTGTGCTGAGGTTGTTGAGCGAAATCTGCTGGTTGTGTATCTGGCGATCGACATTCATGGTTGAATTACATAACATTCCAGATACTTTATACTCAAATAAAACAAAATTCAATGTTGCATTATACCTCATCGTTTAAAACTATTCATGAAATAGTATAATTTTCATTCAGAATACTGTTTATGGAGTTGAATGGGTGCAACTTGTGTATCACCGTTGTTAATGGTTGTGGTTTGAACCAGGGTCTTAGCCAGGATTTTAAAGATGCCTGTCTATTACAACATTCACACAATTTCTCAACCTTAAATGTTTTTTTTGCAAATTAATGCTTTATCCCAAATTATTTTCTATGGTGTTTTGAGCCTTCAGATAACATTTTCAAAAGTATGACAAGTCCAAATGACATGGTTCACATAAATCTCCAGACATGAATGGGTTGATAAAATGAATCTTCAATTAGAGTAATTCATGTATTTCGAAAGTATCTGAAGTAGGATTGTAGAACCCAACATGAACAACAATGATCAGTCAAATAATTCTAGAAATCTTGCTTTGTTATCAGGATTTTTTCATTGTATACAACATGGTCTTAGCCAGCAGGGCGTCTGGGTGTCTTTTTGGACACCCAAACCCTTAAAAAGCACCCCTCAGGACACCCAAAAAAAATTGTGAAGAATTTCTTATAATGTCAATCTCAAGCATATAACTGAATTTTTCCATCTCCATATAATTCCCATAACATTGTATAAGGATATCATGCCTTATTTTGATAAATTTATACATGTTAATGGTTGAAATATGAGTATATTGTGGTCCCCCTTAAATTTGTGGACGCCCAAAATTTTTACAATAGCCAATTTTAGGCATCCAGTTTCCAAATCCTGGCTAAGACCTTGGTTTACAACACAGACACAATGGTTTTCTGAGAGCTAGACAGATGAGAAAGTAATTAAAGAAGCGGTCCCAGCTAACCACTAGCCCCATACCCAGAGGCTAAAAATTGTGTGGGGCTATATTGATATTTAGGCTTAAAAAAAATTTGTTTGTTTCCTGTAACGGTCCGAAAAAAATAGGGTAGGTAGGTCGGTAAAAAAAAATTTTGCATTATTTTTTTGGTCAAAAACGTGTGTTTTATGCATGTTTTACGTTGATTGGGAGTTGGATGGGCGATAAAAACTTTGGGGTAGGGATTTTTTTGAATAAAAACTTGTTAGGGTAGGGTTACAGGAAACAAACAACTTTTTTTTTAGGCCTTACCGTTGCAGCATGACTGGCTATAAGAGAACTTTTTTTTGTTTGTTTTTTTAGTTAGAAAGTGTTTTGTTCATTACATATCAATCAATCCAATACAACAAATGACATTTGTTTGATTTTCTCACATACATAATACAGGACTATTGGTCATCTCCAAAGTTGTATATTTTCAAAGATATTGAAGGTTATACGAATACTTAAGATCATGCTCAAAGTATTATCAAGAATATGATCAGTTGAAGAACACACATCAGTATTCCTTTGGTACAGCTCCAAAATCAAATATAACATTATAAAAAAAAGCTTACAGCTTCAAAATTGTTTTGGGAAAAGGACTACATATAATAGGGACTGCAGGATTTAGCAAAGCTAGGGATATGAGATCTTTGGTGGGGCTATGGTGATCTAAGAACGCAAAGTCATACGGTCTCCCAGACTTTTTAACCATAGCCTGAATGTGAAAAAAAATCAAAAATAACAATAATTAAAACTGGGCAGTGTGAGCTGGGCTTCCTTTCAAAGAGTCTAGATAAACAACAAGTGAAAGAAGAGACAAAGGAGGGGAAACTTACCCTAAGTTCACGAAACTGAAGATGAAATAAACCAAACATAAAGATTTTAATTTTAAAAAATAATTCCTCAGTGTAAACTGGTCGGAAGATCATGCTCAGAAAATAACCCTGCTATGAAAAGGGGATATTTGAAAACAAAGTGATGTTTCAAACATTTGAATGAGATTTGGGGTTTATGCACATTAAAACTCTAAGTGCATACAAGAATTTTCCCAATGTAAAGAAAATGTATGTATACTATCCATGCTTGTAACCCATCCATGCTTTATCCTATTAACCCATTAATGCTTAGGCGTTCCTCCAGAAATTGTCGTCTGGAATTTTGATACTTATGGCAATAATTTTGGAATTCAGAATAATTTTACAAACTATTTGAGAGAGAGTTGTAGGTAATGTCCTGATTGACATTTCTCCATCAAATATTTTCCTAATTATGTTTTTGCCTGCAAAATATCATCGAAATTGTGAGGCCTCTTTTGGTCGCTGTGAGCATTAATGGGTTTATGCTTAGCAGTACCTCGTAATAATCGACATCTGGATCTATGACTATTTTGACAAGAAATTTAGAATCATACATTCAGTGGCAGGCCTGAAACCATTGAAAGGTCAAGCCATAGAGAAAGCTCTAAAACATAAGAAATTTGTCAGTCTGACCAACAACTAAGTGTAGGGTACTACTGCGTTTGCAATAGAATTTTGGACAACAGATAAGCAACCAGATAGGAATTGGATATGGCATTTATATATATATATATATATATATATATATATATATATATATATATATATATATATATATATATATATATATATATATATATATATATATATATATATATATACATATATATACATATATATACATATATATACATATATATACATATATATACATAAATATATATACATAAATATATATACATATATATACATATATATATATATATATATCTATCTATCTATCTATCTATCTATCTATCTATATATATATATATATATATATATATATATATATATATATATAATACATATATATATATATATATATATTTATATATATATATATATATATATATATATATATATATATATATATATATATATATATATATATATATATATATATATATATATATATATATATATATATATATATATATATATATATATATATATATATATATATATATATATATATAAATAATATATATATATGTATTATATATATATATATATAAATATATATATATATATATATATATATATGTGTGTGTGTGTGTGTGTACTCATAACAGGTATTATATCCTGAAGATTTCTATGCTAATGAATACATGCTCTTCATGCATTCCAACGTGATGCATTCACATATGCACATCTTGTTTATCCCTTCATGCTAGGTTTCCCTAAAAACAAAGGATTGTGTGGAGCTCATTTTGAAAATAACTTTGGAGCAAAGCACAGATTAACCAATTTGAGTCCTTAATGCAATTTTACCTACAAATACATCATGCAAAGTTGTAATGGCAAATTGACCAAAATTGAGTACCAGATTGTTGATGTTTATGTTATGTTTCATGACTATTGTGAAAATATAAATCTCATGTTTCATGATTACCTTAACAATTTTTAAATTGGTCTGCCAGTTTCATCATATACCAAATTGAACCCTGAAATCGTTGATAACATTCTGACAGCCATTTTGCAAATTTCTGGAGCATAATGGGTGTCTTAAGATTGATAAGCTTGTCTTCTCTTGAGATCAACTTGATTATTTTGCAAGCACATATGCATGCATATCTCTCTAGGTCAGTGTTCCTACACATGTAAATACAGGCATGGTCTTATCCAGCAGGGCGTCTGGGTGCCTTTTTGGACACCCAACCCCTTAGAAAGTACCCCTCAGGACACCCAAATTTTTTAGTGTGGAATTTCCAAAAATCTCAATCTCAAGCTTATAATTGAATTTTATCATCTCCTTATAATTCCTATGACATTGTTTAATGATATCATGCCTTATTTTGCTGAATTTATACATGTTTATGATTGAAATATGAGTATATTGTGATCCCCCTTAAAAATGTGGACGTCCAAAGATTTTACAACTGCCAATTTTAGGCACCCACTTTCTAACTCCTGGCTAAGACACTGAATACAGGGGTGTCCAACTGTAACATTATCGCACCAGTGTGCAACAAAGACCTCAAAACAAAGCCTGTTTGACTCAGGGAATTTTCGGGAAGCATAACCAATTAAGTCAGAATCATTTTTGCATGCAGATTATATTTAGATTGGCAAGACATCGAGCGCTCGAGAAAGTCTCACGATCGAGACTCACCACCTTCTGACATCGAGCGACGAACTCGATACAATCTCCCCTAAACCCAACCTCATTTGAACCACTACCTAACAGTTTAGTCCCCCCCAAAAATTCACAAGAGCCTACCTTGTGCTTTTATTTCTCAAAAAATGTGGCGCTAAGGCGGCCGCCATTAAAACTGCATTGCAATAGACACTATCGCGCGCGGTAACGCTTGGAAAAGTGTGGTGAGGGCCACGCTATGTATTTTACATGGTGCTGGTCCGGCCCCCACCACACTTTTCCAAGCACTAACGCACTAACATAATCGAATCGAAAACATCGACATCGAAAAAAAATAGTCAATTAATCGGATCGCTAAAAAAAATGGCTGATGAGCACACCCCTACAATATGGTAGTGGCACCTGATGGCAATATTTAAACTGATTGTCGCACAGCGCCCACCAAGACTTGCTCTGCTCCAGGGCCTACTATCTGTGCTCCAGGACTTCTATAATTGGACACCCCTGATATATGCGTATATGGCATTAGAAAGGTTAACAATGAAGTTCTGAATAGATTCGGTGAGGGAGAGAGAGAGCAGTAGTTAAATGACACAGAGAGATCTTCCATGGTGCATCAGCACTAGTCATCTGTGTTAGGGGCAGGCTCTTAGCCAGGAGTTTAACCCATTAATGCTCACAGCAGCCAAATACAGCCTGACAATTTTGATGAAATCTTCAAGGGAAATGCAAAGTTCAGAAAATATTTGAAGGAGAAGTGTTCATGAGAACACTACTAATAACTCTCCTTCAAATATTTTCAAAAATCATTCTCAATTTCAAACTTATTGTCAAAAGTATCATAGGTCCAGACGACAATTTCTGGAGGAACTCTTAAGCGTTAATGGGTTAAGAGGGCCTGTCTGAAACAGAAATCACAAAACAGCTACTCAGCTAATTCAGTTCTTAATTAGCCTATTGCGTCAAAAAGGGCAATTTACACTTGAGCCATGTCTAAGAAGATGGTTTGATAGGAAAAGCTTTGGTTATTAACCCCCAGAAAAGTCATAACTGAAAATTCTTCATAGTAACTTTTGCCTGGCTGAAAAGGTCTTTTCCCGGAAACTAGCTGTCCGAAGGCCAGGCTTGACAGGTCCTGGCTAAGACCCTGGTTTGGGGTATCATGTGATAGTACACTAAATGGCCCCTATTTAATTACTTTCAGAGTCCGCTAAATGTTTCTCCTTCAAACATTTCCAGAGAAAAACTTTGGTTGGAATTTTCAATAATCGTCACTTTTTTTTGCCTTGTTGCAGCAAATACTCGACAAACCAGTATATAGGTGTTGGGGGAAACCAGTATACCCTGCAAAAACCACTTCACTGGCAACTTTCTTACAAACCCTGGCTGGGATTTGAACTAGGGCAGCGGTAAGTGACAGCTATCAGTCAGTGGCAATGCCTTAAGGCACAAGAATTGCCAGTTCAATATGGGATTTCTATAAGAGCTGTTATTGATGATTTCCTTTTACTATTTGGCTTTTACTTAGTTATCATATTTTCAATTCGATATGATGACATTCAATTTTATGTTTGTAAGAAAGTAAAGTGTTAGAATTCACTGCAGGGTCTTAGTCAGGATTCGAAAAATGCCTGTCCAAAGCAGGAATTAGCAGAAGCAGAATTAGCTACTAATCTCCTTCATTTCCTTATACCCACTATATTTCATAGCCTATTGGGTCAAAAAGGACAGTGTACACTAGTGTTGGGACGATCATCGATTATAACCGATAATCAATCGTTTACCTCTCTGATTATGATTAATCGATTACAAAACTGGCAATCGATAATAATCGGAAAAGGTGACACCTAGTGGCAAAATATAGAACTAAATGACAGACATGTTGTCAGCTTTCTCGCTATGAAACTAAGCCCCCAAAACACTTCAAAACTAAGTTAAGGTAGGTGCTAATAGCAAGTAATTGTCATAGACTATCACTTATTATTAGGCTCTAGACCTCTAGTACCCAATTACTGCAAAAGTGCGATGAACTGATTATGATCGATAATCGATCGGTTGGCTGTAACTGATTATCGATCATGAAATTGCAACCGATTCCCAACCCTAGTGTACACTTCAGCTATCTCCTAGAAGATGGGTTGGTAAGAATCTATTTGATCATCACCCCAAAAAGTGACATCTGAAAATTCTTCATAAAAAAATTTCCTGTTCGAAAGGGAGGTTTTCTGGAAACTGCCTTTCCAAAAGACAGGCTAGACAGGTCCCTGATTCACCGTAAGTGCAATGATCCAGAGGCCAGAGGCATGCTTCTATTCTTATAGTAATAAATGACAAGTTATCATGTCTGCTTGTTGTACGATACTAGCAGAGAGATTGGATGTCCAAATAATGGTGCGCAGTTTAGTAAATGCAGACTTCAGGTGTGTGCAAAGTATTCATTAACCCATTCACACTTAAGAGTTTCTCTAGAGCGTATCGTCTGCTACTCTCATACTTTTGGAAATAACTTGGAAATAATGCAAAAGTTCACAAAATATTTGAAGGAAAGTTGTTGTTTGACATCTAATCAACATTTCTCTTTCAAATGTTTTCTAGAAAATGCTTTTGTTAATAAAATATTTCAAAAATTGTCAGGCCTGTTTTGGCCGCTCTGAGTGTAAATGGGTTAAACTGTCGCAATATAAACACAAAATACTATACTGTATAACACTTTAATATGGAGTGTCAAATATTTAGCGTGGTAGTGTCCGTATAACATAATTGCCCAACATTAAGATAGCGCACTTAACCCTGGCTATTATAATGTTAGTTACATGCAAGGTCATATGTAGCGGAAACATAAATTTAGCGGACATTTGCTGTGCGCTATTATAGCTAAATTAATATGCACACTAAATAAACCAGTTACATAGTATTAGATGCAATTCGATTCAACGACAGCGCTATGTGCTACAGGCATATATGGTTTAACCCATTAATGCTCGCAGCGGCCAAAACTGCCTGACGATTTTGATAAAATCTTGCAGGCAAAAGCCAAGTTAGAAAAATATTTGAAGGAGGAATGTTATTCAGAATAATACTTACAACTCTCCTTCAAATATTTTGTATAATCTTTCAGAATTCATAAGTTATTATCCAAAGTATCATAGATACAGACGAAATTTTAAAGGGAGAATTATCTTACCTTTGTATGGAGTCCCATATTCCTCCTCCGCCATCGCCGCCCCCGTCAGAGCCGCCCAGGAGATCCTCGCGCTCCATGCCACGCTTCTTGCTCACCTGGTGGACAAAATACAAACTAAATATGTTAGTCGTATATAAGAAACAAATATCTTTTCTAAAATAGTCGCATTTAAGAAGCCATTATCTTTTCTAAAAAAGTGTATTTCATAAGCGATTATCTTTTCTAAAATAGTCGCATTTGAAGCGATTATCTTTTCTAAAATAGTCGCATTTAAAAAGCGATTAGCTTTTCTAAAAAAATTGCATTTAAGAAGCGATTATCTTTTTCAAAGTAGTTTATCTCACATAGACTATTTCAGAGGATATTGTCCATATGCTAAAAAAATATATGTTTAATTGTAAACAAATGTGACCTTTTCTCTCTCTTACAGAAGCAAATGAATCAACAATAATCAAAGCAAATTATAAACAAAAATTTGTTGTTGATGATGATGATTAAGATGATGATGAAGACGACAATGGGTAATAATTATAATGATGATGACAATGACTGTGATTACGATGGTGATGATAAGTATAATGATAATAATGATGATTACAATGATAATGACAATGATAACAATGGTGATTATGATTATGATGGTGATGATAATAATGATGATTACAATGATGATGATGACGACAATGATTACAATGGTGATTATGATTATGATGACGATGATCACAATGGTGATGACAATTACAATTATAATAATGATGATTACAATGATGATGACAATGGGAATGATTACAATGGTGATGATTTCAATAATGATGATGATTATGATTATGATGATGATGATGATGAGGAGGAGGATGAACTCATCTCGAAGTGTCTATGACCTTGACCTTAGAGCTCACCTTGAGTTTGACGATCTTGCTCTTCAAGCTGTCGATGAGGACAACAACATCAGACGAGTCAGGTGCAGAGTCCGTGTACTCATGACTGCAAGAAAAAAGGAGAAAAAACTTTTAACAACTTTTATTTCCTTAGCAAATTTTATAATTTAGTGCAGTCTCTCAGAAGTACAGAGCATGTCAAAATTAAGTCTGTGAGTTTGTGTACTCATGACTGCCAAGGAAAAAAGTGAAAAACTTTTTTTTAAATCTACATCCACATTGACACAAACACAATATTAGTTATATTAGCAAAGTTTATTTTCTTAGCAAATTTTATAAATTAGTGGAGGCTCCCAGTAGTACAGAGTATGCTAAATTAAATTCATTTTATAGCTAAAAGAGTTAAATTCAACGTCAAAAAAGGATCATTCCTATGTCAGTTTTCTGTTATGCTACATGCCGTTGCCAGATTGACAAAACTTTCTAGTCCCATTGCGACACAAAACATGCTATTTTTAGGGTGAACAATTCTAAATACAGAGACATTTGCTAGAATTTAAATCCTTAATGCTCACAGCATTCAAAAGCAGCCTCACATTTTCTATGACCAGCAGGACCAGGGTTAATGAGATAGGGTGATAGTAAGTCCTAATGATTTTAGTCCATACCTTGATATATCATAAATATCCGCAGACCGCCCTTGACGCAACTTGAGCACCCATGCTCCGGGGTTGGCCTTGAGTTGAAAGTAGCCGAGATTGGCCATAACAATGGTGTCCACCTGAACAGGGGTACTGTTAGTTCCTAGAGTAAACTGCAGACCCCTCGGAGGCTGACCAGTGTTCGCATCAAAACAATGACCTACAAGATAAGAAAACTTTATTAAAGTCTCACCCATTAAAGAATTGTACAGACATGACACAGTAATAACAATGGACAGTCAAATTTGACCTACGAGAGACTATACAACAAATAAATACATGATATACATTGTTAAAAATATATTAGTATTACATAAAATCAATTCTTGATACATCAGTTCTCATATTAAGCATTTTGCAACAGGGTTTGGCACTGAAAAATATGATATCACAGTTGGACAATAAGAACACCAATTTATCAGTATCATTTAAAATATTAAAAGTTGGCAGGATTGTGCATGCCTTGCTTAAAAGGTTTTCTCTGTGAGATTTAAGCACAGGGTGACGACTACAACAAAAGGTGTATGTTCATAATATTGGTGTCCAGCAAGATCTTAGCCAGGATTTAGAAACTGGGTGTCCAAAATTGGCAATTGTAAAATTGTAAGGTTTCCAATTTTTTAAGGGAGATACTCAGATTACAACCATTGTACAAATATGACATCCCTGTGGGGTGGCTAACATGATTGTCTACCCCGGGTGAGAGGCTATACAATGGGGTTTATATTGGGTAAAAAAAATTTAATCATATGTTTGAAAATGACATTGTGCGAAACTCCTTCCAAAATACTTTGGGTGTCCTGAAGGGTGATCTTTTTAATGCCATGTCCGATTGGAAGGCTTGAGCGATGGCGCGCCAAGGACTGACTGAAATGATGGAAGACTGATTGCTTGAGGTGTTAAGGTTCTAGAAAATAAGAACAATATACAGTCTGTACCAGTACCAGCAAGGAAAGGGGGGGGGGGGGGGGGTGTTCAGAAAATAATGTCCAGTGGCTCTGACCCCTTCCAAGATGCTTTTAGAAATAGAGGGGGGGGCCAATAGGGGTCGGTGCGCTTGTACAGACTAATACGGTATATAGAAAAAAAGTTACCTTCAAGTAGCAAGTGTGCTAATTCAAACTGTCCCTCTATGCCTGTCTCAACCTCCTTAAGGAAGATGTTGTCGAGATCGTAGGGCGATCGCACGGCCTCCACCAGCCAGCTCTCAGGGGCGTCCATATTCAGCGTCAAGATCGCCTTCTGCGGGAGGTTCTGGAAGATGGCCGACGGTCCCTCAGCCAGGCTGCCATCTTGTTCGAACATCAGGCCGGGCTCGAGAACGTACCGGTAAAATCTGAAGAGGAGATACAGCAGATAAAAGCTGTTCATAACTGTTGCTGCCTTTATTTAGGACAGTCTTAGTCAGGGTCTTAGCCAGGATTTAGAAACTGGGTGCCTAAAATTGGCAGTTGTAAAATTTTTGGGCGACCAAATTTTTAAGGGGGATCACAATACTGTAGAACAGGTAAAGTTCGCGTGTGCGATTATTTCGCGAATACGCGAACTAGTATCGCACTCGCGAACTTAGCGCACGCGATCAATTATATACATGGTAACGCTACCCACCACTGGAGGTGGTGGCGCGCAGGGTTGGGGTAATTTGTAATTGTAATATAAAAATTAATAGTAATTTGCCATATTTCAATGTAATAGCAAGTAATCAATTACTTAGTGGCCAAACTATTACTGTAATAGGTAATAGTAATTGACTAGTCTTAAAAGTAATTGTAATTTTATATTACTTTCAATTACATCTGTCAAGTTATCATATATATAGGTATGCATCTGCTATGGGATGCTCAGAGGCAAGCAGGAACTGGATATGCATATGTACAGCCTTTTCACATTGATACTATTAATTGCCATGAAGATTACCAGCACTACACAGATGTCACTTCTGCACTAGATTATAGGTGGACTGGTATCATGGATATGGAAATATTGCTTTTCTTAATTGAGGATACAGTGACAGGATGCAAATCTATTGTGTAATTCAACAGATGGAAACATGCTGTACTTAAGTGAAATCCAATCATCTTGAAAATAGACACCCTGTTGAAAACTCTCTGTGGATAAGTACGTCCAGGGGATGTTCAACTTTTGAAATCCCAAGTCCCAATTTTGCTCTGCCTGGCCATACCAGCATACTGAATAGAGTGGATATCTAGCATTGCTGGTAAGATTTTCCACCTTGACTGCTGTAACTTTAAAGACAGTGCCTTAGAAAAACTAATGTTCTTTAGTGCAACTACCATATTGAAAAATAATGTACTTAGAAGATAAGTCAGACTAATAAATCTGACAAGATCTATATCAGGAGTATCAGAAAAACCTATTAGAATAGCTGAAATTTTCCGTTTGAAAATTATGTTCCATCTGTTGAAAAGTAATTTGTAATGTAATCAATTACTTTTTCAAATGTAATAGTAATTGTAATTGCTGGTTTTAAAAAATGATGTAATAGTAATAGTAATATAATTGCAAAATACTGAAGTAATAGTAATATAATTGATTACTTTTTAAAGTAATTGACCCCAACCCTGGTGGCGCGTAGGTTGGTGAATTGCACTCCTAGACGGTCGAGGTTTAAACGAAGAAAAATACGTCCAATAACTTCCCAAAGCTATCATAATATGATACATTGGTAACTTGTGAATAAGTTACCAATGTATCATAACATAATTCGCATTCTTACATCTCAAATTGCTAGGATACCTGGGCCAATCTATGGATCTCTTACGAGAAACAAGACGGCTGCCATCATTGTTCGCTAGACTCGGACAGGTGCTGCGATGAGAACATTTGATAATTATCAACATACATACATGTGTATGTTGATGATTATCAGAATGATGGATATCATAAAGAAATAATTATCTTGTTCCTACTCGAATTGAATTGTTGCCAATTTACTGTTTACGGCAATACGTGTATCTGCAGTTGATGAGTATATACCAGCATAGCGTGATTCTCACTAGTAGCCGGTCCGAGGCTGAAACGAAACAAAATACGTCCAATAACTTCCCAAAGCTATCATAATATGATACATTGGTAACTTATGAATAAGTTACCAATGTATCATAACATAATTCGCATTCTTACATGTGAAATTTCTAGGATACCTGGGCCAATCTATGGATCTCTTACGAGAAACAAGATGGCTGCCACCATTGTTCGATAGACTCGGACAGGTGATGCGATGGAAACATTTGATAATTATCAACATACATACATGTGTATGTTGATAATTATCAGAGTAATGGATATTATAAAGAAATAATGATATTGTTCCTGACTTGAATTGAATCGTTGCCACTTTACTGTTTACGGCAATACGTGTATTTGCAGTTGACGAATATATACCAGCATAGCGTGATTCTCACTCGTAGCCGGTCCTAGGCTGAAACGAAGGGGAATACATGCAACAACTTCACAAACTCATTATAATATGACACATTGGTAACTTATGAAAAAGTTACCAAGGTATCATATTATAAATGGCATGTTTACCAGTCCAATTTTGTTGAAACTTCTGCCAGATTATAGCCGCAAGATGGCCGCCGAATGTTTGCATTTTTAAGATTACTGTTTGGTTCAATAGATGGCGCTGGAGAACATGCTCACACGCAAAATAAAGTACACGCGAAAAACCGAAAAATCGGCTTTTCGCGAAATTTTTGTAGCGCGATATATACCTATTCTACAGTATACTCATATTTCAACCATAAACATGGATAAATTCATCAAAATAAGGCATGATATCATTAAACAATGTCATGTGAATTATAAGGAGATGAAAAAATTCAATTATAAGCTTGAGATTGAGATTTTTTTAAATTCCACACAAAAAAATTGGGTGTCCTGAGGGGTACTTTTTAAGGGTTTGGGTGTCCAAAAAGGCACCCAGACGCACTGCTGGCTAAGACCATGTCTTGCCTGACAATTTCAGGGATATCTCTCTAACAAAACAATGTAAAGAAATTATTTGAAGGAGAATTGTTCATCAGAACTCTATCTACAAATCTCCTTGAAATACCTTGTAAATTTATGCTTAATTCGAAAGTCATTTTTAAAAGTTTGACAGGTCCAGACGAAACTGGTTAAGTACATCTCCAGGCATGGATGGGTTAAAATGACTTTTAATATAATGTAGCTGGGGATAGACAAAAATGGCTGGACTATTTTGGTGATATCGGGTGATATTTATGGAAATATTTCAAGATAAAATGTTCCTCAGACCTCCATAGACAAATTAAAGTCACTGGGAGGCAGGAAATATTGTGAAATATTGTATCACTACAAAAATATTTATATTGTATTGTATTGCAAAATTTTCAAAGGTGCAGGGCTCGACGTTAAGCCTAGCCCCGCAGCCCAAGGCTAGTTATTGAAAGTCAGGGCTAGTAACTTCTACCTGTGAGAAGCCCTGAGGGGCTAAATAGAATAAGAATATCAGCGCTTAAAAAAGTATGAAGCCCTTCTTTGGCTCTGACTATCTGGATGATAATATAACTCAATTTAGCACAATACACTGTATTCTTTTCATTTTATCAACAGAGACTATGATATCAACAGAGGTCACTATTTGAAAAGAGTTGTCATTAATATCAGGGCTAGCAAAAATATTTCAGGGCTAGAAAAAGTTTTGGTTACTAGCCCTGCTGGGCTTATGAATTTTTTTCTTAATGTTGAGCCCTGAGGTGCTAATCTCTAGACTCACGTTTTCTGTGGCATCTCGGAGAGCTTATCCTTGCAGTTCATCGACACTCTGAGATTGACATTAGCAACTTCCTGTAGGATCTGAAACAACGGGACCGAGAATATTCACAACTATGAACAAAAAATAATATGGCAAATCAGAAAATAGCAAAACACCATATCATTACTTTTTTTATGTTTATTATTATCTTTATTACTATCATAATTATCATTATTATAAATACTATTATCTTATCGTTGTTATCATCATTACTATTACCATTGCGATTATTATTATTGTTATTATTATTATCATTATTGTTATTATTATTATTATTATTATTATTATTATTATTATTATTATTATTATTATTTTTACATTATTTTTAGCATTATTTTTATGATTATTGTTATTTTCTAAAGACGACAGGTCAAGACAACATTCGTCAAAGGGATCTACCGATAAGTGTGGAAACTAACCATAAGCATGGGTGTGATTTTCTGCGCCACTCTGGTAGTGGGATCCAAGATGGCCACCACGTCGTAGGCGGGCTGGTCCGGCTGTGCCGCAGGGATGGTCAGCGTGCTGTATTTCTCGGCGAGGATGGAGATCTCTTTTCGGGAGGAGGGTTGAGGGGTGCTGCCCATCAGTGCTGCCACCTTCATGATCATATCACTGGCACTGAGAAAAAAGAGAAACGGCAAATACTGTAGAATAGGAAATTAATCAGAGTGGTTTATTCTGCCCAACTTTTCCGAGTGTGGTCAGTTCGGTATAATGAAAGACGGATGTATTATTCCTGTCATTAGAATATTAACCTTCACTCTTGGCTTTTCGGAATAAAAAATCTCGGAAAAATCCAAAATCACAAATTTGGTTAGTTTGCACCTCGGATCAATTTTCTATTCTACAGTAGAACACACTTTGCAGAATGGCTCTTCTTGCCTTTACAAAACTAGAATGTCAATATAAGACCGCAAAAACAAATGAATAACACATTAATGAAAAGCTACATTTCAAGAAATTATAAAAAAGTAAACTATAAGTCTATAACTGGATCTATGCAAATACATATACATAAATTCCTACATGTTTTCTGAAGTAGAGCATGTAGGAATGTTGCCAGTGACTTATTGTTAGGTGGTGGTTTTGAGTGGGTACTCCGGTTTCCTCTACCACTTATCACTTTGCTAGTCACGACTTGGCCACAATATGGCAGAAAAAGTAACAATATTCAAAATTCCGAAACGGGAATTTTTACCCTTACCCTTCGTTGCTCAGTGGGAGATATTCCACCTTTTTCTTGAGTTTTGCTCCACCAGCTTTCAGGGTGAATTTTTCCATCAGTGTGAAATCTTCAGCATTAAAATCTTCACCTACAGACAGGGGTCCAATCACCTAGAAGCAAGAAAAGGATAGGAAGGATGAAAACATGGTTAACCTTTAGTGTTCGGAATCGGTCACAATTTTCAAGATCGATCATCGGTCCATCTGAACGACCGATGATCGATTAATAATCGAAGCTGTATATTCACAGTTTTCCTTTGGTAGTCTTGGCTTATTCAAGGGTTCTTGGCTCCATTTTTGTAAAGGAGCTAATCTAACTCTCTTTAAATACCCCTTGAAGCCCTTAGTTTTACTTGTTACAGTACTGCTTGATATAAATTAAGATTGTGCAGGCTTAAGTGGTGTCTCTCTCTGGAACAAAATGCTATTTCTAGATACAATTTATTTTTTCAAAAAACTTTAAAATAATCGATCTTATAAAATTGCAATCGATCATCAAAATCAGAGGTTGAATGAGCGATTAATCGGTATGTCCGATTAATCGGACGATACCTATTAACCTTTAATGCTTAATTGATTCTCTGTAAGTTGTCATCTGTATCTAAATTACTTTTGACAATAACTAATAAGTATAAAATGGGAATATGTACTGCATTAAAAAAAGTTGAGTGTCTTATCGATTAACCCTCATGCTGCTGTTGAATAATTTTGCTAATACAAAGTGACTCAAAAAAGCTGTAAAATGACTGAAACCCTGGCACACGAGGCTGACAGTGCTAAACTTAACAAAATTAGGTCCTTGGGAGGCAGGCAGTATTGTTAAAAATATTATTAAGATATTGTATCATAAAGGAAATATCAATATTGCATCGAATCGGGAAAATTTTAAAGGTGCCAATCCCTAACCAGAAGATGATTTTAATACAACTCTGGAGACATCTATGAGTTGAATTTTCAACCTGCAGGAAATATCAACCGCCAGTATGTTTACACAATGGCCATAGATGGCAAGCAATAAATCATTACAAAAAACTTTTAAGAATTCTTAAATGTTTTTTTCAAATTAAAAGCAACTCTGGAGATAATACCTTGCCATTGGTGACGATGCCGGTCTCCCCTGCCTTGAAGCCAAGCACACGCTGCACAAACTCCCGGTGAGTGATCAGGATATTGCCATCCTGCTCTCCCAGAACAGTCATGAAGAGCTGCATGTCCATACCCTGAAAAACATGTGAGTAGTTTTCATGAGGTTGTGAGGATATTCTATGTAAAAAGGGAAAAATAAAGTGCTGGCCAGGCCATCTAGAGCATGTTCATACCCTGCAAAATATTGATGTTGTGAGGTAATTCTAAGTGAATGTGGTTTATTGCATGTCCATACCTTGCAAAGATGTGATTCAAGTTTTCATGAGGTTGCGATGTAAATCTACATGAATGGTACATAAAGTGCTAACTATTTGTGGTGACCTTCGTGGCCATGTTTTTGAATAGAAAAAAAATATGGCAACACTTACGCCAGCGGCTAAATCTGCGAGTGTTTTTGTTCCTGCGGCGAGGGCCTGAACGTTCTCCTCTTTGAGCAGCTTGGTGACGAAGCTCTTGGCCTGAGCTCGCGGCAGGATCTTCATAGCGACGTGGACGGCCCGGGAGATGAGGAAGCCCTCCTTGCTCTCAGCGGCCCGCGGGACGGCGACCGGGTTATACACGACACCCAGACGCACCTCGTTACTGTGTTTCTGTGGATAAAAAAAGTGATTCCGTATATTCCAATGATTTTGTAAATTTCAATGATTTTGTAAATTCCAATGTTTTCCTAAATTCCAATGTTTTCATATAAATTTCAACGTTTTCGTAAATTTCAACTTCAGAAATTTCAAAAATAAATAGCAAATAGTCTTTGTGTGGAGTTGTCCAGATAGCAGTTAAGTCAATTTCATATTGTTAAACAGTATTGGTAAAACATACCTTAAGTGATACAATACTTTTTCCTACTCAATCTCAATATTCGGTATCATATCAATGAACGTTTTTTTTATACTAACACATTTTTTAGGATAATTTAAAACACAAATTCTTTTTTTTTTAATTAAAATTTTTTTTACTAACACATGTTTTAGGATAATTTAAAACACTGGAATTTTTTTAAATATTTTTTACTTACACATGTTTTGGGATAATTTAAAACACTAGAATTTTTTAAAATATTTTTTACTTGCACATGTTTTACTAGAGATATCATCCGGGGGGGATATTGGAACGGGGGGATTTTGTCCGGGGGGATATTGTCCGGATACCACTGCACATACTCACCATTTGTTTAACGGCATTGTAGAGTATCTGTCTCCCGCTCTCAGTCTCCAGATCGGCCACGACCCAGTTAGTCACAGCACGGATCCCATCCTCCTCTGAAACATAGCGATAATAGGTCACTATCACAGGAATTTCAATTTTCATCACTTTTTCTGCCATATTGTATAAGTTATATTTTTTACAGGCATATAATTTTCACTATTTTCGTGCTCCCCATGATAGCGCCAAAACAACAGCCTTCATATAGATATCCTGCTATGTATCTGCTTTGTTTGATTACTGAATGCACAAATTTGAAGTACCACAAATACCCTCCAGCGGGGATGTAAAGTGAAATTTTTAGCACTCCAAATTAAAGCTGTATACAGCATCCTTTCGATGCATACTCAAGTGGTATGGATGCAACATTTACACAGTATATGTGCACCGCCATCGTCAAGCCTAATGGGGCACTACTTGCTTACCTCTCTTGGCCAGATATCTCATGTTATTTGTCACGGCTCCCGTCATCTGGGCACTGGTCAGCTTAGAGAACTCATCTGGTTGGTCAACCAGAACACCCTCTGCAAAGCAAAAAAGAGGAAAAAACTTAAACGACAATGAATAGCTATGTCATACAGCAGTGTGATGCATAGATAATACATACCATAAACTGCATTGAACATGTTGTTGCAAAAACGATTTCATTGAACTGTTTTTGAGAAATCTTGCGGAAAAACTAGCCATGACCAGCATAGGGATTTTGATTCAACCTCTCAAAAAATACCTTATATATTAAGTCAAAGGTTACCAGAATCTAATTGGTTCTTAGGAGTACCACAAACATATGGAAAGGTTTCATTGAACAGTTTTTGAGATATCTTGCAGAGAAATCTGGATGCAGATGCGGTCGGGAACTCTGCCAAAAACAATATGGCAATCCTAAAGTTTTGGGGCATCCAATATACATAGATTACAACCTTAAACATGTATTTACTTCTAGATATAAGGCATAATATCCCTATAGAATGTCATGGCATTTATATTGAGGTGAAATAAATTCAATAATATGTTTGAAAATAACATTTTTCAAAACTTCTCTTCCAAAAATGTCCCGAAAGGTGATTTTTGAGGGTCTGAAATGACACCCAGACGCCCTGCTGGCTATAAGTCAGATCACACCGTCAGTATATAACATACAATAAAGTTACCTGCTGGTTTTGTGTAGTCCAGGCATTTACTAGTAGAGTCCAGAATTCTCGCATTGAGTCGTGGCATGACGTTTGGTTGATCCATGATGTAGTCCAAGGTATCCATGTGATCGTTAAGGTGACCCTTAAGGAAAGACAGGGTAGTTTTTATACTCAATTGTACATGTACATACCCCATACCTGACACTAAGGTGTATGGCTTTAGATCCAAACGAGAACCGTTTAACCCATTAATGCTCAAAAGATTTGCTTGAAATTTTAGTCTGGATCTATGATACTTTTGATAATAACTTTTGAATTCTGAAAGATTTTACAAAATGTTTAAAGGAGAGTTGTAAATGTTATTCTGAATAACATTCCTCCTTCAAATATTTTTCTAACTTGGCTTTTGCATGCAAGATTTTATCAAAATCGTCAAGCAGTTTTGGCCGCTGTGAGCATTAATGGGTTAAAAAGTAAAGGATAAGCTGTATACTATCAGGGACATATATTACTTAATAATACATCTCTCTGATAAAATCATTTCATTTTTGAGACAATATAGGTTTATAACTTAAAAGGGAAATCTATGAACTGTATTCTTTGTTAAAAAACATTTAAAATCCATATCATTTCAGCTGATTATAAACCATAATGAAACATTTGCTTTCATCTCTACTTGGGTGTATTCCAATCTATGCACCCATGTCGTTATTTCTATGGCTTTCAAAAGCAACAAGGGGCGATGTTCTTCCCTGATAGTGGGACTTTAATTGAAAATATTTTAGGTGTCTTTTGTCTAATAATTTTCATTGATTCCAAACCTTAGCTTATTGTACTTGTACTTTTTTCAATCTGATACCGGTATTTGGTACCGTATCAAGGATCTATCCTATCCCTATCCTAGAAAGTATTGAATAATACAGTAAAATGGTATTTTTACAGGCATTTAATTTTCGCTATTTTTGTGCTCCCCATGATAATGCCAAAATAATATCCTTCAATAAATATCCTGCTTTATATCTGTATAGTTTGAGCGTTTGAAGGCCTGAATTTAAAGTAGCACAAATACCCTCCAGCAGGGTTGTAAAGCGAAATTTTTAGCACTCCAAATTAAAGCCATATACAGTATTGACAACAGCCCTACCTGGTAGACAGCCTTCTGTATTTCAGGCGTCAGTCTGAGGATGGTGGAAACTGCGGCTTCCTCAAAGGTATCCGTCGTTAGGTCTTCCTTCTTTAGGGGCTGCCCATTCATCAGGACCTGCGGCAGTTCTCCAAAGCCAGTCCTCTCATAGAACGCTACGGCAGCCTGAAAAAACAACATTACCGTAAATTCTCAGTAATTTGGGACACTTTTCAATAACTACAGCTACGGCAGCCTGGAAAAACAAGTGCAAGCCATTACCATAAATTCTCAGTAATTTGGGACACTTTTTTATGATTACAATTTTTATGGGTCGAGGATGACCCATGTCCTCTCATAGAACGCTATGGCAGCCTGAAAAAACAAGTGCAAGCCATTACAGTAAATTCTCAGTAATTTGGGACACTGCTTAATAATTGCAATTTTTATGGGTCGAGGATGGCCCATGTCCCCTCATAGAACGCTATGGCAGCCTGAAAAAAAGGGGCAAGCTATTACCATAAATTCTCTGTAATTTGGGACACTGTTTAATAATTGTAATTTTTATGGGTTGAGGATGGCCCATGTCCCCTCATAGAACGCTATGGCAGCCTGAAAAAAAGGGGCAAGCTATTACCATAAATTCTCTGTAATTTGGGACACTGTTTAATAATTGTAATTTTTATGGGTTGAGGATGGCCCATGTCCTCTCATAGAACGCTATGGCAGCCTGAAAAAAAGGGGCAAGCTATTACCATAAATTCTCAGTAATTTGGGACACTGTTTAATAATTACAATTTTTATGGGTTGAGGGTAGCCCATGTTTTATGAAAATACTGACAAAGCAGAGTACTAGTTGTTCATAATTCGTGAAACAGCTACCAGTGATACATCAAGGGTGGTCCGTATCTCCAAATAATTATTTTGCTAAAAATAATTATAGTGGCCCAAATTCCTAGGGTGGTCTAAATTTCTGAGAATTTACGGTAACCCCTTAACCCTTTCATGCCGTGAGATCTTCTTGACAAGAGTTGTCTGGGTCATAAGAGTTAGACACTTTTGAAAATAACTTAAAAATTAATCAAAAGTCTGCAAAATATTTGAGGTGTCAGTAGAGGTCTGAGCAATATTTCTCCTTCTAATATTTTCTGAAAATGCCCTGGCCACAAGACAGGGACTTAGCAAGGATTTTCATAACAGGGTGTCCAAATTGGGATTTCACGAATTTAGGGTGTCCAAAATCCCTGATTGGAAAAGTAAAAATCATTACACTGATTGTGTACATTAACAAATAAAGTAATTATATGCTTAATTCTTCAAGAATGTTTTTTGTTATTATTTTGAAGTCAAAATTTTTAGAAATTTAACTTGTAATTAGTATTTATGAAAAACACATACCAAAATCTAGGGTGTCTTTTAACCTAAAATCAGGCATTTTCATGAACCAGGGAGTCCAAAAGACACCCAGACACCCTGCTGGCTAAGACCCTGCCACAAGATACCACCAAAAAGGTCTTTCAAAAATAACTCATCTACATCTATATTATATCAATATCAAATGGAAATTTTACCTTTATCATATTTATGTAAATAAAGTACCTTCGAAAAACAAGATAATAAATACCTATATTTATATAATATCAATATTGTATGGAAATCTTAACTTTATCATACTAATATAAATTAAGTATCTTTTGAAAACAAAATAATTAACACCTAAATCTATAGTATATCAACATTATATGGAAATTTCATCTTATATGGAAATGTCATTAAAATTTATGTAAATTACACTATATTTGATAACATTTTGGACAAGTGATACTGACCTTTCTTCCGTCATTGTAGTCAGAATCCTCGCCGAACACACTGGCTGCTTCCTCCTTGTACTGGCTGTAAAACTCATCAATCACAACATCAGGCGTGACGTCTTCACCCTTCATCCTCTCATACACCTGTAATAACACATAAATAACACATGAATAACACATAAATAACACATGAATAACACATAAATAACACATGAATAACACATATATAACACATATATAACACATGAACATCAGACATGACATCTTCACCCTTCATCAGGTGTACCGTATAAAACCTGTAACCTAGGAGTGTCATTGATATGACAAGTATCGATCGATCAAAATCATTTTTCCAATTAATCGAGAAAAAAATATTATGTCAATCGAATCGAATTAATCGAAACACATTTTTCAGCCTTTTACGCAATTTTTAGCCAACACTATTAAGAATTTTGAAGAGAAACTCAAGTATCTAATCAGAAAGTGTTGAGAAAACCTTCATTGTCTTTGCATTGTGGGAATCTTAGGATCCTAGCCACAAAAATAGTGTGAAACATGTGAAAATATTCTGTTACTGCAGTTCTTCACAATCGAATCGAAATAAAAATAAAATAAAAATAAAATGTCAATGATCGAATCGAAAAAAAATGGATGTCAATGACAGTCCTACTGTAACCAATGCAGCATATATCAAAATGAGTGGAGGTGACTTACGTCTGTGATGAAGGAGAGTCCCTTGGCCGGCCCGCGGTCTCCCTTGATGAAGTTGAATGCATTGACGAGGGCTACTCCCGCATCTTTGAATCCCGTCGCCTCCTTATCCTGATTCACGACAAACACAAGACCAATCCTGTGAGGGGAGAAAAAGGTCAAGGTCAAATGTGTAGGGACGAAATTGAATCATCACTTGTGTAGAGATAAAGGTCAAGGTCATTTGCATAGAGAATTAAGTTCAAGGTCACTTAGTGAGAGATGAAAGGTCGAGGTCATTTGTAAAGAGATGAAAGGTCAAGGTCACTTGTGTGGAGATAAATGATCAGAGTGACTTGTATAGAGATAAAAGAGCAAGGTCATTTGCATAGATTTATGTAAAGGTCACTTGTAGAGGTGAAAGGTCAAGGTCATTGATGTAGAAAGGGCAAAGGTCACGTGAGCAAAGGTCAAATACTTACCTGACTGGTGCACTGTGTACGTAGAAGGCCTCTGCCATCTTAATCACATCCCTAACCTTGGGATCAGCAGGGTTCACCATGAACACCTAAAATAGTGTAATAATAAACATGATTATATTATACTTTTGCTCCCTTTCCACTTAATACAGGTATCTCCATCATAATTTTTTACATTTTTTTGAAAAATGTTTCATCACCCCCTTTTTAGGAAGCTCAGACATGGATTTTTCGATACAATATAATATTGATATTTCCTTAAAGGGCAAATGCACCATCATGATGATTTAGGTTCAAAATGTGCCTATTTGTGTCACCTTTCAAATAAGACCACCCGCAAGTCTGTCCTCCTCAGCACTCCTCAGATATGGCTTATGAAAGTTAGTAAAAAACTAGCCTGAGTCTGGGTATAGAGGCTGCCATTATCAGAAGTGGTGCTTATGAAGTGACTGCCAGCCCTGCTTCTGATTGGTTGAGAGATATCAGTGGCAGTCATTTCCAGCCACTGATATCTCTCAACCAATCAGAAGCAGCACTGGCAGTCACTTCATACCACTGATTGTGCTTAATTGGGCTTAATTGGCCTGCAATGTCAGCCTCCATGCCCAGACTCAGGCTAGTTTTTTACTAACTTTCATAAGCCATATCTGAGGAGTGCTGAGGAGGACAGACTTGCGGGTGGTCTTATTAGAAAGGTGACACGTATAGGCACATTTTGAACCTAAATCATTATGATGGTGCATTTGCCCTTTAATGATACAATATCTAAACGATATACTAAAGGATGCTGCCTGTCTCCAAGGGACCTTATTTTGTTAATTTTACCAGTCAAATTCAGCATTTTTGCTTATCAATAGCAAACTGCCTTTTTGTGGAGATGTCAAAGTAGCAATTAAGTCAATTTTATATACATTCAAATACATATATATATATTTTATATTCAATTTTATATTTGTATCTTAAACAATACAATGCTATACTTACACTTTTTCGATACAATACGTTTTTCTTATTCAATATTGGTATCGTAGAGAATTCCAGTGCTTATTCCTACTGATGTGTGACTTAATGGCAGACTTACCATATGGAAGACATTTTTGCGTATATGCCTCAGCATCCCGGGGAATGTGGGTCTCAGGAATTCCTGTATTCCGCCCGGCCAGCCGGCATATTTACGGTCCTTCTCAATATCATTAATCCACTGAAACATAACAAGAAAAAACATTTGTTAACAACCCTCGAGACAATAAACATATCTTCTTAGCAGCAAAACAAGATGTAATAAATACTAGTATAATGAAAGTTTGTACCTAGGTATTGGCACCTTTAAAACCTTTTGAGATATGATTGATTGCAATATTTCCTTAATTATATGATACCATAACAAAATTTTTAACGATACTGCTTGCCTCCTAGGTACCTAACATGGTTAAATTTAGCATCATCAGCTTTAGAAATTTCACTAATAAATGGCAAACGGCGAGGGTAAGTTTTCTATTCTTTTCTTCCTCGACATAATTTATGGCTTGTCTGAAATACATTGTAATATATGCTAGAATGGCACATATCATTCATCATGGATTAAATGATTTGAAAACCATTTTCTTTTTTTCTTTTGCTGCATTGTTTGTGCATTTCTGGGTATCAATGCCATTTTCTATAAAAGATGTGTAGTGTTAAGAAAATCAGCTTGACCATTTGGGAAAGCACAAACTAAATATACTTGCTCGAAAGCCCTTTTTTTTAATATTCATTTGACAGGCAAGCGGCAAGTACTTATATTGGTGCCCGCCTACCACATATACATTGTGGTCATTTTTCAGTCTTTTCTCACCTGTACTGCGGGGTCTCTGATGTCCACAGCATACTGGGTATCCTCTTCTTCCTTAAGGTTCAGATTCAGCATGCCAGAAACCTGGTCACTCTGGAAACAGCAGGAATAAAATAAATATATCTAATCATCACCATATCATTACTATCATTATAAATATCATTATCATCATAATCACCATTATTGTATTATCATCATTATAGTTATCATTCTAACTATTATTCTATTATCACCATTATTATTTTGATTATCATCATTATCATTGTTATCATTTAAACTATTATTAATATTATTATCATTATTTTTATTATTATCATCATTATAATCATTATCATTATCATCATTATTATTATTATTATTATTATTATTATCATTATTATTATCATTATAATCATTATTAGTTCTATTACTATTATAATCATAATTATTAATATTACCAGTATTATAATCATTTATAATTATTTATAATTATATATTTAATAATTAATTATCTATATAATCGTTATTTCCCGTTTTATTCTCGTTGATACCCTTATCACCATGAGCTAGCTGGGGTATGCCCGTACCGTGATGCCGAGGGCATGCATGCCCTCCATGAGCTTGGACTCAGAGCGCATGGTGTCGAGCAGGTTGTAGATGTCGTAGACCTCCAGGTCGATCTGAAGCCCGTTGAGGAAGAGAGCAGAGTCACCTGCTGGCAAGTTATACGCCTGCTCAAACAGCTGAAAAATAAAAATGACAAAATGAAGTAAATTCCTAGAGAAATAAAATAACAGGCAAGTTCACAGCAAAGTGACAAGAGAACAGGGGTTATAAACAAAAATGACCCAAAATTTTGTGCGCGAAGTGGCACCATCATTTTCTAATAAAAATCATTGAGCCCCAATTGGGTTGTGGATCTGAATCTATGGATCCACATTAATTCCAAAATAAGTTGCAAGGCCAAAGACTCTACCAGATTGTACTACAAATGATTTTACATCATCTAAACCTCTGCTATTACACCAGAGAAAATCTGTCATCTTCCATCTTTATCCCGGTTCTTCTAAGTTTACAGCAGAGTGTCATTGCCCAACAATACCTGTATCGGCTTATAGAGCCCGATTCAGTATGACTGAGTTTGCCACCCCTTATCTCTTTATAATTATAACTTTTATCCATTAACAGGAACAGATATTAAATGAGAATAGTGCTAATATGTGGTTTTGAGCATTAATATTGGTATAAATCAGATACCAAAATAAAGCAACAGTACTGAGACTCTCTCTGAGAGAGATCAAAGACAAATCCTCAAATCCATGGTTTCCACCATGTGTCTGATTAAATCTACCAAGTCCTGTACATTGGACAGAACCCTAAATTCAAACATCAACTCATATCTGCCACAGGCCTAGTGGTGAGAAAGTGGTTTGACTGAAAATGACTGAAATTAAAAGCTGGAGAAATCTATAAGGGTCAGCGTGCCTTTTGGTTGGTCTCGACATCCTTCTTGAAGTCCTGGCTGACGGCTGTTTTGATGAGTGACCTGGCCTCTGTGGGGAAGTCCTGGCTGATATCTCTCAGAACTCGCAAGCCGTCTTCAGGTCGCGCCGACACCACCTTTTGGCCAGCCTGGAAACTAAGATCTGACAAAAAAGAAGAAAAAAAGTCATAAATATAATTTACTTATTTAAAAAAAAAATTGGTTTAGCATTATTTCTGACTATTTTTCTCACCCATTTGATTTCTGCCTTTACCCTTTATGACTTTTCAAGGTTGATGTCAACCATATTGTTATTCAAAAGAGCCTGTTATGAATTCAATGAATGTAACCTTCAATTTCCATTCAAATGATAGATAGTCAAGTGTGGCAAGTTGAGGACTTTGTTCAGCTTGCCCGAAATGCCGTTTTTCCATGATTAGATAGTCATAACTGTGGGGCTATCTGTTATGTTGAGCCCTGGCTAACATAGTGGACCCTACGTCCGTTCTGCAAACAAATAACCACTCAAAAATGTTCTAACCTTGCAGCTGCCAGACCTTGAGCGGTGCCAGTTCCATCTGACTCTCCAGTAAATGCTGCTTAAACTCCTCCAGATTCTTAGTGTCATCAGGATGCAACTCCCTGTGGACAAATACCATAAAGACATGTTTTATATTTCAACTAGAAATAAACCACTCTCTGAGAATGTCCTCACGGCCAGGATTTAGAAACTGGGTGCCCGAAATTGGCAATTGTAAGTTTTGGGGGCGTCCTAATTTTCAATGGAGACCACAATATACTCAGATTACAACCACAACCATGTATTTATTTATTGAAATAAAGCATGACATCCTCATACAATATTATAGGAATTGTACTGAGAAGGAAAATATTCAATTATATGCTTGGGATTGACATTTTAAGAATTAATATTATAAAATTTAGGGTGTACTGAGAAGTGACTTTTGAGTGTCGTGGTGTCCAAATGACATTCAGAACCTAGACTACCTGCTAGCTAAGACTACGTCCCCTCCAACCAAATAGGAATTGTCACATTCAAAATATTTGCGATGCTATGTGATATTGACATTTCCTCAATGATGCAATACCTCGACAAGTGGTTCATAAGATATGAACCAAACAAGACTTTTCAAGATTGTGAGGATGCATGCTTTCAGGTTTTACCTATATGTATCACTATAGAACAATAGTTTCTGCAGTTTGTTGATTAAATAATCGGTATCCTTTACAGGGTCATAGCCAGGATTTCAAATAAGCCTGTCCAAGACAGCAATTCCAAAACATCTGCCCGCCCAGATTTAGCCACTTATCTACTTCAAATCCTTATACCAACTACATTTAAAAGCTTATTATGTCAAAATAAGTAAATTCCAATTATTTGTATGAGTTACTTACTTGAGTTTGGAGAAGATGAAGCCATCAACCTCGTCCACCTTGTTCTCTTTCTTGCTGCTGTCTTTTTTATCATCTGAAACAAAAACAACATCATCATTATCGTATTCACCATCATCATCATCACCATTATCATCATCGGTATCCACCTCATCCTCATCACCTTCGCCAATAGCAACATCCTCATAACCATCATCATCATATTCATATTTATTAGCATCATCACCATCTTTTCATCATAAGGCCTAAAAAAAAAAAGTTGTTTGTTTCCTGTAACCCTACCCTAACAAGTTGTTATTTAAAAAAATCCCTACCCTTAAGTTTTTATCGCTCTCCCAACTCCCAATCAACGTAAAACATGCATAAAACACACATTTTTGACCAAAAAAATAATGCAAAAAAATTTATTTTTATCGACCTACCTATCCTATTTTTTTTCGGGCCGTTACAGGAAACAAACAATAATTTTTTTTGGGCCTAATCATCACCAATATCAACATCATCCCCACCTTAACCATCGTCATCATTGATATTATTGTTGCAACCACTACCATCAATAACAATATCACCATAATCTTATCATCATCAATATCAGCATGAACATCATCATCATCACCATCATCAATATACCACTATCAGCATCACAATCTTCATTGTCACCATCACCATCATCACTGTTCTCATCAACCTGACTAGAAATATATTCCCAAAAGTAGTCAGTCCATTCTTTCTGCTATAGACATGGATAGCCTAGGATATACCACCTTTCACTCTTCAAATGCTGAGGCTACTTCCGTCCAAAGCACAAGGATGCAAAGATTTTTGAAAAACATATAAACCCTGCCATGCTAGTACTCATTAGAATGCTCTCGCAGAGTACCCTCAGATGAGTACCCATATGCCAGGGGTTCAGTCATTTTTCATGGTGTCTTTTTGCATCATCTCGTATTGGCCAAATTAGCCAACAGCAACTCAATGGTAATCAACCTTCACCTAGAAAACCACTTCTAAATCAATATGCATCTAGGTAGGTAATGTGGAACCAAAATATTTTGAGGGGGGGGGGGGGGGGGGGTGGTTGTGGGCCAAAAAGGGTCAAAATTGGCGAGGATGGTGTAGAAAATAATCGCAACCCATCCCTCTAATTCACTCACCTTTCTTAGTGGGCTTTTCTTTATTCTCTTTTTGAAACAAAGGATGCCAGTAATATGAGCAGCTAGCGAAGTCACAACATAATATCATCTAGTCTGATGTATAGCTATTATTTGACACATAGTAGTTGAATTTACTTATATGTATATGTGCCATTTATGTTGTTTTATTCCATTTCAATTTGTTACGTTACCTTGTACGTTTATTAAGATTATTGTTTTTTGGTTTAGATGTAGTTATTTGTCCTTGTCAAAATAGAGAAATCTAATGTATGACTACCATACCTATTTCTATTACCAATGTTATCACTTAATTCATTTTTCTTTATGTTGGTGTGTTACACTGTAAACCCTCTTGTATAAGCAAGCAATTAGATTTTTTTTATTTGCAATGTTATTTTTATGTTCAACTAGATTTAGTTCAAAATTCAACTAAAAGCGATTTTAATTGATTATTTTCTAAGAGGTGCTATGTACTAAAACATCACTGCTAGAATTGCAATAAGTAGGCATTTTGAAACGCCAACAAGAACAAGAATATGTTCTAGTGAAATGTGTGTGGCATTTATGGGTTATTCAGTAATGAAAAAAGGAGAAAAATATAATCCTTTTTAGTTGAGCTATAATTCTATTGCAAATACTATTTTTTCACAATTTTTCCGGTAATTAATGAATTAATGATTGTCAAATCAGTTGTATGATTAAATATCACAACACTGTTAGTGGGTAACCAAATGATAATGACACCATATTATACAAAGAATGAAAAGCCAATCCAATATGTCTTACAACCAAACATACTTAAGAATTTGAAACTCATCTTCTAGCATTTATTTTGCATTCAGAGCAATATGTATATCCAATACACATGGCAGTAGGGCCTAGGGCCACGTTTTTCTTTTTTTAAGATGCACAAAAATAAGTTAATGTGGCCCACAGGGCAATAGGCAACAAAAAATATTTTCTCAATTTTATTACCTTGTACTTTTGTGTCGTCCTTAGCTTTGTATTCCGTGCTCTTGATCGCCAATTCCACCCCGTATCCCGACAAACGCTTCTTCTTCTCACCAAGGGTCTGAAATAAGCAGCAAGAAAGAAAATTACACAAATGCTTTTCCCCTCTGGGAATCTGTTTGCGTTAACCTGTCCAATGCTAAGGTAACTTTTGTCCAAACAAAGCACAAGGCGCCAAAATCTTTTGAAACCATCTAAACCCTGTCATGTTGGTACTCATTGGATAGCCGTCATGGAGTACTCTCAGATAAGAACTCATATGCCAGGGTTTCACTGATATTTCAGGATATTAGCATTATTTTGTATTGGCTAATTATTGGAAATGTTTTCGTTCTTCAAACCAGCTACAATAAATCATGACTTACTATCTCAAGTACTTGGTTTGGCAAAGAAAACCAACTAATCTTTCTACTTTTGTCAAGCATAAGCCCATCACTTCTGGTAATAATAATAATAATAATAATAATAATAATAATAATAATAATAATAATAATGATCTTTACTTCACGAGGGTAACACAGTCAAATACAAGATTTGATTTTCGCTGTGGCCCTCAGATTTAAGGATTATACATGCAATTCTTCAGGCCACAGAGTTAAAAATTGTTCTTCAAGGTATAGTGTCTTACCTTAACATAATGCCTGAACACATATTTGATCTCCCCGGATAAAGCCAGTTCCTTGAGAGTTCTGTGGAACTCTGCAAATTCCTTGGTCCCTAGTTGTGCATAGAGGATCACGGTCACTTTGCTCCCCTCCGGCCCAGGGTAGATATGGTCAGACTTGTACACAACAGGCTCCAGACTGCAAAGAAAAGGATTTGTCAGCATGGTCTTAGCCGATATTTAGAAACAGGGTGTCCAAATAGAGGTTTCATAGACTTTTGCGTGTCCAAAGTGTGGTACAAAGTACATACTACAAATAAAATAAACCCTATATATTTACAGATTTTGCTTTTTTAGGCCAGTAACTGCTTTGTGTGTCTTATAAAAGTGACACTACAGCTTCTACATCTTCTATCTTCTAAGAAAAGTCATCATCAGCAAATTCTGACATAAATTATTGGGTGTCCAAACTGTCAAAAAACAGTGTTCTGGGTGTCCAAATGACACGCTGGACGCATAGGCCGCTAAGCCCGCTAAGCCCCTGTTTGTCAGTGATGTGTTTTTTATTTTCAGATCAAGATTGGGTCATGGTCTTAGCCAGGATTTAGAAACTGGGTGTCCAAAATTGGTTATTCTAAAAAATTTGGGCATCCTATTTTTTAAGGGAGACCACACAAGTAACATGGGTTACAACCATAAACATGTATTTATCTATGTAAATAAGGCATAACATGCTTATATAATGTTATGGCATTTATAATAGGGGGGGGGGGGGAAATAGATTCAATTAGATATTTGAAAAAGACGTTTTACAAAACAACTCCCCCTAAAAATTGGGTATCTTGAAGAGTGATTTTTGAGGGTTTGGTTGTCCAAATGGCTAAGACTATGGTTAAGGTTGTAAAATATTCCTACCTGGCGACACCTATTGGGTATTGGACAAACTAAAATAATATATAATGATTTAACTGACATCACTGCCGATTAGGAGGAGAAATTGGTACATAAATACCCTTTACTAAATTTGTACACTTTACACAATAAAGATTTTTTTTCTCGGAACATGACATGGGGACAAATCCCTCCCGGTATCCAAGAGTCCTTAAAGATCATGTCAAAACCAAAGATAACTCAATAAGAAGAACCCCCCCAGCCAATAGATATGATAAATTGTATGTTTGCAGGGTCTGACACTTAGATTTTAGGCTAGGGGCCCGAAAAGGACTTTCAATAAAAAAAATTGTGGTCAAAAACAGGATTTCTGGTTATTTTTCATATCATTTTGGGCCCCTAGACTGAAAATCTAGGGACCCACAGCAAAATCTAGGGGCATATGTCCCCCGGGCCCCTGGGAAAGTCGAACCCTGATGTTTGGCAGTTTAACCCATTAATGCTCACAGCGACCAAAAGAGGCCTGACACTTTTGATGAAATCTTGCAGGCAAATGCATAGTTAAGAAAATATTTGATGGAGTAATGTCAATCAGGACATTACCAACAACTCTCCTTCAAATATTTTGTAAAATCATTGTTAATTCAAAAGTTATTTTCAGAAATATCATAGATCCAGACAACAATTGCTGGAGGAACTCACCCTGGCTCTGCTGCCTTGATGAAAGCCTTCATTGCGAAGACATCACATGTCTGCTGCTGATTGACGTCCACGAATAATGCACACCCAAGCACATTATTCTCCTCTGCAAGCTGGAAAAGGGAAAAAACAGGTTAACCTAATAATACTTGATTATGTGAGGTTATTCTAAAGGTTGAAAAATAACCTAAATTTAGTGAACAGTCAGGTCATATCATAAGAGTATTGAAAAAAAAGTTAAGTTTGTTCAGGTTATTTTGAGTTGAAATCATGTATTATCCCACGTGACTTCAAGCAATTACTGCAGACCACCCGGTCCCATAACTGTTTTTTGTAAACATAAGATCCAACAGTAAGCCAGACTAAGTACATACCATAAATTCTCCATAATTTGGGACACTATCAAATAAATACAATTTTCATGGGTTCTAGGTGGCCCATGTTTTCTGAAAATACCTTGACGCTGTATCAGCAAGGTTTACAGCTAGGTCCATATTTTGTGAAATGGCAACTGGCAATAGATTGAGGGTTGTCTAGATTTCCCATTAATTATTTTGCAAAATAATTATAGAGGCCTGAATTCCTAGGGTGGTCCAAATTTCCGAGAATTTATGTAGTATCAGATATGCAGTGTGGATGTAGAGACTGGACATGACATGTGGATTGGACATGTCAACAACCAGAATAGCTACTAGACTTTACTGTTTTATATTTCATATAATCATGATTTGCAACTTGCCCCATTTGACTACCAGTTTGAATTTAAGGCAGTGCAGCAGGGACTTAGCCAGGATTTCGAAACTGGGGTGCCTGAAATTGGCAATTCTTAAATTTATGGGCGTCCAAATTTTTAGGGGGTACCACAATATTCTAAGATTTCAACCATAAACATGTATAAATTTATTAAAATAAGGCTTCATATCCTTATAGAATATCATGGGGAATTACATGGAGATGAAAAAAAGTCAAATTATATGCTTGAAATTGACATTTTAAGAAATTCCTCCCAAAAAAATTGGGTGTCCTGAGGGGTGCTTCTTAAGGGTTTGGGTGTAAAAAAAGACACCCAGACGCCCTGCTGGCTAAGACCATGCAGTGCAGCCCTGAGAAACCTACCTGCGTTTGCATCTGCACGGAGGGAGAGTGTGCCGCAAGTCCCAGTGAGAAGGCCAGCATCTTGACCTGCATTGGCGACAGAAACCGACCAGCAGTCTCCATGGCAGCATCGTAAACATCCTTATCGGAGGCTGAAATGCAACACCAAAACGAGATAAGTACAAACCAAAACGAGATAAGTACAAAAAAAAATCATATTTCTTGTCAGAGGCTGAAATGCAATGCCGATACAAGATAAGTACAAAATAACCATTTCTATTTCTGACTTTTATTATTGAAGAAATGAAAATAATCCTTTTCATCAATTATAAATTCTTAGATTCATTTGATACACTTTTAACCAATATCAGATTTGTTTACCTTGCTGACAGAGTTACATACAATTAGAGCTGCACTCACGGAGGGAGATCAACTCATGAGCTCACCACCCGTTTGACTCGTGAGCTCATGAGCTCACAGACGTTCCGATTTTCCAAAAAAAATACTTATATTCCACCCCAGCTATTAAGAAATAAATATTTATTGGCGGAGATTTATTAACATTGCCATGTTTATTTAATTTCAAAACATGCTGACGAGCTACAAAGGTCAGAATAACACGCAACACCGCTTGAAATTTGTATACATTGGAGATTGTAAAGAAGACATGACAGCGATAAGCAGTTATGTATGTTTATAATGTGTGTTAGGTGCTCTGTGTTACGTTTGTGTTCCCAACATAGACGAGCTCACGATTTGAACATTTCAGCTCGAGCTCGGCGAGTTTGCCCCAGGGCTCGAGCCACACGAGTTTGTGAGTGGTGAGTGCAGCTCTACATACAATACTTTCACAATGAGGATACGTTTTCATGAGAGTGCTCCTTCAGCTAACCATACTGATCCTCCACTAAGCATTCTAGTGTTGTCAGCCACACAAAGTGGCAGCTTAACCCTTCCAATGCCGACGCTATTTTCATCCAAAGAACAACAGCGCAAAATTCTTTGAAAACCATCTAAACCCTTTCATGATGGTATTCATTGGATAGCTCTCGTTGAGTACTCTCAGATGAGTACCCATTTGCTAGGGTTTCAGTCTTTTTAAAGCTTTTTGCATCATATCCTATTGGCGAAATTAGCCATCAGCAGCATGAGGGTAACAACTCAGAACATCCAAAGTAAGCCGCCGCTTAGTAACTACTTTGAGTGGTGCATACCCTAAGTACACGTAGCACTTTGAGAAATTGTTAAGTGGAGTGTGGCAGAGAGAGAGAGAGAGAGAGAGAGAGAGAGAGAGAGAGGAGAGAGAGGAGAGAGAGAGAGAGAGGAGAGAGAGAGAGAGAGATGAGAGAGAGAGAGAGAAGAGAGAGAGAGAGAGAGGAGAGAGAGAGGAGAGAGAGAGAGAGATGAGAGGAGAGAGTGAGAGAGGGAGAGAGAGAGAGAGGAGAGAGAGAGAGAGAGAGAGAGAGAGAGAGAGAGAGAGAGAGAGAGAGAGAGAGAGAGAGAGAGGTGAGGCCGTGATGGAGGGAGTTAGTTAACATTTTATAATATCATAGTATTCCATTAGGCCAAGAAAAAAATATTGTTTGTTTCCTGTAACGGTCTGAAAAAAATAAGGTAGGTAGTTCGGCAAATTTTTTTTTTACTTTTTTAGGCCTTATGTAGCTTACCTGCAGATAATACTTTAGAGTCCTTAGCAGCAAATGCATCTACAAATCCCCAGAAATATTCATCTTTTTCTTTGGCCAGGAACTCACTGGAAATTAAAGAAATTCAATTCTAAATGCACATCAAATGCAAATGACATTTAAACATACAGGTTACAGTGACAAAGCTCACATATCATCTATATAGATAAAAGCAAAGAATGACAGGTATGTGTAAAAACAATTTGTCTATTGCTTATTTACCCTACCCTGCATTTGATGCAAGTGAGAAAATATTGCTGATGTAAGTAAAAATGAAGTCTCTTTTTAACACTGATGCAGTTTTAATGAAAAATATTTTCAATAATTTCATTGAAAAATGGGGACAATGGTTCCATTGTCAGTATTTCTAGGATATGATTGTAGGCTTGCAGCCACACAAAATATTAAATTTTAGGGCTAGATCATGGTCTTAGCCAGCAGGGCGTCTGGGTGGACGCCCAAAACCCCTAAAAAGCTACCCTCAGGACACCCATTTTATTTTTTGTTTTTGAGAGGAATTCCTTAAAATGTCAATCTCAAGCATATAATTGAATTATTTCATTGTCATATAATTCCCATGACCTTGTATAAGGATATCATGCCTTATTTTGATAAATATAAACATGTTTATGGTTGAAATCTAAGTATATTGTGGTCCCCCCTTAAAATTTGGACACCCCAAAAGTTTACAATTGCCAATTTTAGGCATGCAGTTTCTAATTCCAGGCTAAGACACTGGGCTAGATACTGCTTGATACGATGTGTGCTTTGGACGAAAGTAGCCTAAATAGCAATTTAGCATGGAAAGGGTTAAGCATAAATCGGTTAACAGGGTCTGACACTGAGATTTCAGGCTAAGGGCCCGAAAAGGTCTTTTGATAAATTTAGTGGTCAAAAACGGGATTTCTGTATTATTAATTATTATATATACTATTTCGAGCCCCTAGTCTGAAAAATCTAGGGGCCCACAGCAAAATGTAGGGACATATGTCCCTGGGTCCCTGGGAAAGTTGAACCCTAGTTGATAGCTTACCTGGCCTCTAATAGGAAAGGGGTGTTCTTCCATTTAGCATCCAGTGTGATAACTACATCCTTGGAATGTGATGAAGCTGGTTGGTAAACAGTAAATAGTAGAACACCTATCACAGCCATCCAGCGACCCATCTGAAAAGATGATAAACTAGTTTATTCATATGTCAGATCATAAATCTCTTAGGCCTAGATTTTTTTTGTTTCCTCTAGCGGTCCAAAAAAAATAGGGTTGGTATGTCTGAAAAAAAATTGTATTATTTTTTTTTGTTCAAAAATGTGTGTTTTATGCATGTTTTATGTTGATGAAGCTGGTTGTTAAACAGTAATTAATAGAACACTTATCACAGCCATCCAGCGACCCATCTGAAAAGATGATAAACTAGTCAATCATAAAGGTAAAGGTATTCGGTTTATAGTCTTGTATCCACCGAAGTGCTCACACGACCTTCCTCCCCTAGCAGGCCTGTACACATGGACACCATTTCAATCCCCCGAGGGATATTCCAGAGCAGCTGGCCGCATATAGCGCACACGCTCTTAGCAATTGCTGCCTTATTTATGCTAGGTACCCATTTTGCAGCTGGGTAGGCTGAGGCAATATGGGACAGACCAAAGTGCCCCGGCCGGGAATTGAACCAGCGAGTCTACTGATAACTAGTCCGACACCTAACCAACTGAGCTACTTTGTCCCCAAATATTTAACTAGTCATTCATATGTCACATCATAAAGATTATCAATGCCAAACAGCAATTACAACATTAAACCTAAAATGTTCAATAAAACATCAAGAAATGGATTACAGTATATTTGGCATAACTTAACATCAATTAAAACCATTTGTTAAATGAAGTGTTTCAAAAATTTAGCATTGTGGCTGGCTGAATGATGCCACCAGTAAAGTACTTTGCAGCTAAAATTTATTTATTCATTTCTTCCTAACTACCCCTGACACATTGCAGCAAAGTTCTTAACTAACAGTATCATTCAGCCCGCATCAGACGCCAGGTAAACAATTCTTGCACAATTCTGGTATGTGCTAGTATTGCCTGAATTAACAACTCTGGTACGTTTAAAAATAAACAGATTTGTTTGTAGGGAACAATTTTGGTATGTACCAGAATTGAGGTTGTAAAGCAAAAGATGACGCATCATTGTAAATAATATGGAGCGAAGCACTGCAGTGAAATATCGCAGATGTGCCATCTTGTGGTTTGCGCGAATTCTCCTGTGAGGATGCATGTGTTAACTAAAGGTGACTATGCAAGCTTAATAACTCTCTTTCAAAGCCATGCTTCCTCATATTAAGAAATGGGTCATCTTGTATTTTTCGACCTCAATTCTGGTACGCACCAGAATTGTTCAGTTAATTTTACAATTCTGGTTCGCACCAGAATTGTTCCCTGCAAACAATTCTAGAACGTACCAGAATTGTCAGAACAATTCCAGTAATCTCAGTGTACCAGAATTTTTAATTCAGGCAATACTGGGACGTACCAGAATTGTCTGAGAATGTTTAAAGAACCGGCCGGTTGAATGATGCCGATTGTGAAGTACTTTGCCGTAATACGCCGGTCGCCGGGTAGTTCGTAAAGAAAGGAGTATAAATGAAAATTAGTGGCAAAGTATTTAATTAACGGTGTCATTCTGCACGCAGCAGGAGGATAATTCACTGACAATTCTAGTACGTACCGTAATTGTACAATTCTGGTACGTTCTAGAATTGCTACATGTGATATCATAAACAATTCTGGTACATAGTAGAATTGGACAATTCTGGTGCGCACCAGAATTGAGGTTGTAAAGCACAAGATGACCAAGAAAAGGTTTCTTGGCGGATTTAGATGTTCACGCAGTTAAATATAGGACCACCTGTCAGTGTACTTTTGGACACCCATTTAAAATCCTGCCATGTCAAAATTTGACATTTGTCATTATGTGGTTTCTAGTATCACTAATTATAGAAATCTAAATCTATGGAGTCTAAAATATTGGTAGATCTGATAAGGTAAAGATTTCTTGTAAAAAAATGCCACCTTTGAATTCCCGTTTTAAAATCACATAATGTCACTGATCAGCAACAGTAAACAAATACATGCAATCCCTCTATACGAATGTGTGTTGGGTTGGAACGGACAACAGTACGTGGCGGAATACGGTTTACTTAAGTGATTATTGAGGAAACATGATGGCAGCGGACTACTTCGTTCGATCAAGAAAATAAAGTGGGGCATTGTGCTTGAGTCTGAGAAAAATTGGGTTTCTGAGCATTCCTCGACGAGATATACACGGCAAAATTCAAGACATGACCGGCTTCGCTTACCTTAATGGAGGCCGCCATGTTGGATAGGTGAAAAGGACATGGCGAGCTTTGATTGGTCGAAATCCGAAATGGCTCGTGTAGTAATGTACCGCTAGGTTTCGCTGTTAGTGTCAAGATGGTACGATGGACCAAGTGTGAATGAGAAAATATATTTAAATATATTTTCACCACCGTATTTTGTTGGGAGAAAATATATTTAAATATATTTTCACCACCGTATTTTGTTGGGAGAAAATATATTTAAATATATTTTCACCACCGTATTTTGTTGGGAAAAAATATATTCAAATATTTTTTCACCACCGTATTTTTGGGGGAGAAAATATATTTAAATATATTTTCACCACCGTATTTTGGTTGGGAGAAAATATATTTAAATATATTTTCACCACCGCATTTTGTTGGGAGAAAATATATTTAAATATATTTTCTCCACCGTATTTTAGGGGGAGAAAATATATTCAAATATATTTTTTTACCGACCACTGTAGAAAAAGGGAAAATATATTTCAAGCAATAGCTGGTTGCCTGGCTCATTTTCCTATTGGTATGGGGAGTTATCGTTATATCAATATAGCGAAATGACACTGGGAACCGAGATAGGTGAAACAAGTTATAACATGTTGACAATTTATCCGATACAAAGTAACCATTGCGGGAAAGGTCTGATGATGAATACATTGTGGCCTCACAGCAGGATAGTACAGGATTTTTTGAGAAACGCAGCTCCTACGTACACCCGCAATTATGGGTGTCGGGAATCTTCAAAAGAAGTCTAAATTGGAGAAACTGCGGTACTCTTCCTCCCGAAATACCATTAGCTACGGGTATTTACTAGGGGATCTCCTATATGTACTATTATAGTCCCGCAGATTTGAGAAAAATCATGCACTTTGTATTAAGAGCATCAAATTAGATATGTTGCTACAACTCACAAAGGGGAACATTTCAGATAGGAAGCCAGGCGTCGCACCCATGCCCCCCACCCCTGGGGGCAGGTGGCACACCTATTGGTCAGCTGCAAGGTCAACCTAACCTTGCCTAATATATAGGGTCATTGGCCAGCCCAACAATGACATATTCAATATTGTAGGTACTAGGAAGTAGAGTTTTAGTGAGTTTTATTGAATTTTAGATTTTAATGGGTAGATTTAGGTGGCGCCACCATTAAAATGGGTACTTTTGGTCTACCCAGTGTATTATTTCTATCAATAACTAGGACTTAAAGCAGAAATACATTCAAACCAATGTACAATGTTCTATGACTACATCTTTGCATGTAAAACATTTTCACATATTGGGGCGTGTGTCAGTCATGGCCCTTGCCATAGGTGGCACCCCCTGCGGTTAGGCTACTAGGCCAACTGATATTTGCCCAATACAAAAGGTCATTTGTTTGTCAATCAACGAAGCATTAAATCTTGTATGAACCAGCAAGTAAAATGCTATTAAGCGTGTTTTTTTGTTATGCTTTGAAGGTTTGATATAGGTGGCGCCATCATAATATGGGCATGTTTGGCATAGCAGTAGAACTAATTCTATCAACATTTCTCTTAAGTAGGCCCATTTTTCAAAAGATCATATATATCCAATATAAATATTGCCATGGGTTACATTTCCCGGTTGTAACAGTCATGCCCCTTGGTGGCAGTGGCCCCACCTATTGGTAATTTGAGAGGGTAACCTAATCTTGCATAGTGGAAAGGGCATAAGTCTTCCAGACAATGAGATATTGAAATTTTGTATGAACAAGGAAGTGTAATTATTTGTAAGTTTAATTGAATATAATATTAAATAGAATTTATTATTAAAAAGAAGATCCCCTAGCAAATACCCGTAGCTATAGCTAATGGTATTTCGGGAGGAAGAGTACGACGGTTTCACCAATTTAGACTTCTTTTGAAGGTCCCCGAGACCAATAATTGTGGGTGTACGTAGGAGATGCGTTTCTCAAAAAATCCTGTACTATCCTGCTGTGAGGCCACAATGTATTCATCATCAGAAGACCTTTCCCGCAATGGTTACTATGTATTGTATAAATTGTCAACATGTTATAACTTGTTTCACCTATCTCGGTTCCCAGTGCCATTTCGCCATATTGATATAACGATAACTCCCCATACAAATAGGAAAATGAGCCAGGCAACCAGCCATTGCTTGAAATATATTTTCCTTTTTTCTATAGTGGTTGGGAAAAAATATATTTAAATATATTTTCTCCCCCAAAATACGGTGGAGAAAATATATTTAAATATATTTTCTCCCAACAAAATACGGTGGTGAAAATATATTTAAATATATTTTCTCCCCCCAACATACGGTGGTGAAAATATATTTAAATATATTTTCTCCCAACAAAATACGGTGGTGAAAATATATTTAAATATATTTTCTCCCAACAAAATACGGTGGTGAAAATATATTTAAATATATTTTCTCCCCCAAAAATACGGTGGTGAAAATATATTTAAATATATTTTCTCCCAACAAAATACGGTGGTGAAAATATATTTAAATATATTTTCTCCCAACAAAATACGGTGGTGAAAATATATTTAACCCTTATGATGCTGGTGGCTAAGTGAACCAATACAAAATAACGCAAAAATACTGAAAAATCACTGAAAACCCTGGCAAATGGGTATTCATCTGAGAGTACTCATCAAGAGCTTTCCAATGAGTACCAACATGACAGGGTTTAAATGTTTTTCAAAAATCTTTGCGTTCTTGTTCATTGGACGAAAGTGGCCTTAGCATTGGAAGGGTTAAATATATTTTCTCATTCACACTTGGTCCATCGTAAGATGGAGCTAGAATTATGTCTCGTTCATTCATAAAAACCATGGTTCTTTGAAGCTGGTTGTTAGGCTAACATGCTGGTTGTTAGGAAGAACCCCATGGGTTTTTGATTAAGCTGTTTTATTTCCATTATAGAATTATAATGCTGTTAATCCAAAAATTCTGAATGTTTAGCCTGCCATATCTAGAGATAATGAATTTAGGAGTTGTAAAAACCTGAAATTGAAAAGAAAAAAAAGAAAAAAAAAAGAAAAAAAGAAAAGCCTATCGAGCGCGAGTCTAGAAATCGTCTCCACATGCTTCACGACTCCTGTCCTCTACCAACTGAGCTACCATAAACTTATATATTATGATTGAAATATGATCCCTATGAAGTTTATTTGAACACTATTAGATTATTTTCTGCCTATTACTGTATTTGTATTTGTTTGATTATTGCTGGGACAGTGTGTGTATGCTATTCATAATTGCTGTTGTAAAAGAGCCCTATTAAAGGGATGGTGGCCTTAGTGACTTTGAAGAACCGTACCTTAGATGACCAAACACAAGTGGATTCGAAACCAGCCGGTCAACCTTAACATGTTAGCCTCAACCAGTGTCAACTAATAGCCGCTAATAGGTGCTCTGGGCACCCCAAGCTGGCGGTGGAGATAAGGTTTCTCGGTAATGTAATCGATACGAGAGCCCTGATTGGTCCTTGTTCCCACGTGACCTCGTGCTGATGCCAACGCTTGTACTCCTGGCATGAGTCCAGCATCTCACTATAGGGCATATAGTAATTGGGCTCTCGCTACATATCCATTCTATTCTTCATCCAAGACCGTAACTTTAAAAAACCCATGGTTTTTTAAAAACCCATGTTTTTTTTAAAAACCCATGTGTTTTTAAAACCTGTGGTTTTTAAAACAACTGTTACTCTCTCCTGGACTTTAAAGTACTATAAACAAGCCTGGACTTCATAAAACCATTATTGTTTTAAAACAACTTGTCTCCTGGACTTTAGAGAACCATACCTTTTAAAAAACCATCACTTTTAAAAAACCATCATTTTTCAAACAACCGTTATCTCCTGGACTTTAAGGAACCATACCTTTTAAAAAAACATCTAGCTCATTCCAAAAAAAGAAACATGGGTTTCTGTCAGTACATGTATATATATGTGCAGTTGTCCAGGCTTTCTTTTCTAATAATGACCAGGGGGGGTGGATGGCGGCCTTAGTGACTTTGAAGAACCGTACCTTTAAAAAACCCATGCTTTTTAAAAACCCATGGTTTTATTAAAAACCCATGTGTTTTTAAAACCTGTGGTTTTTAAAACAACTGTTACTCTCTCCTGGACTTAAAGAACTGTAAAACAAGCCTGGACTTCATAAAACCATTATTGTTTTAAAAAGACTCATGGTTTTTAAAACAACTTGTCTCATGGACTTTAAAGAACCATACCTTTTAAAAAACCATCATTTTTAAAACAACCGTTATCTCCTGGACTTTAAGGAACCATACCTTTAAAAAAAACATCTAGCTCATTCCAAAAAAAGAAACATGGGTTTCTGTCAGTACATGTATATATATGTGCAGTGATCCCATGAGGGGAGAATTTTGTGCCTTAAAGCTGATTGCAACCAAGAATTCTCGCTATCAAACTGGTTTTCACTTCTATTCCTAGGTCATTGTACTTGAACTAAGAAATCAAAGAACAAACAATAAGATCTATCAAAAGCCCTTACAAAACCTGGTTGCAATCACATGTAAGAGTATTTACACTCAGAAAAACGTTGTGAAAGGCTACTATCAACTTTGAATAATGCAAAAAATCACTGAGTAAGAAATAGTAACAGCATTATTGTAACTTCACACATGCTGCTGGTGGCTATTTTGGCCAATACAAAATGATGCTAAAACCTAAAAAAGAAAGATTAAAACATTGTAAAATTAGTACCAACATGAGAGGCTTTAGATGGTTTTCTAATATCTTTGCATTCTTTTGCTTTGTGCAAAAGTAGCCTCAGCATTGGAAGGGTTAAAATCGAAATAACTGTATGACATGAAGAAATTGCGGATGCTACATCAAAAGCACTTAGAACATGACCTTTATTTGGAAATTGAAGGCGAATTATTTGCTTGTAATGTTTTTATACATTAGCTTCGTCAGATAACTTACTGAATACTCAGCCAACTTACAGGGCTGTATCTGGCCCTAATTTCATCAATTCAGCTGATCTTTTTAATCTGTCAAATTACCTTTTAATTTAAAATCACCCTTGCCTCAAAAAGGCTTGGAGGAACTTGTTCTGAAAGTCACGTTGGAGCTGAGGAGCTTGCATTAAAATCACAGTCCACTTAAACTTCCCTGAGAATACAATTATCTAGATAATGATAAGTTCTATTATGTTACACTTGATGCACCATACCCCAAATTATGCCATTTTAAACATATTCGTTACTATTAAATATGTAAACATATTTACATAGTTGCCATGACACCGTGCGAGGACAATGAACGAGGGTATGAAAAATGTCTAAATAATACTATAGCAACATGCTGTAATATTTATAAAGCAATAAGAAGTGGCGAAACATTGCTGGTGGCGGGCAGTGGGGATAAATGGGTTTCTTCACTCAGTCAGTGCCGACAGCTTTGGTAAATACAATGACCCGTTCCAGAGCTGTCATAAATAGGAAGATAAGTGAGCTCCACTGTCTTAATGGCGATTGCAAACCACTTAGATCGTAGACACATCACACCGACGTAACCCTAAAACTTAGCATAGCCTATGCGTCACAAGGTGTGTATATATATATATATATATATATATATATATATTACAAGACGACCAGTATATAAGAACATTTGCGTGGTAGCATGCTCATTGCAAAGATCCTTTCGAGTAAATATCAGTCAGGCGCAAAATCCAGAAAAAAGTTACTTATTGAAGCATTTTTTGTTTAAAGTTGGTATCCGGTAATTCTACCCAACTTTAGGGCGCTAATTCTGAAAATGACAGATACCAAGCTAATTTTTCAGTGTTACTACCTCTTAATCAGCATTCTTGGATGACTCTGGCACATTTTATACGTTAATTTGCATAATTTATTTTAGATCAGTGTGACATCATGCCAAATTTGGGTATCAGAATCAAGCTCTCAACCGTAGGAGTTCATTCATGTGTTGTTTTTTGGTAGTTTTAATGGTGGCCATGGCAACGGGAGCCACAAATTTATCAAAAACTGAGGAAAATGGTTATTTTCTTGATTTGTGTGATACCTAAGTGCGATTTACCCCTAATCAACAACTCTAAGGGCATCGGTATGTTTAATAAATCTTCATACTCTTTTATTGATCAATTCGTGCCAATTTTGTATGATTAAGATTTTTTGAGTATGGAGTACAGTCCTTTGAAAATGGCAATACCGCAAATGCAGCGTGTCTATCCACAATCAGGCTTAAAATGAGTCATTTTATCAGATCAGTGGCAGATCATGCCAAATTTGGTATCAGATTCAAGCTCTCAATATTTGCAGTTCATTCATGTGTCGTTGTTTTTAATACTTTCCGGGGGGGGGGGGGGGGGGGGGGGGGGGGAACTCAGGTACAGAGGGGGGCCACACCTGTGTTACGTATTTCGCCGAGGAAGGGGTCTTTTTTTAAGACATCCGTATGTCCGCGATTTTGTAAAAGAAGGGTACTTTTTTGTACCCAGGTACGAAGTATGGGGATCAAAATCCCCTTACAAACCACGAAATACACGCGGCTCTGACGCCGAGTGACTCCCGAAGTGACTGTGCTTCCGAGTTTGCTGCCGCCACTTGCTGCCGCTAAACACGCAGAGAATTATAAAATCTTAAGTTAGAATACGTGTTCCCGTTTATCCAATGTCAGTGCTTTGATAAAAGAAGGGGTGTTTATTTAGTGGAAAAAATCAGCGTTTTATTAAAATAAGGGTGCTTTTTTGGCCAGAAATCAGTGCTTAAGGGGTATTTTTAAATTTTGATAACGAGCGTATGCGCCCCCCTAAATACCCAATTGCCCCCCCCCCCCCCCCCCCCCCCCCCGGGAGTAGTTTTAGTGGTGGCCATGGCAACGAGAGCCAAAAATTAATCAAAACTGAGGAAAATGTTTATGTTCTTGATTTGTGTGATACTTAAGCGCTCTACCCACATTTAACACATCTAAGGACATCGGTATGTTTATTTCAAAAACTTTGTAAACTTAACTTGATCAATTCATGCCAATATCATATGATTAAGAATGCTCGCACCAGCTTTTCTTTCATTGTTGCGTATAATTCAGGAGTCAGGCATTAGCGATAAGAACGTCAAGGATGGATGGGGCATTTATCCCGCCGTGGCGTACTGTTGAGGGATTTATAGCAATTACTTGTCTGCCTTGTGTACCAAGTCAATGACAATTCAATAATAAAACATGGACCCACTACCATATGAGTGCGTGAAAGGGTGGATACATTGCGTTGGATGCAGTGTTGTTCGCCATTCAAGTTAACTGCATAAATGGTTAACGGTTAATGAATGAATGAATGAATGATTTCTTAAAGGCACATCGGCGCACAAAGGCCATTTAGTGCCATAAAAATTGTGTAAAACAATGGTCCTTTGTTATTGTTGAAAACAATAACAAAGCAATGGATGAATAAAAATGATCACAAAATAATGAACAACTTCAAAATATAATTTCCATATAACAGGTTGTTTTAAAAGAAACTATAAATTCTTAAAATGTTTTACAAGCGGTAAAACAGACCAATCTTATGTAAATAAGATAAAATGCTGTCTGGAGGAACCTTTTCAAAGAGTTCCCTAAAGCTATTTACACTAAAATGTCTATTTCTGGATTCAATAAAATCGACACACTCAAATAAAATATGCTTGACAGTCAATTGACAATCACACGCTGTACATTGTGGAGGATCTTCCCCTTTCAAAAGGAAGCAGTGAGTCAAATGATTGTGACCAATTCGGATTCTTGCTAAAACACTCTCCTCACGTCTAATGATTCGAGAACCTCCAGGCCAAAGACCCAACTGTGGATGAATTTCATGTAGTTTGTTGTTTACAGCCTCATCCCACTGAGACTGCCATTTGCATTTTAAAAGGACATTGATGTGCTTTTTAAAATCACCATAAGGAATTGGAACATTTGCGACTCTTCTCGAAAGACCAGCCTTGGCAGCAGCATCTGCCTTTTCATTACCCCTAATGCCAACATGACTGGGGATCCAGTAAAATAATATTCTTTTCTCTTGGTAGTGTACTAACCAATTGAGGCGTTCAAGTATGTAGAGGACAAGAGGATGTGTCCAGTCTTGGCCCGAAATGGCTTGAAGAGCAGACTTTGAATCAGAGAAAATAATAAAATTCCTTTCATCATCATCTGCCGTCTCCACCCTATCAAGAGCTAGATAGAGAGCATGCAACTCGGCAGAAAATATAGAGGACTTATCTGGAAGACGTTCAATGGAAGAATAATTATCAATGACTGCTGCTGCTGCAGCCTTGTCATCTGCAACAGAGCCATCAGTGTAGATGAAGTCATAGTCTCGGAAGACATCCTTCACCTCATTGTGCAAACTTATGTACTGAGAAGGATCCGTTTGATCCTTCTTGGCATACGAAAGAGTGAGGTTGACCATAGCAGTTGGATATGTCCATGGAGGAGTTTCAGGAAATTCAAATTTTGCGATGATGTCAGGATTAAAATCTAACTCTTCCAATGATTCCTTAATACGAATACCAAAAGTTGGAATGACTCTTGGTTTTCTAGCAAAAAGGTCCACATATCGAGGATTAAAAATAGTTTCATAAACAGGGTTATTTGGGTTGGCAGCTATTTTAGTTGCAAATTGGAGAGCAAGCTTTTCTCTCCTGAGGTGAAGAGGGAGCTCATTCGCCTCAACACAAAGACTATCTGCAGGAGAGGTTCTAAAGGCTCCAAGACAAAGCCTCAAACCTTGATTTTGAATAGGATCCAGCAAAGAGATATAAGATTTACATGCTGCTCCGTAGATAAAACATCCATAGTCTAGCTTTGAACGAACAAGGGCCCTATATAGTCGTAAAAGAACTATACGATCCCCACCCCAGTCGCTACTGGAAACAACACGCAACAAATTCAAAGTCTTGATACACTTTTTCTTCAGGCCCTTGATATGAGGGACAAATGTCAATTTTGAATCGAGTAAAATGCCAAGGAACTTTGTTTCCTTCTTTACAGGAATGGGGTTATCATAAAGGACCAAGTAGGGATCTGGATGAAGACCCCTCCTTCGACAAAAATGGACACAAACAGTCTTTGATTGGGAGAATTTAAAACCATTATTGTCAGCCCAATCTTCTATTCTATTTAGATGAAGTTGGAGCTGCCTTTCTATAGCGTGCATATGTTTTGATCGATATGAGACACCAAAGTCATCCACAAATAGAGACTTGTCAACACCATTTCTTATACAGCTGGTGATGCTGTTGATTTTGACTATAAAAAGGGTGACAGATAAAATGCTCCCCTGGGGAACTCCCATTTCTTGATCATAAAAGTCAGAGAGGGATGTCCCCACTCTGACTCGAAATTTCCTCTCAGATAAAAAGTTTTGTATAAAAAGGGGTAAACGTCCCCTGAGGTCCATATCATGTAAATTTTTCATAATGCCATATTTGGTTAACGGTTAAAAGGAGTAATTAAGTATTATTATTTTCTTTGAGAGGGGGCCGTTACGATGGCTCAGTTGTGAATGAGAATATCTTAAAAACACTTTCTTACACGACCATCTTTTGGGGAGGGTTTATAAAATACTCTTTTTATCCATCCGCAAATGCAACAGAAGAAGGATAAATACAACTTTATTTTTACCTGAACCCTCTAGAGGTAGGTAGAGCAAATAAAACTTCATTTTACCCGACCACTCTAGAGGGAAGGTAAATAAAACTTCATTTTACCAGACCATTCCAGAGGCCCTAGCTGTTACAGAATACAGGCAAAGTCGCCGAACATAAGACTTGTCTGTATATGACTGCTGGTAGAGCGCACGCCTCACCAGACGCCAGAGACAGGCTGACCCACTTATGGTCCGCATCCGGTGTAAAGCGCCGCTCAGCGGAATAGTTCCTAGAACATCCTATTGTTTTGAAAAGTTGTTTCTATATCGTACACCAGGTGTCGCCACCTCCTGGAAACGTTTGCACCATAATGTCATATACGAGTATGTTGATTCACGATCACACTTGCATGTCTTTGCGATCTAAATGTAATATAATTTATAGATTTAAAAAAAAAGTTTGTATTGTGGAAATCACTTTTTGATGTTACATTTAAGAACCTAAAGATAGCTTCATGTGCATAATTTCACATTTTTTAGCTAAGTTAGGCTGTGATTAACCTGGGAGTAGTAGACAGGGAGTGGGTACTGTGCTTGCATCCTCAAATGTCGCTACCTCTCTATGAGTCATAGATAAGCTGTGTACCCCCATGAATGGCTGCCTGCTGGGCTTATCTCCTTGGTAACTATTTGACCTAGATAGAATGACAAGCTGGTCAGTTTCTCTGCTGCTTGCTTACTGCACAGAGCATTCCATCAGTTATGTCAAGCTGCCAGCCTCTTTCTGAAAACAATTACGTCACCAATATTTTCCCAGTCTTCGCCACGTTACTCGAGACACGGACACTCTAGGTACTAGCATGCTGAGGCATTGGGGTTGCGGATCAAGGGGATCCATCTCTCTGGATTAACCTCAAAATTGTCTCTATTAACTCCATTCTACTTTACCCCATAATGCTAGGAGCGCCCGAAAACGTCCTGATTACTTCGATGAAATGTTTCAGGCAAGTGGATAGTTGGAAAAAGAATTGGAAGGAGAAATGTTAATCCTAACCCTACCGACAACTATCTTTAGAATATTTCCTAATTCTTAATTATAACAACCTTATAACAAGTATCAAAGATTCTTGGTGCAATTTCTTGAGGAACTCTTTAAGCCTGAAAGGGCTAACCAGCATCATGCATGTTTAAAGAGACTATTTATACATAACTAAACTTAGTTAATATGCCAGCTGTTTAAAGATACCTAACACCGCCAATATTATTTGCTAAACACTATGTTAGAGAAACAACTTAAATAGAGCCAATCTTACTCGATAAAGTCATGTTAAAGGCATAGTCGGGTATTCGACAAGCTGACAGTGGTGGCATCTAAAACTTTAGATATATTTAAATTCATTTTAAATATATACCCTACAATAAGAATTCCATGAAACGAGCATATGCTATCCTTGTTAGATCCCCTTTGGAAATCCACTGAAGTTGCAAACAATGTGATTTGCAAACGGAAATTTTTGTTGTGGTGTATATTTTTAATGATTTTACACAGGTTTTAAGCCACTGTCAGCTTGTCGAATAGTACCCCACTATGCCTTAAAGAGAGACTATTTAGATAACGCCAATATATATAGTTGGTCACCTACGAAGATTAATAGATACAGCCAAACTTACATCAACCTACTGGACAATGTCCGTCTTCTTGTATCGGTTAATGTTTGTTTTGAGAATTAAATTGAAAATAAGCACCACTTTACCAAATATTCAAAAACGAGAATTGTGCTTTTGGTTTGGTTGTTATAAAAATTAATTCGAGTATTTTTCGAGGAAAAAAGCCTGATAACCAAGTAGTGGAAAAATGTCATGACGTTTTCGCACTACATGCATGAATGGGTTAATATGAACACTTTTATTCCTTAACCCTTTTTATAACCATCTAAACACTATCAAGTTGGAATTCCATGGATAACCCTCGCTGAGTACTCTAAGATGAGTGCCCGTGTGCCAGGGTTTCAGTCATTTTTCAGCTTTTTTGCATCATTTTGTATTGGCCAAATTAGCCACCACCAGCATTTATAAGGGTTGTCAGATATAAACACTTTTGCTCCGTCTATGTCTTTAACCTTTTGGCTGCTGGTAGCTAAATTCAGTTAATAGAAAATTTATATAAGGCGAAAAAATCTAAAGAAAAAAGGAACCCAGGCACACGGGTACTCATTTATCAGTACTCAGCCAGAGCTTTCCAATGATTACCAACACGACAGGATTTAGATGGTTTTCAAAAATGTTAGTGTTCTTGTGCCTTGGAAGAAAGTAGCCTCAGCATCAGGAGGGTTAAGGTTCGTAGCAAATGCAATAGCTACTGTTCAAATATTGTGTAAGTAGTCATATGCCTAAACATTATCTTGTCATCCACAGAATGTGATCTCCGTCAGATAGGTGACCGTTTGAGATTTCATCACCTACCTCAGGTCAAATTTCATTTCAAATTCTTGAGCAGACTTTATTTCCTAATATCTTGGAATGCCGTGTAGTAAGAAAGAGGGCCACTCCACATTTCAAGTTAAAAAACATTTTAAGTCTCTTAATTGCCATAATAGTAAATTTAATTGCCAGACCACGTGCGATGCTGTAAAATGCCCAAGAGAGAAAGACAGGGCACTTAATTTGAATAGAAATAGTCCTCTGGTGTAATTACTTAGATTTAACACATTAAAAGTTTTTAAGTTTTTAAGCGAAAAAGAAAAAATTGGAATATTCCTATGATTGCATATTGTATATGGATACTTGCATTCACCCGATTGCCGTTTTCTACTGAATTCACTTTCAACTTACAACATGGTAAACGGTCATGTTGCATGCTGGTATATGTTGGTGATAAAGGTATAACTTTCTGGCGGTAAAATTTTGCTGCAGCTTGCTGCGGCAGCAAAACGCTGCTACAGTGTGAATTGCTTAGTTTTTTGCTGCGCTGCGCTGCGTCGCGCTGCTCAGGTGTGTTTTAGGCTTTAGGCTGTCCGTTGCGTTTGCCGTGTAGGCGAGGTCCGTCAGAGCAACAATAGCATAGGGCCGTAACGATACGGCACGGAGGGTCTACCACATGGCCGCCTTCATGTTCCACTAGATATATAAACTAGGGTATACGGTTCATTCCACCAATTTGGAATTTTGCTTTCCCTAAAGAGATTTGTTTATTTCTTTATTGTACGTGATTCAAGATATACTTTTCATGGTATCACCTTAAACGTATATTGTGTTGCTCGTTATTTCCGCATATTTTATATATAGACTGTGCACATTTCAAATTTTAGTGAATGAATCAAATGAATTGTGTAATGATGAGAAAAGACTATTTCAATTTTAAAATGTTCAAAGATGTCTTTTTTCGCAAAGGATAAACTTCTTAAAATAATCTAGAATTTAAAATAATTTAGGAAATTTAGTTTAATTGTGCTGAAACTTAGTGAAAATTATTTTTGCCTTCCAACCATACTTCCTGTCCATCACTTTCCCGTCCGCAACAGCACTACCGGTAACTGAAATATGGTTACAATATCACTTAAAATGAATTTCTTTTTAGAAACTTTTCAAAGGAAATGCCTATCAAAACAATTCAATACCACTATATAAAATATGTTCAGTTGTAATGTACTTCAGCCTCCCACTTTCCAATAGACACCAAAAAAGTGTAGTACTGAGAACCCCATCAAAAATGAAGCATCTTAGTCACAAAACCTTTTTTTAAAGGTAAAAAGTCAATTTCATGTGAGGTGGAGGGGTTTGAGTTATGATTTTTTTCCTTTTTGTACACTTTATGATGTATATTGTCCCTGCTAAGACCTTAGGTAAGACAAAGAACAAAGAATTGCTATTATTACTGAAATGATTTAACTGGATATTTCAAATACAATTCACATAAACAATAATTCAAGTGAAATATATCATAGGCTCTATTGGTTAAAAACCCAGGTAAAACAGTGCACCTTTTGTCTTGTTGCATGTTTTGAAGCCCCTGCCGCACACGACAATGTGATTGTTGGATAGTACCCCCACCTAGAATATAAACATTATGGTTTTACTGCTGTTTTTGGTATATCAAATATTTTTCCTAAACAATTATTTTTTTAATAGTTTGATTTTTGTACACCAGATGTCTCCACCTCCTAGAACCGTATTCGATTTGCATAGACTGCAAAGCATGCCGGGAACGCTCAAACTGACTGTAAACTCGCATTCGTTTGCAGTTAATATTATGACCTTGTTCAGTCATATACACGTGTGATGTGCAATCAGTTACGAAGTAATACTTAACCTTAACACTCTGGAAAACAATGTCATTTCTGGTAAGATGATAAAATACTATAAAACAGGATCTAAGTATGAGTTTTCAAGTGAGTTGGGTCACTCGGGTGGTAGACCCGGTTTGTGTCTCTATCCAGGCCAGCTGTTCTTGATACTGACGTCTATATAGCCTTCAGAGACACGGTACCACTGCATTGTAAAAACCTGGCATCCACTACGGTGAATTCACCGTAGTGGATTTCTCGCGTGATAAGGCGAGTGTCACGGCCAGACTTATACCAATGAATTAAGTACATCTTTGACTAGAGTATTTGCCCTAAGTCGGCAGGTGACAATGGTTGGAATGTTTTATAATCTTAGAAAGAAGTTCTGAAGCGGCAATTTCCGCCATTTTAAAATTCCGATGTATGCTTAGGCCTGACTAATCGAGCACCTGCCAAGACATTAGGAGCGTCTGTTATATGCGAACAGACGCTCCTAATGTCTTGGCAGGTGCTCGATTAGTCAGGCCTAAGCATACATCAGAATTTTAAAATGGCGGAAATTGCCGCTTCAGAACTTCTTTCTAAGATTATAAAACATTCCAACCATTGTCACCTGCCGACTTAGGGCAAATACTCTAGTCAAAGATGTACTTAATTCATTGGTATAAGTCTGGCCGTGACACTCGCCTTATCACGCGAGAAATCCACTACGGTGAATTCACCGTAGTGGATGCCAGGTTTTTACAATGCAGTGGTACCGTGTCTCTGAAGGCCATATAGACGTCAGTATCAAGAACAGCTGGCCTGGATAGAGACACAAACCGGGTCTACTCGGGTGGCAGGTCAGTGAAGCCAAGAAGTTAACAGGGTTGTGTAGGGAGGTCCGTGCAGACTATACATAGTTCTAGTATTACTACTACTAGTTAAAGTCACTTAAACCTTGGATAAAGAAAATAATGAATTTGTAGCGATAGGCCAATTACTATATGACCTATAGTTAAGTGCTAGACTCATGCCAGCAGTACCAGATAAGGCATCAGCGCGAGGTCACGTGGGAACAAGGACCAATCAAGCAGCGCGTCGATTAAATTACAGAGAAACCTTATCTCCATCAATTTTGGCCTATTATAGTCTGTCTGACTTGAGTTTGGCAATCGCTTTTAAAAATTTGGACACCCAAAAATTTTACAACTGCCAATTTTAGGCACCCAGTTTCTAAATCCTGGCTAAGACACTGGTTTAGAGACCATCCTGTTGATAAATAAACCCCATCTGACCCCACGTAAGAGAAAGAGACTTCTATCTTTTTATTTCATACTCCTCTGTAGATGTATCAAGCATCCAAGTGTTTTTACTCAAAACCCCCCACCTTCATCGCCTTTTGATACCTATTGGTTCTCTCAAAACTTGCATTACTTATTTTTGATTACAGATATCTTGATTTGATTTGATTTGATTTGAGAAAAAAGACCTCCTTATGTAAAGACACTCATCCATGGGAACGAATCTTAGTATGATTTCAGTAAAGCCCAACCCAATAAAAGAAAAGCTTGTATGAACCCGAAACCAAGGAAACGGAGTACGACATCTAGAAAAAGCACCACACCTGTGCCTGTGGAACCCCAGAGTTCAAGAGCAGAGCATCCAGAAGTAGCACAGATAGCTGATGTGCAAGAGCCAGACCTAACTTTCTTGGTCGGATTAATGAAACTCATTTATTTTTTGGCGATATGCTGAAGAAACTCGAAATACTTCATCTCAGTTGCTGAAAACTTTAGGTATCATGAAATCTGAATAGATATTCAATGTATTTATGTATAGATTGAATGATTGAACTAAAATAAGTAGATTTCATACTTCTTTGTGTACTGGATCATTTCATTGGAATTGAGAAAACTCATTCTGCTGATACAAGATGCTTGGTACTATTGAGAGAGGGTACACTAGACTTAAACTTTTACTGCTGTATTTGCGGGTTTTATCTTTTAACCTTTCAGATGTTTTAACGAAAAAATGCACTAAGAGAAAAAGGAGGATAGCATCCTATTCTTGAAGTGTATTACTTTCATATAAGCTAATATGTATGTGAGCCTTTAGTTCCCCTTTAAATTAATATTAAGATATTTAAAAATGATATTCATTTACACAATCTATAAATGACATCAATATTTATAAAATATATCTTAGTATTAAAAAGACAAATATTCATAATCAACTTATAAATATTAAAAACTCATTTATAAATATTTATATTTCATTGATAAATATTAATTATTCATTGATAAATATTTATAAATGAACATGATTAATAAATATTTATAAATCAGAGCCATCTATAATCAACAAGGCTCAACTCATACAGAGCGAATGAATGAATGATTTCTTTAAGGCACATCGGCGCACAAAGGCCATTTAGTGCCATAAAAATTGTGTAAAACAATGGTCCTTTGTTATTGTTGAAAACAATAACAAAGCAATAGATGAATAAAAATGATCACAAAACAAAGAACAATTTCAAAATATAATTTCCGACCAATATCACATCCCAATGTATACTTTCATTCATCGTTACATGTTATTGAGTCTCAGCATTCCAGGACTACTCCCGTTACTGACAAACTCACTCCATGTTCAAATGAATGAATGAATGAATGATTGTTTAAAGGTACATTGGCACACTTAAATAAAAAGATGACAAAACAATGATCAACTTCAAAATATAATTTTCGTATAACAGGTTGTTTCAAAAGAAACTATAAATTCTTAAAAGGTTTTACAATCGGTAAAACAGACCAATCTCATGTAAATAAGATAGAATGCTGTCTGGAGGAACCTTTTCAAAGAGTTCCCTAAAGCTATTTACACTAAAATGTCTATTTCTAGATTCAATAAAATCGACACAATCAAGTAAAATATGCTTAACAGTCAATAGACAGTCACAGGCTATACATTGTGGAGGATCTTCCCCTTTCAAAAGGAAGCAGTGAGTCAAATGAGTGTGACCAATTCGAATTCTTGCTAAAACACTCTCTTCACGCCTAATGATTCGAGAACCTCCAGGCCAAAGACCCAGCTGTGGATGAATCTCATGTAGTTTGTTGTTTGCTGTCTCATCCCACTGAGACTGCCATTTGCGTTGTAAAAAGGAATTAATGTGTTTTCTAAAATCACCATAAGGAATTGGAACATTTGCGACTCTTCCCGAAAGACCAGCCTTGGCAGCAGCATCTGCCTTCTCATTACCCCTAATACCAACATGACTGGGGATCCAATAAAATAAAATTCTTTTCTCTTGGTAGTGTACTAGCCAATTGAGGCGTTCCAGTATGTAGAGGACAAGAGGATGTGTCCAGTCTTGGCCCGAAATGGCTTGAAGAGCAGATTTTGAATCAGAGAAAATGATAAAATTCCTTTCATCATCATCTGACGTCTCCACCCTATCAAGAGCAAGGTACAGAGCGTGCAACTCGGCAGAAAATATAGAGGACTTATCTGGAAGACGTTCAATGGAAGAATAATTATCAATGACTGCTGCTGCTGCAGCCTTGTCATCGGAAACAGAGCCATCAGTGTAGATGAAATCATAGTCTCGAAAGACATCCTTCACCTCATTGTGCAAACTTATGTACTGAGAAGGATCCGTTTGATCCTTCTTGGCATACGAAAGAGTGAGGTCGACCATAGCAGTTGGATATGTCCATGGAGGAGTTTCAGGAAATTCAAACTTTGCGATGATGTCAGGATCAAAATCCAATTCTTCCAATGATTCCTTAATACGAATACCAAAAGTTGGAATGACTCTTGGTTTTCTACCAAAAAGTTCCACATACCGAGGGTTAAAAATAGTATCATACACAGGGTTATTTGGGTTGGCAGCTATTTTAGTTGCAAATTGTAGAGCAAGCTTTTCTCTTCTAAGGCGAAGAGGGAGCTCATTCGCCTCAACACAAAGACTATCTGCAGGAGAGGTTCTAAAGGCTCCAAGACAAAGCCTCAAACCTTGATTTTGAATAGGATCCAGCAAAGAGATATAAGATTTACATGCTGCTCCATAGATAAAACATCCATAGTCTAGCTTTGAACGAACAAGGGCCCTATATAGTCGTAAAAGAACTATACGATCCCCACCCCAGTCGGTACTGGAAACAACACGCAACAAATTCAAAGCCTTGATACACTTTTTCTTCAGGCCCTTAATATGAGGGACAAATGTCAATTTTGAATCGAGTAAAATGCCAAGGGACTTTGTTTCCTTCTTTACAGGAATGGGGTTATCATAAAGTACCAAGTAGGGATCTGGATGAAGACCCCTCCTTCGACAAAAATGGACACAAACAGTCTTTGATTGGGAGAATTTAAAACCATTATTATCAGCCCAATCTTCTATTCTATTTAGATGAAGTTGGAGCTGCCTTTCAATAGCGTGCATATGTTTTGATCGATATGAGACACCAAAGTCATCCACAAATAAAGACTTGTCAACACCATTTCTTATACAGCTGGTGATGCTGTTGATTTTGACTATAAAAAGGGTGACAGATAAAATGCTCCCCTGGGGAACTCCCATTTCTTGATCATAAAAGTCAGAGAGGGATGTCCCCAATCTGACTCGAAATTTCCTCTCAGATAAAAAGTTTTGTATAAAAAGGGGTAAACGTCCCCTAAGGTCCATATCATGTAAATTTTTCATAATGCCATATTTCCAAGTGGTGTCATAAGCCTTTTCAAGGTCAAAAAAGACAGACACCACATGTTCCCCATTTAAAAATCCCTCTCTTACAAATGTCTCGAATCGCACAAGATGATCCATTGTGCTTCGCGTTTTCCGGAAGCCACTTTGGGCTTCCGTAATGAGTGAAGAAGATTCAAGATACCAAACAAGACGATCATTGATCATACGTTCCATGGTTTTACATACACAACTGGTCAAAGCTATTGGGCGGTAATTATTTGGATCTTTGGAGTCTTTTCCTGGTTTGGCAATGGGTATGATGGTGGCTTCTCTCCAGGAAGGGGGAAACTCTCCAGTTACCCAAATATTATTAAAAACTTTTAAAATGCACCGGAGAGAAGCTCCAGGAAGATGCTTCAAAATCTGATAATGTATTTGATCTGGACCAGGAGCTGTGTCATGGGCTTTACCAAGCGCAGTCCTGAGCTCATCCATTGAAAAGGGTTGATTATATGGTTCGGTATTGTCTGATTGGAATATAAGGGGATGTCTCTCTTGTCTATTTTTGATACGTTGGAACTTAGAAGAATAATGTGCAGAGGAGGAATTGAAGGATATTGCCTCCCCAATGGTATTGGCAATATCCCTTGGTTGCGTTATTTTTTTGCCATTCTTCTCAATATGTTTTACGGATGGACTACCCCCCTTACCCTTGATTTTACGAACCATGTCCCAGCATTTCTTCATAGACGTTCTGGCATTTAATTTCGATACATATTCATGCCAACTATTCTTCTTGTTGGCACGAATGACCTGTCTTGCTTTAGCACTCTTTATACGATATAGTTGTAAATTTGCATTTGTTGGAGATCTTTTAAAAACTCTAAGAGATCTCTTTCGTTCTAATATAGCTTCCTTACACTCATCAGAAAACCATGGCTTCTGTGGCTTCTTGGGGTTGGGATTTGATTTTGGTATTGTTTCGTTGGCAATTTCACAAAGCTTGTCAATAAATGTTTCCAGCTGGAGACCTCCATCAAGATCGTCTTGAGGAAAGGCCTCCAAACACAGGTCTTTAAAAAGATTCCAATCAGCTTTGTGAAACTGCCACTTTGGTGGTCTGTCGTCTGGAGGATGATAATGGCTTTCTAAGATGATAGGAAAATGATCACTTCCATGAAGCTCTTCCTCCACCCTCCATGTAAAATCCATGAAAAGTGAAGGGGAGCACATGGTGAGATCTATAGATGTAAAAGAACCAGTTGCTGGATGCAGATAAGTTGGGGTGTCATCATTAAAAAGGCAGATATTACTTTTAGTCATGAATCTCTCCATGACCTTACCCTTGGCGTCATTTCTATTCCCTCCCCACAAGTAATTGTGAGAATTAAAATCCCCAACAATCACAAATGGCTTAGGTAATTGGGTTTCTATGTGTGCAAGGTCACGGAGATGAAGTGTAGTGCTAGGAGGGATATATAGATTACAGAAGGTAATGGTAGTGTGAAGAGTCACCTTAACAGCAATTGTTTGCAAAGGTGAGTTCACATCTACAAGACTCTGAGGTAAATTGCTTTTGATAAATATTGAGACACCACCATGTGCTCTATCCATATCATCTATTCTTCCAGATTTATGGTGAGCAACATAACCTTTTAAAGTCATTTGATCATCTTTGAGGTTTGTCTCTTGGAGACAAATGACAGGAGCATTATATTTTTGAGCTAATAGTTCAAGTTCCTGCCGGTTTGCTGCAAGTCCTCGACAGTTCCACTGAATAATAAAGCCACTAGCCATGGTGAGAAAAAGGAGAAAGGAAAGAGATATGTTGGATAAAATCAATAAAAGTGTCATTTTGATGGTATGAGGTGTACTCTCGCCTTTGGTTGGTGTGGCTTTGGTACATCCTCACAGTCCATTGTTTCAAATGACCTCTCTCTGCGGATTTGAGAGAGAGGATCAGATGAACCTTTGGATGGTCTGGAGCCTAAGGAATTTCTCCTAGGCTCCTGACTGCCACCCTGAGGGGCAGTGATGGGTTTGCGTGTATACGATTTATTATTTTGTGATGGCTTTGGAGGGATTTTTGCTTTTGCAGTGGTAGGTTCAATGATATTTATAGGTTGTTGTGATGGTTCATTTACTGTTTGTGTAGACATTGTTGCATGAGATGGAGTTGGAGTGATGTGTTTTTCAGGGGTAGGAAGAAGTGTGAAGTCTGTTGCATTGATTGGCCAGGTGATGTCGGTTTGGGTCTGAATGGATGAGAACTGAGGTTTGTCAACTGTTGCTGCCCGAGCATAGGATTTGTTTTCAGTGCTGGATTTATTTTGAACTATTTTCCTAGCTTCTGGAAAAGGCACTTGCTGTTTACATTTAACAGATTGAACCTCCTTCTCAAAAATCCATTTAGAGCAGGTTCTACTGTATGCGGGATGATCACCAGAACAGTTGACACATTTTATGGGATGATCACAAGGAGTATCTCCATGGTCATCCATGGAGCATTTTGGGCATTTGGAGGGATTTTTGCAAGTGTTTTTGTGATGTCCAAACTGTTGGCAACCGAAACATCTCAGAGGGTTGGGGATGAATGGGGAAACGTTAACTTTCAAAAAGCCTACATTGATTTGGGAAGGAACTGTACTCCCATGGAAAGTGAGGATGATGGTTGCAGTTGTAATTTTGTTTCCATCTTTTGTGATTATAATTTTCTGTGCCTCACATACACCTTGCTCTTTAAGATTGTCAACTATGTCTTCCACAGGAGTAAACTTCAGTTCGCTGCACCGGATGACACCCTTGATGGTATTCAGTGTCCTATGGGGGGATATTTTAACTGGAACATTGACTAGCATTGACGTCTTTATAAGATTTTTGTAATGTGATTCCTTTTCAACCTCCACCAAGATATCGCCTGATCTGAGATGTTTCACTTGTTTTGGTGTACCTGCTAAGCCTTGGATGCTTTTGGCAATGGCAAAGGGAGATAAAGAGGTGAGTAGTTTTTCTGGAGATGCGGGCTGGATCACTAAAAAGTGTGGCCAGAAATTCTTTGTTGAGGTATTGTCATCATCGGATAGATAATCTTCTAATGTTCTTTTTGGGGTTTTTGATGAAGCCATATGAGAGATGTATTGTTCGTCCGCTGTGGTCCCCAGCCTTACTTCGACTCCAACCAGGGGTATACAGAGGTGCGGGGCAGTGCCATCAGCGCACATGTAAACAGGGATACACACTGGATATACTCACAATTTATACAAATAAAAAGACATGTACAAACCCTGATTGGCCCATGAGCAATCGCCTTCTAGGAAGAGATCAAGATGGTCATTAACAACGGCTAAGTTGAACGACCACGTCAACCTCTCCCTAGGGCATGGCATTACCAGCCGATTGATCTAGACCGAGCCAAATCAGACCGCCTGTCTAGATGAAATAAGGGCCAAAGTGGCGTGTTGGAGATAATAGATCCGTAGATCTATCACCCCTCAACCACCAGGATCCCGTCTTCCAATTTCACAGGCCGCAGCCCACGGCAAACAAGCTGCCTCCAACCGGGAGGTACGGGGACTACATCTTAGTCTGACCTCTCCCCATCGACCTATCTGGTATGGTTGAACCTACCAGGGATTAGAAATCCCAACCAGCATAGCTCTCAGGATCCTAAAGGCACACAAGCCTCTCCACCACGACAAGGTGGTAGCCCAACGGAGAGGCATACAGAGCGAAACACTCTAAATAGTTGGCTCTGTACCATATCAGAATCAGAAAACTATTCTATGAATTTTTTTATAAAACAATTAATGATTCACACACAGGATTTAAGACAGCTGACCTCAACTTTGTAATGAATGAATGAGGGCTTAAAGGCACATTGGCACATTAGGCCATTTAGTGCCATATAAAGTTTTTTTTTTTTCGTTAAGTGGTCCTTTGCCATTGCTGAAGAACAATGGCAAAGCATGTAAAAAAAGAAAAAGAGAGAGAGGAAGAGCAGAGCCTTTGAATCCAAAGAGGACCAAGGGATCTTTTAGACGCATGGTATCTATAGACAGATCCATACATCCCCAACTTTGTTTTGGCTAAACTGATTTATTACCTTATAACCTTTAATGCCACGGGAAATGCTGTGATATCAAAAATAATGCAAAGGGTTTCAAGTTCCATAAATGTTAGAAAGTTCAGCCCAGCATGGCATATTCAATATAGACAGTGATAAGTAGGAGAGTATTATAATAGAAAAATTGGCTTTCAAACCTACAATGATGCAGGTGCTAAACAGAAAATAAAAACTTTTTTTACATGACTGCCTTTTGGGGGAGGGTAAATAAAAAAACCTCACCTGCCCGCACTAGTGACAGTAGGAGGTTACTTTTTTTTTGAGCCACTCAGAGGGTAAATAAATTTTTTACTCACCCACTCCAGAGAGAATAGAAATCTGTACATAGTGTGGTATTTATGGCATAGCGAGGTGCTGCCGCCTAGCGGCAAGGTAACACACTAGCGTTAGTTCTCGCGAGATCCCGAATATCGGGGTCACGAGCAAGACTAAATACAAGACCGAAACCATGTGGATCACCGTCACACGTGAGTGTTATCAACTGTTTGTAAATGTAAAATAAGATAATCATGTACCTTGTATATAATTAATGTAACATGTGGAAGCACCTGGCTGGCCATGATCTCACAAGGGCCAGGCAGCTTCTACAATGGCGCAGTTGGCAGGATTTAGTTCCTTACCAAAAAATTAACATTGGGCTGGGGCCAAATACATGGCCGCCATATTGAAAAAGGCCAACGTGTTTAAACTAAATTTAGCTTGTTTTGAAAATTTGTTTGGATTATTTCTGCCTTATGTTTTAAATAATTGAACTTGTAAATGCCACAACCTAGTACTTAATAAACCTCTAGGGCAGAAAAATGACTGAAACTAAGTCTATTTGTGTGAAACTTACACTTTGTTTTGTTGTGTTTGCCATGTGCTCTGGTCAAGCCATGTGCTTGAATTCAGGTCAGACGTTTTTTCAGACACACTGGCAGCATATGGCAATTCATGATAATAACATGGTGTCTGGGACAACAAATGGGACTTGTTTCATTCCCACATTTAGGCCACAAATAATAACTACTAATGCCCTTCTGTGAATTATGGCAGGATGGGTACATTACTTAGAGTAATTTATTTGCTAAATTTCGAAATTTGAGTTTTGCCTGCACTTTGTTGGCTTTTTCCTCATGAATTGAAAAAATAAAAATATAAACATAATAACAAGAGTGAATAGGGCAAGTTAGTAATTAAATATCAGATAGGGGAGAACTGAATGAATGAAAGAATGATTGCTTAAAGGCACATCGGCACACAAAGGCCATTTAGTGCCATAAAATTTGTGCAAAACAATGGTCCTTTGTTATTGTTGAAAACAATAACAAAGCAGGGAGAACTAAATAGATCTTTGCTCAAATACATATGCAAATGTTTGATGATTTGTTTTCCTGGCATCATGGAATTTCTGCTGCTAATAAAGAAATTAGTGGAATCCCTGGTGTTAGGAAATACTTATTCAAACTTTTTGGAACATAATTTTGGTACTTTTTATGTCATTTTGACTTAGTTAAATGCCAGAAAAATCAAAATTATCCATTCTTTTCTCACCTATGGTTAGGATTTAGCATTGTTGTTCTTGAATTCCTGCATGTTTTCATATGTAGACTTATTTCCTAAAAAAAAACTTAATAAAAAATAATATTTGCAGTAAAAACTTTGGATTATCTCTGAATAATTCATCAGAGGTAGAACTGAAATTGTCTTTTCTGTGATCTTTAAGTGGTCATGAACTGTATTTCAAAAATTAAGTAGAATTTTCCTTGTTTTTGTGTCGTTGTTGGATGACCAACCACTCACAGACAAATGAATTCTCTGGTGGAAATAAACTGTTTAAATAGACACGGTTGTGCTCACTAATTGTTTTTCAAGTCGTAGGCAATATCCACAAACGACTATGGATTTCCGATGTGTAATTTCTCACCCTGCCCCTGACCGGACAGAGTGAGATGTTGTCAGAAATTCATTCCTTCTTCGTGAAGAGATAGAAAAATGCGCAACTTTGTATTCCTGGCACCGCACCCAACCTATGTGTTTATTGATTCCCATATTTGTTTCACTATGTATTCTATGCATATCGCTGTCCCTGTTTTGTTTTTATTTTCCCGTGTTCACTTGATTTTGTGTTTGTTACAGGGGTTACTTTTCAGTATCCTTTTGGGGGTTCCTGAAGAGGTAGGTTTTTCCGAATTTTGTCAACTAATATGTAACAGGTGAATCGCTGAAACTAAACAATAAACAAAACACTGTATACCTTTATATGTGTCATCCGAAACAACTAAATAAACTTATCTGCACGGTCCAAAATATCCTTTTAACCCTTCCTAAAATCAACAAATATCCAATCATAGCACTTCGGTTATGGCTTCCCCAGAAGTCACACAAACGGGGCATGCGCACTAAAACACCAATGTTTTCACCGTTGCTGTAGAAGGCAACATTGGTTGTCGCAAATCATTGTTCTTGAAAACTTTAGATAACTTGCCGAACGCTCAAATCTTTCTTGAGCCGGTTTCGAGATGGCAGAATTTTCTAAACTGCGACATACTGGAATTGATGTATGTTGATCCACGTAGATGGAGCTTTCTGTTCCAAAGCTACGTGCAACTCACAATGCTGCAAAATCATGTAGCGCCATCGTGTTAATCACTGAAGATTATGGAGAGGTCAATTTTCAGTGCTCATCACTGCTTTGCCCAGAACCTCTTTCAGTCGCAAATCTTAAGTGCCATGGATTTCAAGATTCTTAAGGAATGGTTCAAAACCATTTCCGATAAATGGAACTTTTTGGTCGATCTCTTTGTATACTTACGTGCCAACCCTAAAGTATGCTCGGAAAGAATTGCCACTAGAAATAGAGTGGGCAAATCTGAGGGGGACCACTAAAACACTAACAAAACTGATTAAATGCACCATAAAGGTGCACCTTTAGAACTTTTAGTGGTTAGATTAGTAATTCCCTGCTCCTTTCATTTTTTACAGACGGCCCTCCCAGGGGATAGGTGCCGTTAACAATGGCAGAATGCCCCTCTCTAATAAGAGAGAGGGAGGAAGAGGAGCCGGTAATTGATCAGTTAAAAGATCCAGTGTGCTGGTTAAAAATGTTACCAGGGGTAGGATCTGCCTCTGTGACCCGTATCCTTGAGATGCGGGCGGCATACAAGCTTAGTTATGATAACTTGCTTTGTTGCGCCCAGCCAATGAGTACAATGGATGTGGGAAGGAAGAGTAGTTCCTGACCTCATGCGTCCTCTTCGGAGTTATCCAAGGAGGGTTCCAGTGGGACCCGAAGAAGGTCTAACTGAGCTAAAGTCCCTGAGATATAGCATGCGTGCACCGACTGGAGATGACAGAACTTCTCCACGATATGCCACAAATGAGCAGACTGGGGACGAATTTCAATTTCCGCGATATCGCTTACGAGAGTATGCGTGACGATGCTTTACATCGTCTATCTTACTTGGCTTAATTTGATGATTATGAAACATTGAAAGCCAAGAGTTGTTTCAAATTGAAATGACTCCGTCCACGGCATGAATCAACGCGCTGAACCTTCGACAGAAGGAGGACGAACCTGAAGAGGTCTTTGCGAAAAGAGCTCTGAAAACAGCCGGAATCGGCTATCGGGAACAGGGCGAAGGCACCTGGACCCGAGTCGCAATCGATTGCTTTATAAGAGGTAGTCGTTGCCCTGAAGCGAGAACAATGGTTCTGCTGAAAGATCCTCAAACTTTGTCCGAAGCGGTACAGACTATGACTGCTACGAGTCAAAATGAAAAGGATACAGCATCAGGATTGCACTATGCACACTAAAAAATGTCTTGTTTGTGGAAAAAACAAAGGGCCATCTAACCCTCCAAGAGCCGGGTTGCGTAAACATCATTCTGGCTACCCGATGGAGCATGTGCATATCGATGTACTTGGTCCCTTCCCGGTTAGCAAATTGGGAAATAAGTATATCCTGGTTATGGTGAATCAATTTACCAAGTTGGTAGATTGCGCAGCCATACCTAAACAGTCTGCTGAGACTGTAGCTCTCAAATTCTTTGATTATTTTATGTCCCCGTTAGGTATTCCAATGGAAATTCATTCTGATCAGGGATCTAATTTTAAGATGCTAACTGTTCCAAGCCTTCTGTAATTGTTTTTAAATTCCTAAGACTAGAACAACACCTTACCATCCTTCATCGAATGGTCAGGTTGAAAGGTTTAATAGAACTCTTTTACCTATGATCCGATCCTACATAGAAGGTAACTAAAATCTGAGGGATAAGGATTTATCGCTCCTAGTGTTTTCACTGCATTCCACTGTAAATACACAGACCGGGTTCACTCCTAACCACCTAATGCTAGGTACACTACTGGCGGAAAACGTCGTGAAAAAGCCGTGAAAACGTCGTGAAATTTCATAGATCTGTGAAAATGTCGTGAAACAGCATCGTGAAAAAAATCACAATTTTCAGATTAAAACGGCATAAAATTTCCAGTGTCGTGAAAGAAGGTGAGCGTTGTGAAAATCTCCTGAAAAAAGGCGTACGTCGTGAAAAAAGGTGAGCCTCGTGAATATCAAGGTGGTGAAAAATTTGATGTCGTGAAAATTTCATGAAATAGGATATGCAAATAAGGGCCTCCCTCTAATACTAAGTGTAGACCCCACATATTCTCCAAACGTAAAAGACGGCATTTTGACATCTGCTCATCAAAAATGTAAGATTTTTCATTTTCCCTGCTGAGCTTTGTTCCAAATATGTATAGGAAAGTTAGATGAACATATATAGAATAGACAGGAAAGCATTTAATGAAGAATTAATTACTAAAATGTTTTTTTGAGCTCATGAATGTCAATTATTCATGAAACCACATATAGATGGCATCAAAATCTCCTTATGTTTTAAGGTTTAAAATGTTTTGAAGGTGTTTTATGAGGCCATCAATTGAGGCAAATGATATATCAACAGAAACCTTAGGGAATATAGAATGAATTCTAGACAGTGACGTGCAACAAAATAGTACATCTTGATGTTGATTACAGGTGTTAATTAAAGATGTTTACCTATTTTTATATACAATTGTGACAACTTTTTCAAAGCAATGGAAATTCACAACATTTTCATGACATTTTCACGACTTTTTCAAGACATTTTCACGACGTCCGATGAAAAAAGTCGTGAAAATGATGGCACTTATATACATTTTCACGACTTTTTCACGACTTTTTCACGTTTAGTGCCAGTAGTTTTTCATGACAGATTCATAACAGTTTCAGGACATTTTCACGACATTTTCATCATGCCATTTTCACGACGTCGTGAAAAATGATTCTTTTTTCACGACATTTTCATCAAGGAGATACAAGTATTTTCACGAGAGTTTCACGACATATTTCACGACCAACATATTTTCATGACAAATTCAGTAATCGGAAAGTTTCACGACATTTTCACGGACTTTTCACGGGCTTTTAACGACATATTTTCACGACCCATTTTCGCGATGTCTGATGAAAAAGTCGTGAAAATGATATAGTACAAAGGTATATTTTCATGAGATTTTCACGACTTTTTCACGACGTTTTGCGCCAGTAGTGGTAGGGAAGTTTTTCAACCAGTGGATCTGGCCTTAGGAACTGCTAGTGTAAATTCGGACCGATATACCCCAACCAATTGGGCGAAAACAATTACAAATAACTTTTTAAAGCTCATCGGATAACTCGCAAACGTTTAAGATCTACCCAAATGCGCCAAAATGTGACTATGATTTGCGTAACCTTAAAGAAATTGCGTATTCTCCGGATGATTTGGTATGGAAATTATATCAAGTCAGAAAGGAGGGTAGAAGCTTTAAATGAAAATAGCCTAAAAAAGGACCATTTTTAGTTATAAAAGCTCAACCTCCTTTATACCACCTTCTTGACCAAAGAGGTAAAAGTGTAATTCACCACGATAAGTTAACCCCTTATCTTTCGGACGTAATTCCAAATTGGGTGAAACGCAAACGCGCGGAAATTTTCAGTGAGGAAGAATCAGCAAGTTTCCGTGAAGCAACAAATGCTGACATTCTGGATGAGTCCAAAATCCGCGACGTTATCCAGAATTTAAGTCAATTTCTGCAGACGCGTACTGTCGATGCAACACAGGGAGAGGAAATGTCAGAATCTTCAGACCTTCCCTCAGACCCTGTGGTACCACCTCAATCTTCTACTCCTTGTCCAATTCAATTTGAGGAGGATGGGGTAGAACCAACTGTAATTGAGGAAACAGAGTCTTTCATTGAATTTCCCTGTAGAAAGTGCAACAAAGAGGTCTCTGATGACGATGACGCTATCCTGTGTGATGGACTTTGTCAATGCTGGTTCCATCTATCTTGCACTAATCTTTCCGATGAAGAATTCCAGCGGTTGGGGCAAGGTTTTCATTTGGAGTGGCGTTGTCCAAATTGTGACTCTGGAGTGTTAAATGATACTGTATTACCTAGGCTTTTTGAAACTCCAGAGCCAAAGCCCCAAACTAGCAGGCCCACCTGGAAACAACAACCCCCTGCGAAGTTTGCTAACTATGTTCTCCCTTCTCTCTTTACAGGTTGATCCATGGAAGAGGGACGGCCGCCAGATCCAGGCGGCGGGACTGAGGAAAGTGGTCCAGACATCCCACCCACGGGTGGTGATTCTGGCCCATTGAGTCAAGACACTGGAAGCGGCCAACCGGCGAGCTTCGCAGAAACTGCAAGCGGCCTGACGGCGAGCTTCGCAGAGCCTGAAAGTGGCCTAACGGCGAGCTTATCAGTGCCTGCAAGCGGCCTGTCTGTGAACTTGACGGTGCCTGCAAGCGGCCTATCGGCGAGCCTTGCTCCCTCTGCGGAGACACCTTCGGGTCGACTGCGGAGGCGATATCAGAGATGCCATGTAATGGTCACCTCTGGCCGCTCTGAACGTTCACCTGGGAAGAGCGGTGCCACATCATATTTAGACATATCAGACGTGTCTGATGGTGTGATTCCTTTCCCCTCCATCAGGGCTGTTAGTGACCATATCAGTCTCCTGCAGGCTCAACCTGGCGAGTTAGGGAAAGAGGGTGTGATGACGCGCTGCAAAGCTTTTTTGCGAAAGCTGCACGGCATCGCCCTGTCCCGGACAAATCTAACCTTCCTGAGGGAGCTTAGGAAGGAATATGGATGGAATCAACTGGGCTTGAACCAGTTTTTGCACAAGGAACTCCTCAACCCTGGGGAGACTCCTGAATCCCCTAAGAAACCACCTTCTAGGAAAGTTGTGAATAGGGAGCCCGAGCCATCATCTTCAATGATGTATCGGGATGTCAGAATCTCTCTGGGCCTGGTGGATGATCCTGCAAAGGTATCCGCAGGGCGACAGAGTGATCCTGATCCGCCTGCTAAGGAGGTGCCAGACAGTGATCTTTATCATTGTATGGACCTGGCCTTACTGGCAGGCTTGGATTCGATTACCGGCACGGTTACTCGCACCAAGAAAAGGAGGTCTAATCATTCACCGATTAGGTCTCCATCTCCATCGATTGGCTAGTAGTGAGTGTATGACTATTATAGTCCCTTTTCTTATCTTTTTTATCAACATCAAAGGAAATCCCTACCACTTCAAAGGCACCGACTTTGCACTAATCGTTTTAAAACTGCTTATCAGCGATTTAATGACTTGCACTGTTTGTTTAAGGATTGCTCTTATCTTTTAATTCGTTATTAATGAATTTCTTATCAACTATTAATGACTTTGTTATCTATGATTAATAAACAATTATAGTTTTTATTGCTCTATTAAATAACACATTGAATGACTTGCTCTTATCTTCTAGACAAATTTTAACTACACATTTATCATAGTTTAATATGTCTGCATGTCAACTTAATGAGAATTTTTTTACTTTTTATCTTATGAAATATTGAAGTGTCACTCAGATATAAGTATCAATTATTCAATAATTTATTAAAAAATAATTAACCTTTGTCCCCTTTTTAACCTATATATTGATTTAAAATTTTAACTGTCATTTGCAATGGAACACTCTAGTAAAACACAATCTTTGAGCGCTTCAAATTGGATGTTTGAAACAAATTGGAAAGATCAAGATGTTAAAGAATGGTGGAAAGAGAAAAGTCTTCTTCCGTTTAATCCTCAATCTAGCATTATTGTTTCAGGCCCTACAAATTCTGGGAAGACAACTTGGGTGTATCGACTACTTCAGAATCTGGATGGAATGTATTACAACGATCCTCCGGAAAGGATAATGTATTGTTACAGCGTTTGGCAAACATTATACGAAGACATGGAAAAAGACATTTCAAACATCGGGTTTCACGAAGGATTACCAAGTAAAGAAATATTAGACGAACTGTCCAGTGAAAACTCAAAAGTGCTTATTTTAAATGATATATTTAACAAAGTAGTTTCCAGCGAAAATGTTGCCGATGTTTTCACGAGTGGTTGCCATCATAGAGGATTTAGTTGTATATTTATAACTCAAAACATTTTTAGTCAAGGAAAATTTGCACGCACTTTAGCTTTGAATAGTAGTTACCTTGTTGTTTTTAAAAATATTAGAGTCACTTCTCAAATAGGGGTATTAGGAAGACAATTATTTCCTAATAAAGGAAAGTATTTCATAGAATCACACGAAGATGCTACTTCTTACCTTCACGGGTATTTAGTTATTGATTTAACTTGTACAGGAAATGAACGTTTCCGTTTGCGAACTAAAATCTTTCCAGGTGAAGAATGTATTATATATTCACCTAAGTTATAAGTATAAACCTCTGTGTGTGAATATTCCTATTTCATTTTCATTTCTTATTCGGAGGTTGCATGAGCTCCTAATGTTGTTGGAAGGTGAGGGTGTTCTCTCTTTATTTACATATACACTGTAATAGCGCTATGAGTAATAATTTGAAAATATTCAAAAAATTTCTTATGTTTTTACTTAATTCTAATGCATCAGATCAACAAATAAAATCTGTTCTTCAAAGAGTTACACAAAGTCAGGTGAAGGTTATTTGTGAAATTTTTCATAATTTTCTTGCGGGGGTTTTACCTTTAAAGGAAGAAAAGATAAAAAAAATTAGCTGTTTACAAAAATTTGATAAGAAAACTAGCTGACAAAAAATCAAGTAAAAATATCTGTTTAAATCTAATTCGAAAGAATTCGGGAAAAATATTCAAAAGTCTCATATATTTAAGAGATTCTTTAAAATCGATTTTGCATTAACATGAAGCATTTTTATAAAGCTGTGGTTATTCCTTATGAAAAGTATAAACGAATAAATGAAGACCTAAAGGAAAGTAAAGATAACAATTCTGGATTAATTCCTAACAAAATTGATGAAGATCGTATTAAAACTAATATCGAAAATAAAAATAAAGATAACAATCTTTCAACTGATAAATCAGAAAATTCTATTTCTTTAAAATCACCTGTTTCATCTAGAGATGAAATTAAAAAACAATTAAAAATAACTCTAAACTCGAGGAATTCATTCCTCCTCCACCTGGGATAAGAAACAGTAAAATAAAAAAATAAAAAAAAGCAATTCTCAAAAAATCAAAAAAGGATATTATAAAAAAAAATTGGGTTAGTTTTTTAAAAAAAAGATGAAACCTTGGGAACGATATTTAAATAAAGTTTATTATAATCCATCCCATCCCGCTAGTTTTTCCAGTTTTAAAAAAGTTTATGATATAGTGAAAAAAGAAAAAAATACACGTAAAAAATTATTAAATTGGTTGTATGAACAAGAAACATATACACTACACAAACAGTCAAGAATTTTTTTAAAAAGGAACAGAGTTGTTGTTTCTGAGAAAGATCAACAGTGGGATAGTGATTTAGCATTTATGTTACATTTTCAATAGCACAACAATGGTATGAAATATATAATTTTAGCTATTGATATTTTTTCAAGATACATATGGACTGAAGCTTTATCTGATAAAAAACCTAAAACTATCATACAAGTTTTTAAGAATAAATTTTCCGAAGGAAGCAAACCACAGAAAATAAGAACAGATCATGGGGGAGAATTTAAGAATAGATATTTAAAATCGTTTATGAACAAAGAAAATGTTGAAATCTTTGTGACTCAGAATGAAGGAAAAGCAAATTATGCTGAAAGAGCAATTAAAACTATAAAATCAAAATTATTTAAACTTATGTCTAGTAAAAACACGAAACATTGGGTCGACGTGTTGCAACACGTTACAAAAAGCTATAATAACACTATTCACAGCGCTATTGAGAGAACTACAGCCTCCGTAACAAAAGAAATCGAAAATGCATTATGGTCAGAGCAATATTCTTTGTTAAAGCTCCAGTCATTAAACAATACCGTATAAAAGTAGGACAGTGGGTTAGATTGTCGCATTTGAGAAAAATCTATACACGAGAATACCAAGAACATTGGACAAGAGAAACATTTAAAGTAGTGAAAAGACGGAAATGAAACGGTCTACCGCTTTATTCATTACAAGACTGGGCAGGTGATGACGTAGAAGGATTTTTTTATGAGGAAGAACTTCAACCTATCCTACTCGCCGACAATCCTGAGTATAAGATTGATAAGATTTTAAAAATTAAAGGTTCCGGAAAAAATAAGCAACATTTAATTCGCTGGCTTGGATGGAATAAAAAATTCGATAGTTGGATAAACGCTGACAGTGTCAAAGATATTCAGAAATAATTACAATGTCGTTTATAAACTCTAAAATAAAGGAAAACTTTTATTTGTATGTTTCTGATAAAGATTGTTCAGACGTCTTTCAAGATAATAATCCATTAGATTTTTCTATCAACCTTCCAACACATATTCAATTAGAAGGAAAATGGGTTTGTGCATTAACAAAAGTCATGTTGACATATCTGTGTGTTGAAAAAACCGAAGAAACTCTGTTCATATGTAGCGATTTTTGTGTTGATTCTTTTGTTGGTGGTGAGTTTATGCCCGCGTTCGATCAGGTTTTGGTGACTCCTGGATTAGATAATTACAAAGAATGTGAATTTTAAAATCCACATTACTTACAAGTAACACGTGGTTTATTGTCGAGATTTAGAATATTTATAATAACAGAGTTATTCAAAATCCCCACTTGCAATTTGGAAGGCGTCGATTGTGTGTTACATTTTGTTAAATTGTATTAACCAACAATGTTTCTGCATCCGAATAATGAAAGTGGGCAAAAATGGAAAAATCATTTTGAAAATATGCATGCAGGAAAGGTTAACAGTTTCACAAATCTTACATTGTGCGTGGATCTAAAAATCAATTAGGATATGGAAGTAACAACGCTGTAAATATAGTAAGTCCTACAGCCCAGACAATTGATAGGGCAAAGGCTGATGTCAAACGAGATGACCTTGATAAAAAAGAAATATTTCTTATAGACAATGATAAGAAAGGTATAAAAAGGAAAAAAACATGTATTTAAATCAGAGAGTGTCTCACATCCGAAGAAGAAGGTTAAAAAATCACAAGTCACAACTGCGACTAAGAAAAAGAAAAAGAGAAAACGAAGCAAAAAGACCGATTTGGACTTTTTAAATGGAGTTGAAAGAAATTGAAAGTTATGACGCTCATGGTGAAGGTTTGGCGTTATTTAATCTTCCACCTACTAACACAGCTGTTCAAAGCATTGATTGGATCGACTACCGTCCGGTGAGCAACCTAACACCTTCTTCCGTTTTGGAGTTTAACGTACCATGAACTTCAACTCACTACATCGATTTGAAAAATACAAGACTTCACATCAAACTACAGTTAGTGGATAAAGACGGCGGAAAAATATTGGAAACCGACAAAGCAGCTCTTATCAATCTTCCTTGTCAAACTTTATGGAGTCAAGTTGACGTCACTCTACAACAACAAACAATAAACACTGTTGGTACTAATCATCCTTACAAAGCACTAATCGATGTTCTATTAAACACCACCGATAGTGAAAAGTCTTGTGTTTTACAAGGAGAGGGCTACTATAAAGACAAAGTTTCTGGAATGGACAGTGCTGACCCTGCGATTGGACAAAATTCTGGGTTGTATTATAGAAATTTGCTAACCAAAAACGGGAAAATAGCCGATTTAGAAGGAGTTATTCGCACTGACATTTGTCAACAAGAAAGATATCTTTTGGATGGTGTTCAAGTTAATTTTAAACTCTGGCACGCAAAAAATGCATTTAGAATAATAAGTGATAATGCTAATTCCGGAATTCAAGTCAAACTCGTTGATGCTTATTTAAGAGTGTGTTCTATAAAAGTATTACCGAACGTGTTAATTGCCACGTCAGAGGTTTTAAAATCGAGAAACGCGATTTACCCATTTAAAAGAAGTGTTATTAAAGCATTCTCACTTCAACAAGGTAAATATTCGTTTAACGCTGACGATATTTATCAAGGGGAAGTTCCTATTTCGGTTTGCATTGGAATCACTTCTGCTGAATTTTATAAAGGAACATACACTAAAAACCCTTTTAATTTTAAAAATTATAATTGTTCGTATGTTTCCTTTAATGTAGACGGGCAGAGTGTTCCTGCAAGACCGTTTCAGTTGAAGTATTCATCTGATTGTTATGTTTCGGCATATGTTTCACTAGTAGACAGACAAAAATATCCTACTTGTTCTCAGAAATCTGGTATTGGTATTGAAAGAACAGATTTTCCGAAAGGTTATTGTTTGTATTATTTTGATTTAAACAAGGATACACCTATCACACAAACAAGTGTTATCAAGAAAGGTCACACAAGTTTGGAAATGCGATTTGATTCAGCAATACCTGAAAATTGTACTGTTATTCTTTACGCATTATTCCCAGGTATAGTAGAAATTGATAGTTCACGCAACGTAATTGTAAGATGAATCCTTTAACTCATCAATGTTAATAAATATATTAGAAAAAAATAAATGTTTAAAGAATATTAAAGTTGTTGTTTGTGCAGCTGATGAATTACCATTATTCGTTTTAAATAAACCTACTTTAATAGTGGTTAATAACAAAAGCTCGTTTCATCCTGGAGAGCATTGGTTGGCATTGTATTTCCCGTTCACGGGAAATCCGGAATTCTTTGATTCTTTAGGAAAAGGAGTTAATCATTATTACAACACATTTGAACATTTACTTGTAAGAAATGGTCCTAATTATGTTGAAAATAACTTCAGATTACAAAATTATAATTCTGCTAGTTGTGGGATGTATTGTGTGTATTTCGGAGTGCACAGGTGTAACGGAATTAGTTTTGATAAACGAAGATTGTTATATAAAATGAATGAATGAATGATTGCTTAAAGGCACATCGGCACACAAAGGCCATTTAGTGCCATAACAACTGTGTAAAACAATGGTCCTTTGTTATTGTTAAAAACAATAACAAAGCAATAAATAAGTAAAAATATTCAAAAAAACAATGAAGTTTTAGACTATAAGTGGTGTATACAAAGGTGATTCAAAAGAAACTAAATTCTTAAAATATTTCATTTGAAGAATTTAAGGAATGAATGAATGAATGAATGATTTCTTAAAGGCACATCGGCACACAAAGGCCATTTAGTGCCATAAAAATTGTGTAAAACAATGGTCCTTTGTTATTGTTGAAAACAATAACAAAGCAATAAATGAATAAAAATGATCACAAAACAATGAACAACTTCAAAATATAATTTCCGCATAACAGGTTGTTTCAAAAGAAACTACAAATTCTTAAAAGGTTTTACAATCGGTAAAACAGACCAATCTCATGTAAATAAGATAAAATGCTGTCTGGGGGAACCTTTTCAAAGAGTTCCCTAAAGCTATTTACACTAAAATGTCTATTTCTAGATTCAATAAAATCAACACACTCAAATAAAATATGCTTGACAGTCAATTGACAATCACACGCTGTACATTGTGGAGGATCTTCCCCTTTTAAAAGGAAGCAGTGAGTCAAATGAGTGTGACCAATTCGGATTCTTGTTAAAACACTCTCCTCACGCCTAATGATTCGAGAACCTGCAGGCCAAAGACCCAGCTGTTGATGAATTGCATGTAGTTTGTTGTTTACAGCCTCATCCCACTGAGACTGCCATTTGCGTTTTAAAAGGACATTGATGTGTTTTTTAAAATCACCATAAGGAATTGGAACATCTGTGACTCTTCGCATTACTTTTTATCATTCCGTGCGCACGTCTATCTATCTGTCTATAAAGAGATAGATTAATATTTATGAAAGTACGGAAATGTAGGGATATAATTTTACTAAATCAGAGATAGATCAGAGATAGACAGTGCGTCCGAGTACGCAAATGTGCAAATACGCATCTCTTTGTCACTACTCACTCATCTCAGTGATATAATAACATTTTGATTAAGTTTTACAGTTGGGTTAGAATACATCGGTTGAAAGGATTGCAAAAGGATGATTTACTTGTTAGTTTTTAATTAAGATTTCAACTTACTGGAAAGCAAGTACGCAAGTACACAAGTTGAAATTTTAATAAAAAACTAACAAGTAAAATTATTATTCCACAAAGCTTATCGTAAAAAAGGATAGTTTGTATGGAATAGTGTGTGAATAAGCACACACACACACACACATATATTCAAAGATATTTATTAACCAATTTTTGCAGACAGCATTTTAGAATATTCCGGATACATTTATCTATCACCATTCATCTCTTAGAGGAATACAGAGATATTTATGAATTAATTTGGTAATTTTTACTAAGATTTCCTACACACACACACACACACAATTCCCTATTTAATTGTCACACATCCATCCTGTATCCCCTATTACTATAATCAACTACTCCAACGCAGTGTATAACAATCATATTTTGGTCAATGTAGGGCGCTCACCATCACACACACACATGGTTCAATCAAACACCCCTATAGAAATTAACCTCTCCCAATTTCCTGCTTGGTTGATCCTCACTAAGAAGAATCTTTCAACAAGTCAAGATGGTGTTTCATCTACTCCCAATTTTGATAGTATTCACTGCGTTTTTCTCTGAAAATGGAGGGAGCATTAGCAAGTGTGGGAAACCATGTATCTGTGTGGACGATATTCTAAAATGTGAGTGGCTTGGACTTGAAGAGATTCCCTTCATGCCACCTACTCAATTGGGTAAGATCAAGACAGCGAACTTGAGAGGAAATAGAATGTCCTGGCCAAGACTTGAACTGTTTCCAAACCTGTTGTTTGCAGACCTCAGGGATAACACCGGGTTGAATTGTTCTGCTGTTTTAGTGTTGGAGAGAGCAAGGCCAGAAATAACAGTTTTATCTTCCTGTCAGATACAACAGACAACTATTCACACAACTCTACTGGATAAATTATCTACCAGACAAAAGACTGACAGACCGGATTCTACCACAATTTTACCCCTTCAGTCATCCATCATTCCGACAGCATCTGACAAACCGGATTCTACCAAAATTTCACCCCTCCAGTCATCCATCATTCCGACAACATCAACAACAACAACAACAAGAAAAACAACAACAAACATTCCTACATTTCCTGAGCACGACTACGAAGACTATGATTTGGAATCTCCTACTGCCTGGAGCACAAATCTGACTGATAAGACATCAACAGTGAACTCTTGAGATATGACCTCCTCCCCTCCACATTCTGATTCAATCAAACTTCCTATCACGTTCATGTCAGAGTTCATTGCATCCACATGTGTAATAGCTGTGATTCTGTTTACACTTCTTGTGCTGTGTGTGAAGTTCAGAGGAGTTATTTGCCAAAAGAACCGCCATCCTGTTTCTCACATACCCAACCGGAGGATTGTTTTCCCCTGTTGTAAATCATCTACAGCAGATGATACAGGAATAGAAATGGATGACGTGTATGATGATGTGTATGAGGATGGGGCAACCATTGTGAAAACTCCAAGCTGCAATTCTAATTCTAAGACGCTTTTTGCAGTAGAAGTTAATTCACCCACAGACACTATTCAGTCACAGAGGTCAAAAGATAGTTAAAACAATTTAGTATTATCAACAATTAAATTACAGTCTGAAAATTTATGAAAGGATTTTTGATAGGGCAGTAGCTTTAAATTAGAAAATCCCAGGAAAGGTCCCTTTGTAGTGGTAAAATCAAGTCCCCCCCTGTACACTATAGAGGGCCAGCAGTCAAAGAACGTAGTTCACCATGACAAGCTGACGCCTTGCAAAGCTACTGAGGCCCCCTTGTGGATCCGCCTAAAGAGACACTCCCTGACCTCAGAAGTCTCCCCTCCTGAAATGTTATTTATGGACCCAACGATCCCTACCCCTCCAACATCCACCCCCCGTCAGTCTAGTATTTCAGGTGCTTCTTCTCCACCCCCGGAGCCGCCACCACACCTAGACCTCAGCCAAGACCAAACGGACTTTAGCCCCAATGTTTCTAGCGAGATCTCTCTTTCTGAACAGGACAGTCCTTGTGGAGCATGTTCCCAGATGGTCACCCCCGACAACGACGCCATCTGCTGTGACGGCCCCTGCCAATCCTAAGTAAAGTAAAGGTAAAGGTAAAGGTATTCGGTTTATAGTCTTGTATCCACCGAAGTGCTCCCCTAGCAGGCACTGTACATACAGAAACCATTTCAATCCCCCGTGGGATATTCCAGAGCAACTGGCAGCATACAGCGCACACACTCTAAGCACTGCCTTATTTATGCTGGGTACCCATTTTGCAGCTGGGTAGACTGAAGCAATATGGAATAAACTGTTTTGCCCAAGAATGACCAAAGTGCCCGGAGTGGGCGGGAATCGAACCAGCGACCCTCTGATTACTAGTCCGACACCTAACCAACTGAGCTACTTTGTCCCCATAATGCACTGCACTGACTTGTCAGAAGCAGACTTTTGGAGATACTGCCACGGTTTTTCCCTTGATTGGCTATGTTCTAATTGTAGGTCCATCCTGGAGCCCGGAGATCTCGAACAACTCTTCAAGTCCCCATACCCCCCAGTTAATCCTCGCCCCAGACGAAAAGCAAAACTTCCTTCTCGTCTAACCGATGTCCTTTTTTGACCCTTTTGCAGGTCCAAAAAGATGTCCGACAAAGATAAAAGAACGGTGGACACTGAAGAAAAAGAGGGCAGGACTGCCTTAGCAGCAGACACTGCTGATCAGCAAACCGAGGCTGGGACTGCCGTTGAAGCAGAGACCGCCTCCTCCGTACCTGCTAGACAGGGATCCACCCCAGCAGTGGGACTCTCCCCCCCTCAGTCGGTCCGCGGAACTGTCATAGCAACAGATGCCGCCGTGACCCGACGAACGTCCCCCAGAACCGCCGGCAGAACTGCCTCAGGAGGAGAGGCTGCAAGTTACCCCACCCCCTCCCGCAGAACTGTCATAGCAACAGAGGCCGCCCGGCCCCGACGAACGTCCCCCCGAACTGCCAGCAGGACTGCCTTAGCAGCAGACACTGCCGTCCTCCCCTCTACTTCACGCGGGACTGCCCCAGCAGCAGATACCGCTCCCGACCATAAGCATAAGCTTAGGTCACTCTCCGCATCAAAAGAGAAGGTCCTTAAAAAGGAGAGGAAACTGAGGCGAACAGAGTCCCGAATACAGGCTCATCAGGACTCTGAACGCGCCTCAGACCCCCAACCCCCCAACCTTTTGAAGTCTCCTCCCCGTCCCCTGAGAGTTGTGGGAACCACCTCCCACGGGCGCATTGACACAATCCCCCTGGATTAATATGATGTGGAATCCATCCTTCCCCCCCCCTCCCCCCCGATCATATCCTGAGAAGAATTGTTGATATCCAGGCCTCGTCCCCATCTAGAAACATGATTAAATGCAAATCGGAAATTCAGAGAGCAAATTTTGAGAGCAATCTGTTTTGTGCATTCTGCGAAACGTTCCAGGTCACCAAGACCCGAACAACCCCCTACCATCCCTCTTCCAATGGCCAAGTCGAGAGATATAATAGGGTTCTGCTCCCTATGATACGGTCCTATATCGGTGGTAACCAACAACACTGGGACTGGGATCTCTCTCTGCTCTGCATGGCCCTTCGTGCTACTGTCCACCGACAGACTGGCTTCACGCCTAATCGCATGATGCTTGGAAGAGAGACCTTTCAGCCCATAGACCTAATGCTAGGTACCCCCGGCGTGAACCAGAGCCCCAGTACCCCTGGTGAGTGGGCCCAGTCCCTCAAGGATCAACTTTTCCAATGCAACCGATTGGCCCGGGTCCCATCTGGACGCCACGCAAGAGCGTCAGAAGAAGGACTATGATCTCCGAAAGCTCCTGGAGAATTCATATCAGCCAGAAGACCTTCTATGGAAGATCCACCAGGCCCATAAAAAGGGCAGTAGCTTTAAATTAGAAAATCCCAGGAAAGGTCCCTTTGTAGTGGTAAAATCAAGTCCCCCCCTGTACACTATAGAGGGCCAGTGGTCAAAGAACGTAGTTCACCATGACAAGCTGACGCCTTGCAAAGCTACTGAGGCCCCCTTGTGGATCCGCCTAAAAAGACACTCCCTGACCTCAGAAGTCTCCCCTCCTGAAATGTCATTTATGCACCCAACGGCCCCTCCCCCTCCAACATCCACCCCCCGTCAGTCTAGTATTTCAGGTGCTGCTTCTCCACCCCCGGAGCCGCCACCACACCTAGACCTCAGCCAAGACCAAACGGACTTTAGCCCCAATGTTTCTAGCGAGATCTCTCTTTCTGAACAGGACAGTCCTTGTGGAGCATGTTCCCAGATGGTCACCCCCGACAATGACGCCATCTGCTGTGACGGCCCCTGCCAATCCTGGTGTCACCAAGTAAAGGTAAAGGTATTCGGTTTATAGTCTTGTATCCACCGAAGTGCTCACACGACCTTCCTCCCCTAGCAGGCACTGTACATACAGAAACCATTTCAATCCCCTGGGGGATATTCCAGAGCAACTGGCAGCATATAGCGCACACACTCTAAGCACTGCCTTATTTATGCTGGGTACCCATTTTGCAGCTGGGTAGACTGAAGCAATATGGAATAAACTGTTTTGCCCAAGAACAACCAAAGTGCCCGGAGTGGGCGGGAATCGAACCAGCGACCCTCTGATTACTAGTCCGACACCTAACCAACTGAGCTACTTTGTCCCCATAATGCACTGCACTGACTTGTCAGAAGCAGACTTTCGGAGATACTGCCACGGTTTTTCCCTTGATTGGCTATGTTCTAATTGTAGGTCCTTCCTTGAGCCCGGAGATCTCGAAGAACTCTTCAAGTCCCCAGACCCCCCAGTTAATCGTCGCCCCAGACGAAAAGCAAAACTTCCTTCTCGTCTAACCGATTTCCTTGTTTGACCCTTTTGCAGGTCCAAAAAGATGTCCGACAAAGATAAGAGAACGGTGGACACCGAAGAAAAAGAGGGCAGGACTGCCTTAGCAGCAGACACTGCTGATCAGCAAACCAAGGCTGGGACTGCCGTTGAAGCAGAGACCGTCTCCTCCGTACCTGCTAGACAGGGATCCACCCCAGCAGTGGAACTCTCCCCCCCTCAGTCGGTCCCCGGAACTGTCATAGCAACAGATGCCGCCGTGACCCGACGAACGTCCCCCAGAACCGCCGGCAGAACTGCCTTAGGAGCAGATGCTATTAGTCACCCCATCACCTCCCGCGGAACTGTCATAGCAACAGAGGCCGCCCGGCCATGACGAACGTCCCCCCGAACTGCCAGCAGGACTGCCTTAGCAGCAGACACTGCCGTCCTCCCCTCTACTTCACGCGGGAATGCCCCAGCAGCAGATACCGCTCCCGACCATAAGCATAAGCTTAGGTCCCTCTCCGCATCAAAAGAGAAGGTCCTAAAAAAGAAGGAGAGGAAACTGAGGCGAACAGAGTCCCGAATACAGGCCCATCAGGACCCTGAACGCGCCTCAGACCCCCAACCCCCCAACCTTTTGAAGTCTCCTCCCCGTCCCCTGAGAGATGTGGGAACCACCTCCCACGGGCGCATTGACACAATCCCCCTGGATTCATATGATGTGGAATCAACCCTTCCCCCCCCAGCCCCCCCCCCCCCCCCCCCCCAGCCCCCCCCCCCCCCCCCCCCCCCCCCCCCCCGATCATATCCTGAGAAGAATTGTTGATATCCAGGCCTCGTCCCCATCTAGAAACATGGTTAAATGCAAATCGGAACTTCAGGCCCTTTTCCAAACCGCTAAAGCCCAGAATAACTGGATCTACATAACGGGCATGAGGAAGCATTTCGGTCTCTCGCAGATGGGACTAACAACTTATATCCAGGAAGTGTTTCGCAGGCCCGGCGAACGCATCCCATCTGCCCGAAATTCGGCCCCCTCCCTGCCTCGCATACAGTCACGTGCATCGGCGGCCGCAACCAACACCTCAATGGTGGAGGTCCAAGGCTGCCAGATGCAGCGGGATTACCGTAAAGCCCTCGGGTTAGTGGGCCCCCCACCATTCCGTCCAGCCGGACCCACTCTGGAGTCCCCCCCTAGGACCCAGACCCCTCCGCAGGCTAGGGATCAAACCCCCAAGCCTGGCCCCTCAAGGTCCCAGGTGGGCAGCCACAACCCACCCGCTCCCATGTTCCCCCTAGCTCCCACGCCCTGGGAACCGTCGTCAGAAACGGAGGCCCAGGACGCCCTAGTGCTGGCCCCCCTGCAGCCAGCAATCCCCCTGCAAGGTATACCTTTACCTGCTGGTCCTCCTCCTGTAGCACAGCCAGCAATACAGCCAATGGTCATTTCCCCCATTAGGCACCCAACAACTGCTATTGTCCTCCCAAGAGCCCCCACTCCCCCTATGGATGATTTTAGCGTAGCTATGAGGACCATGCTCCCCTACCCCACCAAGTCGGAAACCGACTATCTACTCGGGTCCCCCAGCGACGCTTCGCCATCCGCACAATCCCCGAGACCCATGGACATGGCGGCCTCCCCATCCCCTGGCTCTGCTCCCCCCCAGCGGTCCACCCTAGAGCCCCGTCACCCCTCACCGGATGCCGCGTCAAGATTCCCAGATGAGACTGAGGACCCCGACCCCCTCAAGGAGTCTGATGGGTCCCATGATAGGTTGCCCCCAAAATTCCCACCGCCGAGACCTAAATATAAGGGGCCGGCCAGCGGTGACCGCTTGACGAGGACGCAGTGGAAGAAATTTAAGAACCGCCAAAAGAGACGAGGAGCATTCCCCTCTGCCCCTATAGAACACCATAGCTCTAGGCCCACACGTAGCGAGTCCTCTGGGTAGGCCCTCGGGCCAGCCCTTCCGAGGAAGCGCCAATCGGGCCTTGCAACTGAAGAGCTGGAGCCCCTATCCAACATGGAGAGGGAAATTAAAGAGTTGAAAGTTCTCTTCAGTCAGTCTGGCGAGGCACCCTCCCCCAGTGCCCGTGCCCCCAATCCCCCCCCCCGGCACCAAACCTATACACAAGGGGCACGCTCCCAGCCCCCCGCTCCTCCCCAACCGGCCTCCCAGCCTGCAGCACAGAGACACCCTCCACGGCCCTCACCATATTCTGACGTCGCCCGCGATACCCACCGCCCCCCGCAGCGCAAGGTCCCGGCCATAGCTACAAGTGGTCAAGGGACCTCGCTAACCTACCACCCCTATCAGCCTCCCCAGGATCGCAGGGTACCAACTACTCACCCGAGCAGCCAAGGTAACCAGCGCTTTCGGGCACGCCCCGAACCTCCAGCCGCACCCCCCCCCCCCCCCCCCTGCCCCAATCGTAGGGCACCGGCGACCGCCAGCGGTCACCAAGGAGCCCCGATCTCAACTCCCATGGGCCCGTCACCCGCAGTTTGTCCGGCACCGGCTCCGTCCCCTGGTGGCCAAGGTGCCTCACAAACGCCTGTTTTCACCGCCCGTTCAGGTACTCCAGGACCCTCATCCGATAGGTTCAAGTCTGCAGACCCCTTGAAGCAACCCGGCCCCTTCGACCCATTCCCGCCAGCTCCCTCACCCCATGTCCAGCGGCAACAGTGCCCCCTGTGTCTAACTGGACAGGATAATCTACGCCGCCATGTGGAAATGGTCCACTTCCTGTATTATATGCGCCCCCTCCAAATTTGCTGGACCTGCCAGTCCCACGTCCCCACTAGCTCGTCCATGGCCCCCCACTACACTCCGGAGGGAATGCCCTCACTAACGCCCGTAAGAAGCAATAGGCATACCTAATTTTTGGTGCCCTCCACTACCTGGCACGGGCCCTCAACCAACCCGACCTTACGACCCTCCTGAGTCAGTTTGTCCAATTGCCATTCAAACGCTCACGGCTTGACTACTGCCTTATATCACAGAATATGATGGGACTATGTCCCAAGGCAGAAATAAAGGCAGCCTATAGAAGTGATCATTCGCCAATTGAAATATCACTCAACACTTCTGAACACCCCAGAGGCAGAGGCCAATGGAAGTTCAACAACAAACTTCTTGAATATCAAGAGTACTTGAATATGGTTAAACGTGAGATTCAATTAGCCAAGGCTACATATGCATTACCCATTTACAGTGCAGAATATGTAGAAAATAATGATGGCAATGACTTGGAGCTTAACATTGATGACTCCTTATTCTTACACCCTCCTATGGCAAATACGGGGTGAGACCATCAAATTCTCCAAAAAAATAGCCAGGGAGAATAGACAACATGAAAACAAACTTATACAAAGCATCGAAGCAATTGAAAAGTCAATTGACTCAAACGATAATCTGACAAACAAACAAACTCTATCAGATTATCTGGACAGTAAAAAAGAGGAATTGGAAAAATGGAGGGAAGACAAAATGAGTGGAGCTATGGCTCGTTCCAGAGCAATACTAAATTCCCAATGGGAAAAACCCTCAAGCTTTTTCTTAAATTTGGAGAAGAACTTTCTCAACAAATCCATTCCAGAATTGATAGATGAGAATGGAAGAACACATACAGACATGAATAAAATCATGGAGATGCAGTATTCTTTCTATAATGACTTGTTTACAGCCAAACCCATTATACCGATACCCGAATCAAAATATGACTACTTGACTGACAGCTTACTAAAACTACCGGAACAACAACAAGAACTACTAGACTCTGACATAACCATTGAGGAGCTAGAATTTGTAATAAAAGTCAAAATTAAACAAAGCTCCAGGACCAGACGGGTATTCTAATGATTTTTTCAAGACTTTTTGTAATGAACTAACTCAATGGATATTTCGCTCCTACCAACACGCAATAAAAACAAACTCACTGTCGAAAAATGTTAAACGAGTTACAATAACCTGTATTTCAAAACAAGGCAAAGACAGAAACTTACTGAAAAACTGGAGACCACTGACAATGCTTAACGATCATACAAATTTTTTTCAGCAATACTTGGAAACAGACTTAAGTCGACTTTGGAGACTGTAGTAAACCCTGACCAGACTGGATTCATTGCAAACAGATTTATCGGAGACAATACCTGACTCTTCTACAACACCATCAACCATTGTGAAATGGAAAATAAAGAAGGACTTATTATAGTATTAGATTTCGCAAAAGCTTTTGATACTATAGAATGGTCGTACATATACTCCTGCATGGAAATGTTTGGATATGGTGATAAATTTATCACAATGATAAAATTATTGCAAAATGAATCAACATCCGTTGTAGAAAACAATGGAAATTTTTCAAACAATATTCCACTCTCCAGGGGCTGTCGGCAGGGGGATCCGATATCCCCGTATATCTTCGTACTATATGCGGAAATTTTATCACACTGTATCAGGGAATGTGGGGACATCAAGGGTATTGAGGTAAATGGCACTGACATATTTATTTCGCAATATGCGGACGATACTACATTGTTTTTGGAAGGTACACTTGAAGCAATTAAAAGGCTTATGAGTATTCTCAGGTGGTTTAAAAATGTATCAGGGTTGGGTATAAATGTGGATAAAACCAAAGCCGTCAACCTTGGGGCAACAAGGGACAGGAGCTTGTATTGGGAAGGCAGGTACGGAATGGAGTGGACAAATAAGTTCACCGTTCTTAGTATTGATTACGATGTAAATGACATGGGTGAAATCACTTCAACAAATATAGAAAAGAAGATTATTGACATAAAAAAACTCATCAGACTCTGGCAAGCCCGGAAACTAAGCCCATACGGCAAAGTTACTGTCATCAAATCACTTTTCCTATCGAAAATCACCCACCTGCTCCTGTCCCTTCCTAGTCCCAAAAAAAGTCTCTTTGAAGAAATCAATTTAATATTCAAAACATTTCTCTGGAATAACAAACCCCCAAAATTTCGCAAAGAAATAAAAGAGGCTGAAATAATTGACGGTGGCCTAAAACTACACAACTTGAAAAATTCGATTTAGCATTGAAATTTGGTTGGGCCAAAAGGCTACTTAGAATGAATGAATGAATGAATGATTTCTTAAAGGCACATCGGCGCACAAAGGCCATTTAGTGCCATAAAAAATGTGTAAAACAATGGTCCTTTGTTATTGTTGAAAACAATAACAAAGCAATAGATGAATAAAAATGATCACAAAACAATGAACAACTTCAAAATATAATTTCCGTATAACAGGTTGTTTCAAAAGAAACTACTAATTCTTAAAAGGTTTTACAATCGGTAAAACAGACCAATCTCATGTAAATAAGATAAAATGCTATCTGGGAGAACCTTTTCAAAGAGTTCCCTAAAGCTATTTACACTAAAATGTCTATTTCTAGATTCAATAAAATCAACACACTCAAATAAAATATGCTTGACAGTCAATTGACAATCACACGCTGTACATTGTGGAGGATCTTCCCCTTTTAAAAGGAAGCATTGAGTCAAATGAGTGTGACCAATTCGGATTCTTGTTAAAACACTCTCCTCACGCCTAATGATTCGAGAACCTCCAGGCCAAAGACCCAGCTGTGGATGGATTGCATGTAGTTTGTTGTTTACAGCCTCATCCCACTGAGACTGCCATTTGCGTTTTAAAAGGACATTGATGTGTTTTTTAAAATCACCATAAGGAATTGGAACATCTGTGACTCTTCTTGAAAGACCAACCTTGGCAGCAGCATCTGCCTTTTCATTACCCCTAATGCCAACATGACTGGGAATCCAGTAAAATAAAATTCTTTTCTCCTGGTACTGTACTAGCCAATTGAGGCGTTCCAGTATGTAGAGGACAAGCGGATGTGTCCAGTCTTGGCCCGAAATGGCTTGAAGAGCAGACTTTGAATCAGAGAAAATAATAAAATTCCTTTCATCATCATCTGCCGTCTCCACCCTATCAAGAGCTAGATAGAGAGCATGCAACTCGGCAGAAAATATAGAGGACTTATCTGGAAGACGTTCAATGGAAGAATAATTATCAATGACTGCTGCTGCTGCAGCAAAAGGCTACTTAGAAGCGAATCTAAGTGGACAGTCTTCCCTAACTTTTGGGGTATATATGATGCTTTTTACCTTTGGACCGGATAAGCTTGAGGCGACCAAAGAGGTCATATACAATCCATTTTGGCACGATTTCATCAGAAGTTTCAATCCAATTATTCAATCTTTAATGAGAATACCTTTTAAATTCATGTGTAGTTACACCATTTGATTAAACATTTTATGCGAGTCAAAAAACATTTTTTACTTTGCAGAACTTGCCCAGCATGTTCTTGAAGCTTATTTGATGCCAAACATACTTCCTTTATTATTTTTATAGTTTCCCTTCTATATAGCAAATGTATTGATTGCGGGTATCAACTCATAAACACTGCCCTAAATCTAATCAAAATTTATTCTCATCAAAAATTGCAGAGGAATTAAGCACCTATCAGAAACAAGTGAACTATAAAACGTGAAACACAACTAGTGAAAAGGCTTGCCGATTAGATCACATCTCTGTACAAATTTATCTGACCTGAGTTTCATTTAATATTAATTTCCATTTCAGATATTGCTCAAGATGACCAAGGTTACCTTCTTTCCAAGGTTGAAGGTGAAACCTCACCATTCCAACTAGCCCCGAGAGAAAATCTGCCACTGTGGAGTGAGTGTTATCATGTTGGAAGTCTCACAGACTTTATAGAATGGCTGCCACAAAATTTCTTTCAATCTCAGACTGAAATTTTAACATCAAGACCCATTATAAAACCATGATATTTTAGATCATTAAAATCATCATAACACCAAGATAAACAAGAAATGTGCAACACGTTTCATGCACTTCAAATTCTGGATGCATACAATTCCTAGTTGATTCCTACATAAAAACTTTGGGCATTCCAATATGAAATTAGTATGTGATTGGAAATCAAATTCTTATAGCTGTATGCATTCCCTTTGGTCATAATACACCGTTGTTGATGGGTTTATAGCCATGAGAATTGCACTGCTGTGAAAAGACTTGAGTTCCAGGTCGCATGCAACCTGGAACATTCTCAAATTGTGCACTTAGTTAACTTTGATGTGACAGAGGTATCAGGCTTTCAACATAGAAGTATTTATGAAATGATTGTAATGATATGCAGCGTTTTAACGCTTGGGTATGGCGTTCCATTTTGGAAGCATACCTTCTTGACTGGATGGTTTGATTGACGCACAATAGCATAGTATGATGATATGGGGATCATTGAAGGGTTAAGGGATGTGCATGTCATTCAGTTGTGTTTGTTTAATTTGACGGTTGATGTTTATTACGTTCTTGGTGACCATTTATTTTGCATAAACTGTATTTTATTTATCATTATCTTGTCACCTTCGCCTACTAAAACAAGAGGGACGCCGGTGGCGTCAAGTGTTTGTCTTGTTGCTTAAGTCATTTTGTTGTTCGATTTCTTAATTTTTAGTTTTTATGACGTTTTGTATTCTTTAATTGTTTGTTTTTCAAAATTTAAATTTCTTCAATATAGGTTTTATGGCAATTTTTAACTTTCTCCGTATATGATGGTTTATCATAAGGTGGTCTTGTTATTCCCTTCAAAGGCTTTGTAGTTGGATAAATATTTGGTCATGGTCAGAATAATATGTTTTTATTACTCCTGAGGCTTGGACTGTTGTAATGTTTGTGTGTATGTGATCAATTATAGTGTTTTGTTTTGTTGTTTCAGTTGTAAAAAATGAGTATTAAAGGTGATATATAATGACGCTTTCTCTGAATGTTCTATGGGGAATGACAAATAACCTCGGGGTCATAAGCCTGATCAATTAGCACCACTTAAATCTCTATCAGCGACATATCACAAGCATTTATGAATGAAATTATCTACTCAGGGTAAACCTTTAATGGGTTTAGGTCTGTGAGCAATTGCACTTGCTAGGAATTGAAGTCTCTGAAACAAAGTGGCAGGCCGGCATGAGTGACCACATTTGAGGTTCAAAAAGCTTTCCATAATTATTTAAATTTCAAGAGATTACAGACACGCCCTGCATTCTTGATAAATCTTTTTCATTCTCTCTTTTAGAAAGAAAGAGAAGAAAACCATGAGAGTGGATAAATAGATACTGGGCAGGGTTTAACTCTCCCAGGGGCATATGCCCCTAGATTTTGCTGTGGGCCCCTAGAATGGCCTAGATTTTTCAGACTAGTGGCCCAAAATAGTATATATAACAATACAGAAATCCTGTTTTTGACCACTTTATTTATCAAAAGACCTTTTGGGCCCCTAGCCTGAAATCTAAGTGTCAGACCCTGCTGGGGGAGTGTGCATCTAATAGTGAAGGATCAACAGCAAACAGGTTATCATGAGATTGCAATTCATCCCATGATGTGGAGACATACGCCGCAGAGAGGATTACATCCTCACTTTTCTCTGTGGAAGGACTTTTCTTTTAATTTTGTTCATATACAGGTAAACTTGGATATGACGGACCACTGTACGACAGATTTTTGTATATGACGGACGATATGCTTGGTCCCAGTCCGATGCATATCAAGTATTGTAATATGTATAAGACAGATTTTGCATATGACGGACCAATTTTCCTGATCCCATTGAGTCTGTCATATCCAAGTTCACCTGTACATGTAAAATGATTTGGTACAATCAGCAACTGCTGTGCATGTGTGCGATCAACGTCTCTCTTGCTAATTTTATTTACAGAATCTCACCAGTGTCACAATTCGAAGCATAATACTCTGTGGAAAGTCTTATTCGGTAACCCAAACAGCTGCCACCAAATGATTCCTCAATTTTTTTGTAAAAATTCCAATCGAAGGGCTGTCTGGTGCATAGAAACATTTTGTACTGACAATTCTTCTGTCTCAATAGGCAGCAGACATGATTATCTATTTATGTTACCATTTATAAATAATTTGCATCACAGACAGACAAAATTGTCGATAATGATTTCGTTTAGAGGCATACATGCATAGGCAGTGTCATTGATAGGCTCTATATGTAATTAGATTCAGATATCATGGAACTCATAAAACTGCTTAAGCCTTCCATATCAGTTTAGATGCCATTAAGATTATAATATATATTTTAATTTTTATTTTTTATGTGTTCTTTTTGACAGTGCAGTACTTAATAGAAACAGATTGGTCATAGTTTGGGTTTTGACACCAGGGGACTTAAGAGGTAAGTGCCCCATATATATCCGTTGAAGTAACATAAAGTAAGAATGAGGTCTGAATTCAAATATAAATTGGTTGAGCTATGAGCTAGAAATATCATTCTTCAAGTTCATATACATGTAGAATAAAAGTGAAAGGGTCTGTTATGCTGGAGTAGAGGTATTTTGTCTGAAAATTTTGAGAATAAGAATATTAAGTGTTAGGATCCTCTTAAAATACTGGGTTAAGGTAGGCCTCCAGATTTGTCTGTCGGTCTGTACTGAAAACTGGTGTACTTCCCTAAGGGAGTTCAATTGCTGCTTGGTGAGCAATGAGAGAACTGTATTATAATTAAAGCTACATAAAGCTAATTTCATCAAGCAGCATAAATGAAAGATAAACATTTTTACCTATTGTAACCACAAGTACTCAAACAAGAATGACTCAGAAATTGGTGGATTATGATGAAAGGACCTTCCTGACAGGATATCCCAAAACAGGTCTCACAGGTTCCACTGTATTCATAAGTACAGGCGTCATGCACAAAAAGAAATAACTTGGACAAGCTATAACAGATTAGCACAGCTTCTAGTCATCCATACAGTGGAGATGGTAAATCAATCACTGGGATTTCCATTGAAAAATATATAATGTAAAAAATAAAAAAATTAACCTAAGGTAAAGGTTAACTCTTTCCTCCAAAAGAATAATGTTGCCTGCTCCCAAGCACTGCTTAGCAGGTCACTCCCCGAAACTGCTGTCTGAATGCTATGGCACTTACAACTAGGGTCTTAGCCAGGAATTGGAAACTGGGTGCCTAAAATTGGCCATTGTAAAATTTTTGGGTGTCCAAATTTTTAAGGGGGACCACAATATACTTAGATTTCAACTATACACATGTTTATATTTATCAAAATAAGGCATGATATCCTTATGCAAGGTCATGGGAATTATATGACAATGAAATAATTCAATTATATGCTTGAGATTGACATTTTAAGATATTCCTCACAAAAGTTTTTGGGTGTCCTGAGGGGTGCTTTTTAAGGGTTTGGGTGTCCAAAAAGACACCCAGACGCCCTGCTGGCTAAGACCATGCTTACAACAACAAGTTAGGAATTCAGCATTAACTGTGATGAATTTGAGGTTGTTGGTTTATCATACTGACATTCACCTCTAAACATGTAAAAATGTGCGAAAATGTCACAATTAACTTAAGTAACTAAGCTTTATAGGAGGATCTAGTAGAGATGAATGTGTTCACAATATCTCCCATCTAACCTGCACCCTGAGATAACATGTACATATTCATGACCCAGGGCAGTTTTAAGCAGCAGCTACAGAACTTAAAACACCCTTATTATTGTAGTGAATTTATCCCCTCTCTTCACCTGAGGTCACACCTTGCTCAGGGCCCCATCATTTACAGCACCTGTTGCTCGCATAATGAGCCATTCCCAGAACATAATATGGTATCCGAGGTCCCTTTATACTATGTATCATTGCCATATATGTACAACTTGAGATTAGACATATTAGCTACACCAGTTGCTATAAACTATCATAGTGTATGCAGTAGCTAACATATTCTTAACCCATTCACACTCATAGTTCTTTAAAACATTGTCTGCACTTCAAGTACTTTTAAAACAAACCTAGGCGAGTTGTAAGCTGAATTCTGAATAACATCCTCTTTGAAAGTTTGAATGTTTCCTTAAAAATGCTTTTGACGGAAAGATACCATCAAAATCAACAGGCGACTTTTGGTCAGCATGCAGGAAGAATGGGATTAAGCCTACGCAGCTATCAGCACATGTAGCAGTCTCTGGTGCCAGAAAATATGACTAATACATTAGTAATGTGCTTATCCCTCAGCAATCAATTTATCACAGCCTGGCTTGGGAATTGGAGTGTGTCAAATCTAGGGAACAATACAGAATCAATCATGACTACCAACAGGCCATACACTTCTGCTACACATGATATGGCTGGCTGAAAGAAACACTTTCATTTTTCATATTTCAAAAGAAAGTCTTCCCAAAATCGATGAAAGAGAATTCAAATAAAACATATTTACCCAAAAATATTTTAATTGACAGGGACAAATACTTTGATAAGTGGATATATGTTTTACTTCCTAAAGTAGGTTATTTATCATTAGATAGGATTCAATCTAGATGTTATGAGTATACATTAAAATGTGTGGGGTCCCTCCTTAATGCTTCCCCTTGGGTGCAACATAAATATGGATAATAGTTTTGGTGCGTACATAAAAAAAAATCAGCCATGCAATATTTTGAGGGTATCACTTATTTTTCATGGACACCCATCACTCGATACAAAGAATGTTCATACATCATTTAAATTACTTCATTGTACCTAATATAAACCAAACTAAGATGCTTAAAACATAACTTCACTTAAACAAATATCAATTCATACAACTTACAAGGCTCAAAGTAGACTCGGGAATTCCATATGGTCCAATGTTCAAAAACAAATACACTGCAGTTCCAGCGCAGAAGCATATGGGATGGCAGGATTAAACAAGCTGATTCTCAGCTTTCCAAAAATGTTTATTTTATAGATATCCTCCCTTTGGGATATCTGTTGTCAGTGAAGGAATTGAAAATATCGGCATTCGGCGCGGCCGCTTACAGCGGCCGCCATTTTGAATTCGTATATTGGACACCGTCTGCAGATTCAAATTCGTCAATTTTTAATACCAAAAAAACGGAGAATAAATCAACAAAAACCCTTAGACAAACCTGGAGACACTTACCGTTATGCGAGCCAGATAATCCACAGATACAACTGACTTCACAAATACACAACAACAACATCAACGACCAACATACCGGGGAATCCCCAAAAACACGTGACACAGAGCCCACCAAACACACGAGACCAAGGAATACCCCGACCGCATTCGAGCTCGAAAACCCACACATACAACTGACATCGCATTCACACAACAAAACAACATCTTCACATAACAACAACAACAAGAACGACCAACGTACCGGGGAATCCCCATTAACACGCGACACAAGGATCAACAAACACACGTGACCATGGGATTCCCCGATCGTTCCGACAGACACACAATAAATAAACTACGTCATTCGACCGCACCACGCAGCACCACATCCGACAAAAAATCAAACACACTTACGATCGCGACCAACAAACAAACACACAAAAAACACACACATACCAACACGCAACAATACCATACGACCAAAACTTCAAATGAAACAAAAAACTAACAAAATACAATATGACACACAAACAAAACACGTAAAAGAAATAACAATCCGACCTAGAAAATCACTACGCGCAACCGCACTAACTATGAATGGATCTCAAACCATGCGCAATAGATCACTGCGCAACTACCCCATAAATTATGCATGCACACCTTGAATGACCCACGCATGCGCACTAAAACACTACCGGGTCACGAACATCTACCCTCCACAGAATACGTCGCGAAATATGGAATCACAAAACCAAACTTTAAAAAAACACCCTAAAGAACATAAATAAGCGAAATAAACATAAAAACATCAAACACAACCACCCAAACAAAAAAAAAATGTTAAACACTAAAAAAAAAACACGTAAATAATCAGAGAACATAGATCGTTTCTATACAGAATTTTACCCAAGGACATGATATAGGAATGAGATGGCAACAGGTTTGTTAGTTTACAACTAACAAACACTAAAAATATCCTATGATTCTGAACCATTTGCTTGTCAGTGGTTTGTTCCGTCGCAATATATCTAGTTTTTAGAAGATTACAATTTTGGCCCCAAATTATTTCTTTCAACTAATATCATAATGGCAATAAAATCATTGTTTTGATTATGCTTTCTTCTTTAATTTTCAGAAGTACTATTGGGATGAAGAAAACCCAGATGGCCTGCTGGTGAAATCAACAAAGTTTAAAGAACCCATCAATCAGTACCTCTTCCAGGGTGTTGCAAAATATCAATTCTACTCAAGAGAATGCCTAAACGTGAATCCACTCTGTTCTATAGAATATTCAGGCCGGCAGGATGGAATTCACATCTTAACCAAGAATGTGGCTGCAGGAGATGAGATTGGATGGGACTTTGTTACATCTGTTAATTCTGCATCTGTCTCCATTACTGGTTATGTACGGGTTGTCAATGGTCGTTATCCCTGTGAGAATGGACCGAAATTCATGTCACGTCAAACATTTGTGAAGTGGATTTTTTCGTGGATATCCAACTTTAAGGAAGATTTTAGAACTACTTGTAGTTTTTGCAATTCCAATCCACATGTACTGGCCTGTGATGGCACCAAGATAGGTATGTTTTTCAGGAACTGTTTCACCTCACCTATTGAAACACCTACAACCTTAATTGAAAAACAATGTCTTCTCAAAAGAACAAACAGGCAATTCTTTTCGTATTCAACGACAGACAAATCCGAGTTGAAAAAAGAAAAGAGAGATGCTATGGAGGACTTGTCCTTCTTCATAGCCAAAGGATCGCATACACTGAATGAGTGGCATGCTAAGTCCAAAGATAAAACTGGTTCACGATCAGAAAGTGACCGTCTTGAAAATCTATTGAAGCACACTCCATTAGAATGTAGACCAGTGATTATGAAATTTAGTTCAGAAGGTTTCCCCCCTGAAGTGAATGTGAGTTTATGTTCCATCTTCGAAGTTCTCTCTACTAGTTGCCCTCTTTCCTCATTGATTAATTGGCGGTTTCTGGGAGACCTTGAAGTAATATTTCAGAATTTTGAGGCAACAGGGGTCTTTCATGTGCCACTTGACATCAGGCAGCAGTTGCCTGAAATTTATAGACTGTTACACGCTTCCCAACTTCATAATTGTCTAATTGACATAATTTGCTTCATCAGATATATCGCGAAAAGAGTATCTGATGCGTATGCAACTGATGATTCGAATGATCTGGATAGTGAATTACTAGAAAACAATGTCAAAGAGGCCTATAACCCTGAACTGTCAGGGAAGGCCTATTATTTTACTAAATCTGGAGGTCGTATCCGAGACATTCCCGTTTACAAACTGAACGAAGAGAAAGAGGTTAATTTATATCGTAAAAACTATGTACAGGTTGCCAAAAGTGGTATGACCTATCTCTTCTTATGGTTTGATCCAAAGCACATCAAGAGAAAAGGCGATTATCATGCGACAGCTATCACTTAAAGACCTTGACTCAGCAAGCTGGACGCAAAAAACACGCAAGATTCTCGACAAATATGACCTCCCGACACCTTATGAACTCCTAGAAAACCCTCCTCCAGTCGGCATATGGCGCAAGAGAGTGACCAAAGCTGTTCACCACCACTGGCGAAATAAACTGATTGATGAAGCATCAAACAAGACGTCCCTGAGATATCTGAACTACGACAGTTATGCCCCGGGAAAACTCCATCACATATGGACTTCAGCAGAACCTAATCACCTAGACATAAAGAAGGCACAAGTGAAAGCCAGGCTGCTCGTGGGAAGGTACAACTTGCAGGCAAACCTTGCCAGGTATAAGAATACAAGTCCCACTTGTAAACTGTGTGATGAAGGTAGTGAAGATCTGACTCATTTCCTTATAAAGTGCCCGAACTTACAGCATAACAGACCTGGATATATACGGCAAATAAGGGACCTGATAAGCGGAAGACTTGGAGATATCCAAGCTGACACTCTCATCGATGACGATGATCGACTGGTGCAGACCATCATGGACTCCTCAAAAATTCTAGGATGGGACGCAGACCACAATGAGACCATCAGAGCTATTGAGAGTAGTAGTAGAAACCTATGCTATGCCCTGCATTCCACTAGATCTACTATACTAACCAAACTCGAGGAGAGAGAAGTGAACCAAAGGTTGAAGACAGAGAAGACTAGTGCTGCCCCCACGTCTACTAGAGACGGTTGCACTTTGCCATAGTGCGTATCTACAGTTGGTAAGTAAGGTAAGCATTACGGCCACTGCTATGGCTTTCATGTGATGCCAACATCAGAGGGGAGGAAGGACCCTTTTGCGTCTGTATACTCTTACCTCCCCGTCGACCCTGAAGAAATCTTCTACGATTTCAGCTGCCAGTTGGAAGAGTACTCTCTGAACCGAGAGCCAAATTACTGGAAACAATGCAGATTTTGGCATGATGTCTTCCATGGTTATTCACACAAATGTTCATATGTTTACAAATCACAGCACATTTCATCTCTTCAAAGCATTAATTCTGAGATATGTGAACAGTTCAACTCATTCATTCAAAGAATCAAATACAGTTCAAGGTCAATGAGTCAGTCACATTTCATATTCTATCTTCAATTTTTTATCCACTTTTGGAATAAAATGAAGAAGAAAACGTTTGATTGTAACTGGCAAGTTGCAACTTCTTTGGTGGAATAGCCTATCAATTCTTCAGGCTCACTCTGTGTGGGAGTGAAGGTATTGTCCAACTTTACCTCATGATGCCAAGGTGGAGTGTAAAGTACTATTTCTCTATGTCAGGAAATGTTTGGAAATTATTACCTTTAAAGTTGTTTAACAGCATCAACAACTTTCCATCAAATATTGTTCTTGATTTGGTATTTTGTGCAGTTATTGAAGAAACACATATGTCAGACCCACTCCGTTATCTGGGTATAAATGGGTTGAATGTATACAGGTGAACTTGCTTATGGGATATGTGTGGTAGTGTATGGTCAAATAGGTATTTGCATGTATGATATAGCCAAATATTGAAAATTCGGCCATTGTTATCTCTGCTATAGTGTTGAGACGATTGTTGATTATTTATTGATAATCGATTGTTTGCCTCTCTTTTACTGATTAATTGATTACAAAACTGGCTATCGATAATAATCGAAAAGGGTGACACCTAGTGTGGTCTAACAACCCTTGGTTCCATGAAATTGGCATTTTGAAAACCAATTGTTTAAGAACTGTGAGTGTATTCTGTATCAAAGACAAATGTAGGTAAAAGTATCCCATGAAAAAAGCCCTCATTTATTTAGTTGTGCTATCTATATTTTGAAAAAAGATCAATTGATTACTATTTTGCCAATAATATATATAATGTAAAGCATAGTCTTAGCCAGCAGGGCGTATGGGTGCCTTCTGCACATCCAAACCCTCAGAAATCACACTTCAGGACACCTTAAAGAAATTGAGAGGAATTTCTTAACCCATTAGCACTGACTTTCTCTTGAAAGTATCATCTGCTTCTCTCATATTTTCGAAAATAACTTTTGAATAAAGACTAAAGCGAAAATTCAAAAGGAATTTGAGGAGGCTTTTTTGTTTGCCTTGTGATAAACATTTCTCCTCCAAATGTTTTCGAGAAAATGCTTTTGTAAGTAAAATATATTCAAAATCATCAGGCCTCTTTTGGCCGCTGTGAGCATTATTGGGTTAAAATATCAATTTATAGTATATCATTGAAATTTTTTCACTTCAATATAATTCCGATTACACAGTATATGGACTAAGTTTTATTTCAATTGGTAAATAAATGTTTATGGTTGTAATCTGAGTATATTGTGGGTTCCCTTAAAAATTAGGAACCCCAAAAATTTGAAAATTGCCTAATTTAGGCCCCCAGTTTCTGAATCCTGGCTAAGACCATGTTGTGAAATATTAGAACAAAAAACTTCAAAATAGCATTGTGATTGTGTACAATGTAATACATATATGATGCATTCGGCACACTCACTGAAACAAATTATCACCTGTCTTTTTTCTTTGTGTATGCTCAAATAAAACTATGTACCTTTTTTGGGAACAATTGCATATGTTGATGAATAAAAAGAAATGCTGATAGAAAACTTTGCTTTGTTTTTTTTTCTGCTGGTTTCTTACAGAATTTTAAATGTTGCAAGATAAAATAAGAAGACACCATTGCAAAAGAAAAAAAACTTGTCTCGGGGTCTCATGTTCATTTCCTGCTAGTGCAAAAAGCACCTCTTTATACAAGAAATAGAGGTCCAAAACATGATTTCCGTTATGTCGTGGTCTTAAAGCCCCCCCCCCCCCCCCCACACAAAAAAGGTAGACCCCCACTGCCAGCTCTTGTGCCTTGCGCTTATTGATAAGACAAACCCTGTATTGATCACTTTGAAGGGTTTATAGGCAGCCATTTTGGAATTAGTGGTCAATCGGTAATACCTTAAGATGTTTGGATGGCTAAATTTTGTGATATGGTACCCATTCAACCAGTATCATCCCTCTGAAAGTACATGCTCCTAGTTCTAAATTTTCTCAATAGAGGGCAGCAGTTTCCAGTATCAATTCCCCATGTAAAAGCAATGGGAAGAATGGAGTGACATAAGTCATATATATATATATATATATATATATATATATATATATATATATATATATATATATATATATATATATGTGTGTGTGTGTGTGTGTGTGTCAATAAGCATGTAACTATAAAAAGACGAGAAGAGAGACGTCGTGGAGGAGGAAACTAAATAAGAGGGGGGAGTAGAAGGACACAAGACATGAAGAATGGATGTAAAAGAAATCGAAAAACGAAAAAACAACATAGGGTCAAGGAAAAAAAAGAAAAGAGAGCTCATATGACTGAGAATGATGATGGCGAGGATCATGTTGAAAATGAGGAACACAATTTAGTGTGTAGAACACTTTAAACCGAGAAAAGCATTGAGCAAAAGGAAACATAACAGATAAGAACTGTGTATCTATTTGTAAATAATAAACTCATGAGGCGAAAAATAAAATGACACACATACACATTGTTTGTTCATGAAAACTCACCAGAAATACATTATCAAAGATGATAATTATCTGATACATTTTAATGAATATCCGAGGTTCACGAAAAAATCACCAGAAATTCATGATCAAAGTTGATGATTATTTGATACATTTTTAATGAATACCACATGGCTCATGAAAACATCACCATAAATTCATGATTGAAGTTGAAGATTATTTGATACAATTTAATGAATGACAGTTTGTTCATGAAAACTCATCAGAAGTTCATGATCAGAGTTGATGATTATTTGATACAATATAATGAATGTCAGTTTTTCGTGAAAACTCACCTGAAATTCATGATCAAAGTTGATGACTATTTGATATAATTTAATGAATGTCAGTTTGTTCATGAACACTAATCAGAAATTCCTTATCAAAGATGATAATTATATGATACATTTTAATGAATATCCAAGGATCACCTTTTGAATTTATAATAGATACATGTATTTATGATAATAACATATATATTTGGAAAACAATCCATCCCCATCTCCAATAGTCAGTGCATTTTCAATTTTTCAATTGATTTAGCTGATCCTAGCCAGGTCTTCTTAGGGTGAGACAATCTAAAAGACACCCCAGAGTCCAGATGGGAGCAGCTGTCTTCCCTAGATGATGACTGACCAGTGCTTATGCTGGAAAAGTGGACTAAGGAGAATTAAACCCCATCGGGTTTAGTGTTCAATGCCTAAGAAAGACCTTTCATCAATTTAGACCACCCAAACATGTAGTCACTCATGCCACTGTTTTACTGCCCTGTTATCCCTGTCATGCCAGAAGATGGCATCCTTTCAATAAGGGAGGAGAACAGATTTTGAATGTTTTAGCTATGCGGCATTTTCCTCTTGAAAATGTTACTTTTCTACACCAGTTACCTGGGGTCAGAGGTTTGACACAGGGTTAAAACATGGTTAAGTCTCTCCTACAAGCAAGCTTATTTTCAACTGACAACTGGGCACTGTACATTTAAGATGCAATATTTAAGATCTGACGCCCAAATCTTTAAAAAAGATTTTTTGTTATTTACCTAATTTTCATATGACATTTTAATTACCTGGGGTCAGAGGATTGGCACAGGGTTAAAAAAATATATGTCCCTCCTACAAGCAAGTTTTTTTTCAACTGGGCACTGTACAATAATATGCAGAATTTTAAATCTGCTTAGTCATATTCCCTAAAGGTATAGCTGAGTACACAGTAATGCATGAGTACAAGTACAGAGAGAGAAAGAGAGGGAGAGAGAGAGAGAGAGAATGAGATTGGATGCGCAGGGGAGAAAAGACAGAGTGAACTGTTCATCAGGTTAAGTGTAATGAATGAAAACATTGTCAAGATAATGCTTACAACAAGCATGGATCTACATCTACCCTGTTCTATGCAGTACACTCAATACCTTATATAGGCATTGGCAATGCACCCTGAGTGAACCCCAAGCTATCTCACTCTTGATTCCAGCTGATGCACAGTCCACTTAAATGTTAGCTTCAGTGGTTTCCTTGAACCAATAGTAGAAAATCAATAGCACAAGTCATGTACCCTGTGGCTACTCCACTGTACCAGAAAACGCCCACAACTAAGACATTATACCCATACCATCAGATACCAAATGACCGAATGATGACTAATGATATGGATTCACACACAGGGGATATATACTTATATCATCATGTTTTTCAAATATATGGTCATATTTGATGTTCAATAAAATAGGAATCAGGCAAGAGATGTGGCAATATTCAAATGCCTTTTTATAAAAGGAAATCACTCAAATAAGATGCCACAATCATCATATGAATCTTTTTGCAAATATAGGGTCCAAATTTGAGGATCATTAAAATAGGAATCACTCACTCCCGCAATCATCATATGATTTTTTTCATATATACAGTGAAATAATCGATAGGATCAGTTAAATAAAATAGAAATGAAATAGGAATCACTCACAAGAAGTGGCACAATCATCATATGATGTTTTTCCAATATATATAGTGCTCTATTAGATGATCAATAACATAGAAACCACTCCACAATAGGTCTCGCAATCACCATATGATTTTTTCCAATATTTAGTGCCAAATTTGATGATCAATATAATAGGAATCACACATAAGAGATCTTGAGATCATCATATGATTATTTCCAATATATAGTGCCATATTTGATGGTCAATAAAGTAAATAAAATGGGAATCACACATAAGAAATCTCCTAATCATCAGAATAGAAATCACACGCAATAGACCCTACATTGTCATATGATTCTTTTTCAAATGTTCAGTCCCATATTTAATGATCAATAAATCGCTAAATAGGAATCAAGCACAAGAGGTGCGGCAATTATCATATGACTTTAACGAATATACAGCGTCATATTTTGTAATCACTAAAACAGGACTATGCTCTTAGAGAATTATAAGAATTACTTGGCATCAGGAACTGCATGATCAATAAAAGATAACCACCTTGACCTGATGAGACATACTTTTATGTGCTGTGCACTGTGACACTTGCATGTATATTACATATATGTTAACCCTTATACTGCTGGCGGCTAATTTGGCTTATACAAAATGATGCAAAAACGTGGAAAATGACTGGCTGCTGTGAGTATTAATGGATTAATCTTGTTTTATGAATAGTACCTACATAGCCTAGCATGTACTTGGCTAATGTAAGTGGTTATCAATTTCTTGCCTTAACCAATTAACCCATTGATACCTACTTAGCCCTGCCTGTATTAGGGATAAAAGTGGTGTGCAACTCAAATTAACCCATTGAAGCCTAATCATCCCTGCATGGATATCTGTAACATGGTCATAGGGATTTTAAAGACCATACAGGGTGAGTGGGGATGGATGTTTGGGTATGTAGAGGGTAAACATGGATGTCTGTCACATCCCCCTGAAACATAACATTTTATCCAGTTTGCAACAGTTGATCTCAAAGTTTGACTGGTGCATATCAATCTGGATCCTGACTGATTGGCACCACATATAAGACTGCACTGGTTATTAAAACGGAATAGAGATAGTGGGCAAAGCCATGAATTTACAGTTATTGTGAATATTTATTTATTTCAAAATTAATTATGTTTTGCTTTTGCAGAAAAGTGGGTCGTCGTCAAATTTGATGACGATGACCACGTGTCCCTGTTGTCTGCTTCTGAGGTGGAGGATGTTATTACAGGGTTGGCCAACCCTGTGTTGCTCCCTATGGTTCAGAGACTTACAAGGCAACAGTTGTTTTTACATCTGGTAAGTTGAATTTATGCCATGCCAGATCAGGTCTGATCAGACCCAACCATGCCTGATCAGACTCCACCCTGCCAGATTAGGTCTTATCAGACCCGACCATGCCTAAACAGGTCTGATCAGATCCGACCATGCCAGATTAGGTCTGATCAGACCCGACCATGCCTAAACAGGTCTGATCAGGTCCGACCATGCCAGATTAGGTCTGATCAGACCCGACCCTGCCAGATCAGGCCTTATCAGACCCGACCCTGCCAGATCAGGCCTGATCAGACCCGACCATGCCTGATCAGACCCGACCCTGCCAGATCAGGTCTGATCAGACCCGACCATACCTGAACAGGTCTGATCAGACCCGACCATACCTGAAGAGGTCTGATCAGACCCGACCATACCTGAACAGGTCTGATCAGACCCGACCATACCTGAACAGGTCTGATCAGACTTGACCAGGCCAGATCAGGTCTGATCAGACCCGACCATACCTGAACAGGTCTGATAAGACTTGACCATGCCAGATTAGGCCTGATCAGACTTGACCATGCCAGATAAGGTCTGATCAGACCCGACCATACCTGAACAGGTCTGATCAGACTTGACCATGCCAGATTAGGCCTGATCAGACCCGACCCTGCCAGATCAGACCCGACCATACCTGAACAGGTCTGATCAGACTTGACCATGCCAGATTAGGCCTGATCAGACCCGACCATACCTGAACAGGTCTGATCAGACTTGACCATGCCAGATCAGGTCTGATCAGACCCGACCATACCTGAACAGGTCTGATAAGACTAGATCCTGCCAGATCAGGTCTGATCAAACCTGACCATACCTGAATAGGTCTGATCAGACATGACCGTGCCTGATCAGACCCAACCAAGCCTGATAAGACCCGACCATGCCTGATCAGACTTTACCATGCCAGATTAGGTCTGATCAGACATGACCATGCCTGAGTTGCAGAGTTATAGAAAACTCCCTAAGAAAGTCCTGAAGAGATTAGCCTCCAGGGGGTTTGCCCCCTTTCTTCTTAGGATGAGAGTTCCCCAGCCCCCTTTTTTCTGGAGCAGCCATTAGTATTTTCTCAATCTTATTTCATATTATAGAAATAAGTAGAAAAGGATTATTTGAAATTCTCTTGCTTAATCCTTAACTTTATATCTTCAACTGTTGATCAAAAGTTTGTAAATTCTTTGTCAAATTGTCATCCACCTAGTGGGAAACTTCATATCAAAATTTTTGAAGAAACGTACAATCTACATATTGCAATTTATGTTCATTTATATGTATTTTTTATCTACAATGTACCTTAATACCGCTTATGTTTTCTATGTCAATGACCAATAAAGTTATACTGAGTTGGTTTCGCGGTCAATAAAATTAGTTACACCTGGCCAGGAAGAAACAGGTAGAGTGAAACAAAAGCCACAAAGCCATAAGGATTACTTGGTCATATTCACCCTTTTTATGTTGTGTCTTTCTTAAGGTGGAATCTTTGAGGTTCTGTTTCAAGAAATATACATGTTATATTGCTCCTTTTTATTACAAATACTTTAAGAGTAGGGCTTCTTGCCCCTCATCCTTTATTCTAATACTCAGGATCCCTTGACTTTTTAAGCCCCTCCATTTTTCAGACTAGGGGCCCAAAAAAGTATGTATATTAACCCAAAATCCTGTTTTTGACCACTGTTATTTTTATCAAAAGACCTTTTCGGGCCCATAGCCTAGGGCTGACTGGGTAAAACCTTGTTGTTAACCCAAAATGAGTTTGTATGATGGTATGACTCATCCATAAATAATGCTTGTTTTAAAGAAGCAATTTTTGACATTGAGTTATATTTTATATTTAATGTTATATTTAAGCCATTTATAAATGTCTTTCGAGCAGTAGAGCTACCTTGCTGAGGGCTATTCCATTTGAATATACATGGGGGGGGGGGGGGCTGGAACGCTCACCTATTAAAAAATCATGGGGGGAGGGGGTCAAGATAAAAAAGAATCATTGGGCGAGGGGTCTGTCAATAATTAAAAAACATGGGGCGGGGGGGGGGGGGGGGGGGATGGGCTACCTGGCAAAAAAATAACATCAGGTGTGGGGTAAGTAGCAGGTCGGGTGCCAAGACACTGCCATAAAATGTTGTACACACCTTCTTGAAAATGGAGCAGGCGTATCCAAAAACCCAAAGAGTGCAGACGCTTGCAAATTACAGTCAATGAAATTTAGAGCTGGGGCTCTTTAAACATTAACGTTCGCCTTCATTTCTATATTTGAATAGTTATACCCAGTCCGCTGTCAACCCGCCATGTTTGTCCTGGCGTTCAGCTCCAGTACCGAGTAGTTCGAGCAACTCTAACTGTGGTATCGGCCGTTGTTTACTTTATGATGTCTATTAGCCGAATCACAGTTAGAGATCCGAGCATTTAAAATTTAGCATCTGCGCCAAGAAAACTGGGCGCTCACATTTATAATCTGAAACACCCCCCAAACCCAGTCACTTTCGTACCATACATTGTTTCTTTGTATAATTATATCTTTATTTGATAAAAGTCCGTTGCCTGGTGCCTGAATGGCACACTTTTAAAGTTGAGGCGGTCTGCATTGTGGAGTTCACGTCGGCAATGGATGACGTTTAATATGCACGCATGCGCACATGGCGTACATAATAAGGGAAACCCCAGCTTCTAAAATAAGGGGTATAAAAGAAAAAAAAACATGGGGTATGGGGTTTTGAAAAAGTAATGAACATCATTGTGGGGGGGGGGGGGTTCAGATGAAAAAAAATCATTGTAGGGGGGGGTGGGGTTTACATGAAAAAAAAAATCATTGCGGGGGGGGGGGGGGTCTGAAATTGTGAGCGTTCCACCCCCCCATGTATTTTTAAATGGAATAGCCCTGACCATATTGAACCAAAGCTGGAAATTTTTAATCTGCAGTACAAACCACATAACTATTGTTTTTTAATCATAGATTGTGGATTTGAAAAAAGTCACATTAATGAATATTTATATATAGGATATAGATCTCGATATGCATCACTAATTATATCAGGTACGTTTAAATAATTCTACAGTTGTGATAATTAACCCTTGCCGATGATGCATGCATAATGAGTTGGACCGGTTCCTACTATTTTTCTATGTAATGATATTCGGTGCTTAGTTTACAATAACAGTTTATTATTGCCAAATGTGTCCTTATACTATACTGATTATAGGCCCTTGGTGTAGGCTTTATTTGGCAGTATAACATGTAAAACATTTCATAATGATACAGTTTTCCCAGCATGAGAAGGGTTAAGAATTGCTCACACTAACTGAAAGGAATGCTGTTTTTTTAAAGGTTTAGGCTTGCCTAAAATTTTCACTTATTTCAAGAAAAAAAATTCCTGGAACTTATTGCACTGTTAGTGAAAGACAGGCAGCCTTGCTTATATCAGCTCATGGGACCAAATTAAATCATCTGCCAGTTTGACAGTAATTGTATTTTGAACTTTATTTGCGGGCTGGCAGAAATGATAACATAACTTCCTGTTCTTTGTAGATATTGCCAGTGATGCTAGCAACAGCTACCCTGACATGAGTTACAAAGGAAAAACACCATCAAGGAAAAGGTAAGATAAATCATATGAGATATATATTCATGCACAAATGGATACTGCTAGCCAGCACCATTACTGACTTGGTCTAGCGTTACTAAAACAATTAAACTACTCCACACGTGCACGTGTCTCTTCATGGGAACCCTGCAGTTTAGTGGGGCAGCTATTTTTTAGGCACCATTTTGGGCCAGATTGTACACTTTTTGTTAAAAGCGTGAAACTTGGCTGAGGTATATACTTTCATACATACTGATCAATTCTCGATATAGATCCATCACGCTGGATTTTGGATTCACCTATTTTTGGGGCATTTTATCTAAAACATATTTTCTGAGAGGTGATGAATAACACAACAACTAAGGCTATCTGTAGTTTTTGTGATAAAATATTTCTGGAAAGTGTCATTTGGGGCATTTCCATGAAAAAAATGCCCAAAACGGGTGATTTTTGTAATATAACCCTATTAATGCATTTGGGCTCGTAAGAGTAGTTATTGCTTTGCAAAAATGTACTGAACACCAGGTTTAGTAACTGAAATGCATAAATGGTATTTAAGGTACTCACAAAGGTCATACATTTTGGGGTATTTTGACCAAAAATCGGCTATTTTATGTGTATTTTCATACATAACCTTCTAAAACCTCTGGTATCAAGCCTAGATTTATGAAAGTAAGCAGGAATATACCTGGAATCCCAAATTCCAACCTTTGATAAGAAACCTGTATGCAAATCATCTATGTCACACAGTAAAATGGTTGTTTTACTTAAAAATGTGCAAAAAATGCACATTTTTGTAATAAGGGCTTATGATTATTTCTCTAGGGTACAGAATAAACAAAACCTTTTTCAGTGAAGGGGTAAATGTCAACGCACATGTGATTGCTCCCAAATGACATAAAAAGATGAATGAGGCAAAGACATTTTGGGGTATTTTCATGCAAAATTCTAATATTCTAACTTGCAGGTCACTTATCCCACACAATTTTGGGGATATTTTGCTTTAATATGATCACAAATGCATATTTATTAAAAAAAATCTCTTTGGGTTAGAATAACCTAAACGTATTAGTGAAGTTATAAATGGCAGGAAATTATAGACTGAGCAACAGTTACATAAACGCAGACATAAAGTCCCTGTATATGAATTAATATTTACCTGCTTAAGTATTAGTATCTAAGCTTTTTAAAATAGTAGATGTAGATGATAAGCGTACTTTTCTCACATTACTCTCAGAGTTTGGAATTCCATAATTCATTTATGGAATTCCATATATCATTAATGGAATTGCGTTAATAATAAAATAGATTTATGGAAGTCCATAAATGATTTATGGAATTCCATAATCGCACTCTGCTCTCCCCACTGTGGAAAAGGATGCATTCAAGGAAGAGGCCAAGCAACTGTAGGATAATGACTTTACCTTTATCACAGAGAAGGATAGGTTCAAGGCAGTTGGTTCCATGTTGGAGCAGTTAGGCCTCTTATTAGGTTTCTTAAAATATTCTAATAAAGGGCAGACATATTTAAATAATTAAGTATGGGGGTCAGCAGCCATATTTTCACTGCAGGTGAACGTGGCGATGCAGCTGAGGATGACACGCGTACCACAGTCTCACGTAAACGTCGCCGTCAGGTTAATTTCGTCTTCACCCCGGCCCAGGAAAGGGAGCTTGCCGAGTGGTATAGGGCTTATCCACTGTTTTATGACAAGAAAAACTTGTTCTACAAGGATGTGGATAAGAAAAAGCGGATAATGCAGCGCAAGGCCAGAACCTTTGACCCACCTTGTTCGTGTAAGTATAGAATTTTATTCAATAATTAATTTATCAGGCCTAAAAAAAAATGTTTTGCTTCTGGAGACCCTACCGACTCAGTTTCCGACCCACTATTGCTAATATTTTTTTAGGGTCACAGTAATCCTTATGGCGATTGTGTAGGTATATTGCTATTGTTTATGGGAACAATATGCATATGCAAGCTAAAGAGTTAATGGTCCTTTGCCTTATTTCAGTCACAAGTTGCACAAGAGGAGACGGCCCATTTTGTGTCTGCTGGAACGCCTACTGTAAGTGCTTGACTCCTTGTCTCAGATTCATCAGAAATGATTTCCCTTACAGTTTTGTTCAATTGTATTACCTTAGTTGAATTCTGTTAAAGATAATCACAGATTGTCTGTAAAGCTATGGAGATCCATCAACCTTTCAATTATGACTAGTATTGGTAACTCATCATCTACCTGCCCATTTAATGAAAGTAAGTATTATTTAATAGTAATTTTTTAATTAAATTTAATTCATTAAACCTGCTCAGTTATAGTCGGGTATTCACATTAAGTCAATTTTTGGACAGTTTGTAGATAATGGTTTGTGGTTAAGGGAAACACAGCTATGTCAAACGTGATGTTCAAGTTAAAAGGATGTTTTCTCTAGATAATATCAAGTGGATGCACTCTCAATTTTGAATAATGTCACAAGGTTTTATATATGGACATTTCATATGCCAGGTACTACTGAGGCGCCTACCAGACACAGTTTTTAAAAGTGTGACCCCAGAAACCCCTGAAACAGGAAGTGTGTCAGGCCATGAGGAACTCAAAGAGGAATTGGATATAGGTGAGAAAACAATATGTATAAAAATCAATCTTTATTAGTTGATGATAACTAGGTTCCCTACATGACTTTAGTGAAGTATGTTAATTTTGCTTGTCAATAGTTGTTGTTTATTTTATGTCCCCTCTAGGTAGTGAATGGTCATTAAGATATAGAAGACCGAAGTGGACAACAATTATTGATACTAATATAGGATTTGTAGATATTAATAATTGATTTATTTAAATGAATAAATGATTTATTTATATTAGTTAATGATATATTAATGTTAAAAATGATTTATTGATATTCATGTTCCATTTATTAAGATTAATGAATACTTCTTAATCAAAAGAAAAACGATTTATTAATATTAATAAATCATTTTTGAGATTAAGAAATCAATTTCTAATAACTATAAATCAGGCCATTTGTTGATATTAATAAATGATTATAGATATTAATAAATGATAACAATTAGCAGGAAAATTGGACCTCGTCATCTGCTACTGTTGATTTTCTTGTTGTTTTCGAAATGGTCGCAGCGATTTCACGTCTGGCAAGTTCTTCCACACAAATTTGAATTTTCCAAAAATAATGTCCAACTCTTTCTCTCTCTCTCTCTGCTAATTTTGAAGCAGCTTCCATGCACCAGTGTGCATTTATTAATTCATAATGAATCGAATTGTTCAAAGTTTCTCCAAGTAATATTGATATTAATATATCAGACCATTTATTAATATTAATAATTGATTTATTAATATCAATAAATGATTATCAATATCAATAAACGTCTCTCTAATATTGATAAATTAAAGCATTTATCAATAAAGGATTTATTGATATTAAAAGATGATTTGAAGTATGATTGCTTGGTATAATGTGATGTGCATTTTTATTGTGAAGGTAGATTTGGCTGACTGTAGGGGACATTGACACCTATGTCTTTTATGCATAATATAATTCATGACACATAAATATTTAGGAATGCTTACAGTGATATTTTATATTTCAGCATTCACTACTTTAACAGCAAGTTTGGCAGGCGACGCCACTCCCTTGTTTATATCGAGGAAGACTGTACTAACAGATATGGTTGCCCTCTACTCCGACCCGGAAATTCTATGGTTACACTCCACAGTCAACCGACAAACTGAATTCACGCCTAATCGGTTAATGTTGGGAAGAGAAGTCTTCCAGCCAGCAGATCTGTTGTTTGAAACCACTGCAGTCAATGGCCCACAAGAAACCGCAGCACAATGGGCACAAACCATCAAAGATTCCTTGACAGCATCTCATCGTCTAGTTCGTGAACGGCTGTCGTCTACCCAGGCAAAGCAAAAAAGAGATTACGACCTCAAAAAGGTTAAGGAATTCACTTTCAGTCCTGGCGATATTGTCTGGAGAAGAAGACAAGCCCGGACAAAAGGCAAAAGTTCAAAATTAGAGACACCAAATCTTGGCCCATATGTCATCCTTAAAGCGAGAATGCCAATCTTCACCATCCAAGGTCAAAAACGTGAGGAGGTGGTACATCATAACAAGTTGGTTCCTTGTCTTTCTTCTCAGATTCCTCTATGGATTCGTAAGAAACGACATGAGCTTTTCGATTTAGATGACACTCTATGGTGTGAAGATGCTTCCACAGTCTCAACTCAACATTCTACCCTTCCTGGAAATCTGGAGGGATCTTTAGACCTTGACTCTCCCGATACTCAAACTGGCTCAGCTCTCGGTCCTTCTGACTCCTTTCCTTGCGGAATTTGTCATCAAGAAGTGCTCGACGAGGATGACGCTATAATGTGCGATGGGGATTGCTCTACTTGGTTCCATTTAGATTGCACGGACCTCTCTAGAGAAAATTTCCAGAGACTATCAGAAAGCACCAGTTCACCCTGGATTTGTAATGGGTGTCTTCATCAAAATTCTTTGTCATCCGTAAACTCAGTGGATCTGCCAAATCTCTTTGCCCTGCCAGACACGGATCCCGTTAAACGTCCCCAACAAACAAGTAAACCACCTGCCTACCTGCGTGATTACACCAGCTAAATATACTTCTCCTCTTTTCAGAAATAGAAGGTGGCGAGGAGAAGCAGGGCAGGCTGCCGAATAAGGAGTCCAATGACGTTACCGAAAAGCCATCACCCCAGGAACGCGGTGAAGAAGAAGTAGCCTCTCCATCCCAGGGATGCAACAAGGAGACTTCAGGCTTGGAGAGCACTTTTGAGGTTTGGAAGCGGAAGCGACCTCAAGTGTCCTCTAGGAAACTAAAAGAAATGAAAAAGAAAGATAGGAAGGATCGTCGGCACTTCTACTTCGACATCCCAGAAGGAGTCTGGTGTATCCCCTGAGCAATCAGCGGCGATACCTTGTACTCCTGGAGAAACTTCATCTGAATCAAGAGTATCCTCTGAGCAATCAGCAGCAATACCGTCCACTTCAGCTTCATTGGAGTCTAGCGGAGGCGTTCCCATCCCAACGCCAGCATCTAGGACCCCGGCTCCATTAACTACCTCAGCCAACCCGGACCAGTTGATAAAGGACCTCATGTTACTTTCCACCATAACTTCTGGCTTACCCCCAAACAAAAGGATGGCGGTAAGCGAACAGATGTTAATGGAGTTTCGTCGCCTTGCGGTAGAGGAAAAGAATCTAAAAGCCATAATCACTGTCTGAAACCACAAATTTATAGAGTTCCTGAACTTGGATGCGTTCGTCAGGGAACATCTTCTCCGGCCTGGGGAGACACCTTTGCCTCCTAAATCCCCGCGACGAAGACGTCCTCCAAGAACACCAGCACCAAGTGCAGCGACTTCTGACTCCGGTCCAATCAAATGTCGGAATTACAGGATTGCAGAGGGATTGGTTGCTGCTCCAGCAGCATCAAACACTTCGATGTCCTCTACCACCGTCATCGCATCTGGATCAGCGTCGAGTGAAGCTGTCCGCTCGATTCCCTCTAGCCCAACAAGTACCTCAAGTTTCCCGTGAATGTCCACACCGATGTTCGCAGTGCCATCTGCGGAAGTCGCATGACTTCTCCAGAATCTTGAGGCCTCAGCAGGAGCCCCTAGCCTCTCAGATGACGCTATGGAGACTGAATCAGCTGCGACACCAACTCCATCAGAGATTGATCGCCTACTTCAAGTCAGCGTGGTCAAATCTCCCATTAAATATCCACCAACACCGACTGATGCCGGCTCAAAAGATGCAGAGATGGCAGAAGTTCCAGACACCATCAAGGAGCTGCCGTCAACTCAACACCAATCGGCTGCTGAGAGTTCAAGCACTACGTCCGGGACTTCTGCTTCGCGAACGTCTTCATTGAAAGCGCGCTCGACAGCCCAGGATCCTCGGCGTTTCCGGTTCGACCCGTGGAACCCAGGATACAAGGTCAGCCACGCAAGTAGGCAAAGAAGAAATCGAACAATGGTTCGCCTTCTCGAGCTTGAGCAGGAAATGGCTAAGGTCAAATCTGCTCTCTCCAAGCAAACGGAGGGTGCGGAGAGGCACCGAACTTCAACCGATTTGCGTAAAAATCTGACGAACCCAAAGTCTGAAACAAAATCAAAGCCTGAGACAAAATACTCTGCGGATGTCAAGGAAAGAGGTTCACAGAAGCATGTGTCATCTATCATCCACAGGAAAGATGCTTCAACGCCTCATCAAAGACATCGGGAAGATTCCTCTCGTCGCTCCCCAGAGAGAACCTCTCAATCTGGAAGGCAATCAAGCAAAGCTTCGCATGCCCACGGGTCACGCCGAACTTCCTCCAGTCGCTCCAGTAAATCAACTGATTATTTCCCCGGGCGAGTATTCTAAGGACGAGGGCACTACGCGCTGGATTTTCAAAGATCAAGTAAAGGATCCACGGTGGAGACCCCTGGAAGGGGATCGTACTCGGAGAAGGCCGCTTCGCCCGCTCCTCATCGTGCAAGAGAATCTTCACAAGTGACGAAGTCGAGCTCGGCGAGCCACAGCAGGCATGCTCGCAAAGACCGAGAATCTCCGAGACCCTCAACATCATGATCGAGTCCTCCTCGTGACCATCGCCCTTCACGTTCAGATCATGACAGGAGCAGACCCTCAACATCGCGATCGAGTCCTCCTCGTGAACGTCGTCATTCACATGCAGATCCTGACAGGAGCAGACACTCAACATCAAGATCAAGTCCTCCTCGTGAACGCCGTTCTTCCCGTTCAGATTCTCATCAGGAATCTCGAACGATAACGACCAGCACAAAAAGGAAGCATGATGAAACCTCCTCCAGAGGTGCTTCACGCAAGGAATGTCATAGGTCTACCTCTTCTGCTCCCTGCTCTAAACCTTCCGGTTCCGGGTCGGCGAAACAGAATAATCAAGAAGAATGTACCCTGTGCAGAACCTGGCACAGTGATCTACGACATCACATGGAAAACAGCCATCTGCCGAGGTATTTCAACCCCTTTCGTGTGAATTGGACAGGAGACCAGAGAATCATGCTCCGCGTCATCCATTCAACACCAAAGGAGAATATCAGAGACTCATCACCAAAAATGGGGTCCACTGGTTCTAGGAGCCCTCTACTTCGTAGCAGCACGACTGGAACGAACATCTCTGAGTGACCTCTTCCTCTATGTGAGTCAGCGTCGCCTCTATCCAACCCGAACTGTGCCGACTGCTGCACTACATAGAGAGTGATCTTCTGACTACAACTTCAGGCCCAGTTCCTGTGTACGAAGGCTCAGCGCCAACAAGCATTTCGAGCCTATTACATTGGCGAACTATGATGAGCCTGCTTCATCTTCTCAACAATGAGGAAAGGGAGGATTTCCGGGGCTATGCATGTCCAATGAATCGGGACGGATTGCCATTGTCCACCCCAAGGGCTACTGACCATTCGTTGGAATTCATCGATACCCACATGCATCTCGACTTGTCTCTGCAGAATCTGCGCCTCTCTTCATTCAAACAGCTGGAGGAACGGACCAAAAGCGGTACTCTAAACGTCATCAAAGTCATCGCAAACTACGTTTTTCCAAGCTCTTGGAATGATGCGCAGATCCACACTGACAACGACAAGCAGAATCGTGTGGCTGTCACCTTCGTAATTCAACCCCACGCAGCTCCGAAGCATCTAAACAAGATAGATGAGCTCCGAACGCATGAGTGGGCAGATCTCCTGTTCGATGAGCCGACTAGGAAAAGATTGATGATCAGAGATGAACGACAGGCCGTCGTCCGACGTCGCCAAAATCCACCTGGTAGGGCCTCATCATCTGCAAGTGCAAGTTCCTTAATGGGATTCGCAAACGTGGACATACGCTACTATCATCCAGATGGAACTCCCAGAGATCCCAGTTGTCAGGCGATGAAAGCTTTCGTCCCTGTTACGAAGGAAATCCCGGAGACAGTTCCGTCAACAGCCACAACCTCAGCGGCTTCAACCACGGTCAGCACGCCAGCTGAATCCACCGACAGCGTTCATGAGCAAACCAGAATTGACTGGAATACCCTCATGGAGCAAGACTCTGCAGTCCCTGTGGGAATGTTCCGGGCGTCAGAACTTCAGAGCCGGTTGGAGCAACTTGAGACTCCGATGGAGGTAGAAATTCTACCTGATACGGAGGAACAAGAAGTGGTCAACGAGATAAGCGACGAGGAGTCGGAAATCGAGATGATCGTTACAGATGAATGGACACCAAGTCAAGTTAAGCAGGAGACCTCGGAGGGGGAGGTACGACCTAAGACTGAATCAGCCAAGGAATATAAACATTATCCTTGCCCAGTTGCGGTTTCTCCGAGATCTAAGGACATGGGTTACAGGTCTTACTGTCAGCTTGTAAAACACAAGTTGAACAATGCGACTCAGTATCGTCAATGGTCTGCTTGGGAGCGCAACAAGAAGCAACGGAAGCGAGCCTTGGGAGAGATACAATCTTCGGAGCAATCCAGCCAGTCCACGGCTGGAAGCAGTCGCCCAAGCTCCCGAAATAGCATCGCCAGCTCAAGGTCGTCAGTTGCTTCCCATCAATCCGAAACCCAAGCGGATTCCCGAGCATCATCGAGGTCAAGTTCAAAATCTACTGAAGGACACCGCCACGAGCCATCTGGTTCAGGGGTAAGGTCTGATAGATCAAGAACCTCCAAAGCTGAAACGTCTGGTGCCCGACCAAAAGAGCGTCCAGACAAGTCAGCAAGGCTTTGAAGTGATAACAGAAAAAAAAAACTTGTACCAAATGTTTTGTTGAGGAAAGTCTGAATTTGACAATTTCCAAGAAGTAGTTAAAAATATTTCAAAAAGTATTCCAGGACTTATTTTCAAAAAGTATTCTGGGTCTTAATGTAAAGATGTCATGCATTTTCTTGATAAATACTGAAGATACTTGTACATGTTTGTGAATGCTCTCAAAATATCTTGATGCATTCCTACATAGTTTGTGATTGCACATTGTAAATTGCCAGTAATAAGAATTTTGAAGTGATTGGGGCATTTGGCGTACAGATATAATCTATTCACATCATCACAAGGGTATTCATATCTTGCTGTGATTCCAGGTTGGCCAGTTCACCAAGCCTCCTGCCGCTACCGAGGCTGTTGCTGATGGAGATGGCGGCGCTGATGCAGTAAACTCGCTCAGAAGATGTCAATGCTGAATGGCTCGGTAAGTTCAATTTCATATATATTAGAATCCATTAGCTTCTGTTATTGACATTCATTCTTATTTTGCTAGATTGCGGAGTCGCTCCCTGGCAGCGATGACTTCCCTCAGTCTATGCAGCCACAGCAGCAAATTTATCCACTGCTGACACCTAAGATAACCTCAGAGACGATACGCCATGACCGTCCCAGATCTTCTGATGTAAAGCCAGTTGCATCTACAAGTAGCCGACGGAAAACACAGGTCTACGAATCGTCTCACCACAGAACGTCGCAGGATAGTGAGAGATCCCGGCATCGCTCACCTGAATCGCGTAGAGTTGTGTCCAGGGAGTTCTCCAGCAGGAACTGGAGACACTACTCTGACGATAGGAAAGGTCCCCGTCCAACGTACTCTTCGACGGCAAACCGATCCATGTCAGCAGAAGTGAAATCTTCGAGACAACCCCCGTCTGCTGCTGCTTGTTCCGCCGATCAAGCTAGAAGTGAGCGAGCGACAGCACTATCTGTGAAGAAGGCTGGACTCAAATCTACTTCGGTGGTGGCTAGGAAGACTGAGGGTCACTCCGGTGCTCCCAGTTCGAGCCAAATGAGATGTAGTACAACCCAACGCCCTTCTACTTCAAAACCTAAGAGCAGTGCGTCCACCGCCAGAGACACCGTTCGGCAAGGTCAGAAATCTGACACCGCCCAGCAAGGTCAGACGGCAAGGGATTCAACTGCCAAATCTTCAAATCCAGGAAGAGAAGTGGAGCCAATGGAGACATCGCAATTGCCCTCAACATCTTCTGCGCCACCTCCTGCGCAAACCCAAAAGGGCTTCACGTCGAGGAAGAAAGCGAGGAGCTTCGCCCCCTCCACCTGCTCCGGAGACACTTTAGAAGACTAGGAAGTGTCCTCTCTGCCACGATAGGTTCGAGAACCTACGCCAACACGTCAAGGTAAGCCATCTGCCGTGGTATTTCTCCTACGAGAGGAGCTGCTGGGCCTGCCGGAAATTGATAGACAGAGCAGGAAGAAGAGCGCATCGTTGTGCCCATCATCAGGCGGAGGCAACCTTCTCCGACGACATGGTCGACGAGCTAGGAGCTCTGTTCAACGGCGCTCTCCACTTTCTGCAGCAGTGTCTACGAGATTCGGCAAAAGACGGCCTCTTCATCTACGTCCATTCCGAAGGACTGTATCCAAGCTATGCCAGCAAGGACATAAAGCAGTTCTCGGAGATGGAGTCAAGATACCTGAATCTGCTGGATGACAGACGGTTAGGGGTTACTGGAGAGATCTCGCATCAGATCTACAAGTGCTCTCCGCCTAATCAGTATCTCAGCCTAACGCATTGGAGAGTTCTCCTTGAGACACTGAGCCGGCTCTCTCCCGCAGAAAGAGAAAACTTCAGAACATACAAAGTCCAGATGACCTTCGAAGGTCTTCCCATCGGCCCAAGTCCGATCCAAGATTATGGATCCATGGATTTCGTCGACTCTCATGCTCACCAAGACAAGCTGATCAAAAACAAAAAGGTCTCCTTCGTGGATGAGCTAGAAGGCGTTATGCACTGTGGGAATTTGCATCTATCGAAGGTCGTTGCCAACTACGTATATCCGAATCTCTGGCGAAAGGCGCAGGAGCACCAACGTCAGGATATGTGCGAGCGTATCGCATATACATTCGGTATACACCCGCACTTCGTCAAAGAACAGAACCCCTTGGAGGAACTGAGGGAACTCCTGAGAGACAAGCGGTGCGTAGGGCTAGGAGAAGTCGGACTGGATTACTCCGGCAACTGTCGACAGCACCAACTCCCAGTGCGATTGCACTCAGAAGTTCCACGACCAACAAAAAAAGTTCTTAAGGGAAGTACTTCCGTGGGCCAAGGAGCTGAATAAGACCCTGGTTATTCACTGTCGAGGGAGACAAAAAGAAGACGGCTCCGCTGCCAGTGATGTCCTTGCAATCCTGCAGGAACTGGGTCTTACCAAGCTCCGAATTCATCACCACTGCTTCCTCGGGATCGAAGACCAACTGATGGAGTGGCTGCGGGTCTGCCCCAACGCTATGTTTGGAGTGACAGCCAAAGAGATGGATGCTAGTGACCATCGATGGGTGGTGCAGCATATCCCCCTGGAGAAGCTGCTCATCAAGTCGGACGCTCCATATCTGGCTCCTTCACAACATCAGGTCGTGAACAACTCCCCATGGCTGTGCAGCTACACCTTGGCAACGCTGGCACAGCTGACAGGACAAAACCCTCGCGCGCTGTTACAACAGTGTCACAGTAACGCTCGGCAGCTATATGGATGGTAGCTGTCCCCCGGAAGTGACTTTGTGTTCCCTGTAATGTGTATGTGTAATGTGTAATTGTTTGTCCTGTGTGTCCATGGGCGTCTCATAAGTAACCAGTATGAGATGCTCATCTTATGTGTTTGGATTGTGGTAAGGGACCGCAAGGTCTATACACAATCCGGTTTATGTGTATTTTTTCTAAATTAGTCCGCCATTAAATTAAATTTTGGTAAGGCCCTTTGCCTTGAAAATCTACACCTTCCCCATTAAATTACAAACCCCTTTTTCTTAGTCTTATAAAACGGGGAGGGATGTAGTAGATTGCAGACATCCATCATATGCTGCCATCTATTGGCGAGTTGGTGAATTAACGAATCCGGTATGCGGCTGCAGATAGAGTCATAGACAGAGATTCAACCAGGCAGACAAAGAGAGAAGACCACACATGAGCGGCTCCGTGCCCACAAGTCATCTCTACATCTACTGCCAAGGTATGTATAACATTATATAAGGGATGGCTTCAATAGGCTTAGCTGTGGAGTGTTCCTCATGTCAGTTAGCAGGCCTTCGCAGCGTAGTAGTATTTGCTTATGCAACTACTAACAGGTAAACTGGCTTGAGGATGCTCTACATTGTTCCAACCCCCCTAGAGCTGGGATCAGAAGGTATCACGCAGGTTTCCCCATGGAGCGGGTGCACCTGGATATCTTAGGCCCCTTCACAACCAGCTCTATTGGCAACAAATATGTCCTGGTCATGATTGACCAATTCACCAAATGGATAGATCTTGCTGCCATCCCCAAGCAGTCTGCCAAAACAGTCGCCCTACGGTTCTTAAACAACTTCATTTCCGTGCTTGGCCTGGCTCTACAAGTGCACACGGACCAGGGAACCAACTTTGAGAGCAATCTGTTTCGTGCATTCTGCGACACGTTCCAGGTCACCAAGACCCGAACGACCCCCTACCATCCCTCTTCCAATGGCAAAGTTGAGAGATGTAATAGGGTTCTGCTTCCTATGATACGTTCCTATATCAGTGGTAACCAACAACACTGGGACCGGGATCTCTCTCTGCTCGGCATGGCCCTTCGTGCTACTGTCCACCGACAGACTGGCTTCACGCCTAATCGCATGATGCTTGGAAGAGAGACCTTTCAGCCCATAGACCTAATGCTAGGTACCCCCGGCGTGAACCACAGCCCCAGTACCCCTGGTGAGTGGGCCCAGTCCCTCAAGGACCAACTTTCCCAATGCCACTGATTGGCCCAGTCCCATCTGGACGCCACGCAAGAGCGTCAGAAGAAGGATTATGATCTCCGAAAGCTCCTGGAGAATTCATATCAGCCAGGTGACCTTGTATGGAAGATCCACCAGGCCCGTAAAAAGGGCAGTAGCTTTAAATTAGAAAATCCCAGGAAAGGTCCCTTTGTAGTGGTAAAATCAAGTCCCCCCCTGTACACTATAGAGGGCCAGCGGTCAAAGAACGTAGTTCACCATGACAAGCTGACGCCTTGCAAAGCTACTGAGGCCCCCTTGTGGATCCGCCGAAAGAGACACTCCCTGACCTCAGAAGTCTCCCCTCCTGAAATGTCATTTATGGACCCAACGGTCCCTCCCCCTCCCACATCCACCCCCCGTCAGTCTAGTATTTCAGGTGCTGCTTCCCCACCCCCGGAGCCGCCACCACACCTAGACCTCAGCCAAGACCAAACGGACTTTAGCCCCAATGTTTCTAGCAAGATCTCTCTTTCTGAACAGGACAGTCCTTGTGGAGCATGTTCCCAGATGGTCACCCCCGACGACGCCGCCATCTGCTGTGATGGCCCCTGCCAATACTGGTATCACCAAGTATGCACTGACTTGTCAGAAGCAGACTTTCGGAGATACTGCCACGGTTTTTCCCTTGATTGGCTATGTTCTAATTGTAGGTCCATCCTGGAGCCCGGAGATCTCTTCAAGTCCCCAGACCCCCCAGTTGATCCTCGCCTCAGACGAAAAGCAAAACTTCCTTCTCGTCTAACCGATTTCCTTGTTTGACTCTTTTGCAGGTCCAAAAAGATGTCCGACAAAGATAAGAGAACGAAGAAAAAGAGGGCAGGACTGCCTTAGCAGCAGACACTGCCGATCAGCAAACCGAGGCTGGGACTGCCGATGAAGCAGAGACCGCCTCTTCCGTACCCGCTAGACAGGGATCCACCCCAGCAGTGGAACCCTCCCCCCCTCAGTCGGTCTGCGGAACTGTCATAGCAACAGATGCCGCCGTGACCCGACTAACGTCCCCCAGAACCGCCGGCAGAACTGCCTTAGGAGCAGAGGCTGCAAGTTACCCCATCACCTCCAGCGGAACTGTCCTAGAAACAGATGCCACCGTGACCCGACCAACTTCCCCCACAACCGCCAGTAGGACTGCCTTAGGAGCAGATGCTGCTAGTCACCCCACCCCCTCCCGCGGAACTGTCATAGCAACAGAGGCCGCCCGGCCCCGACGAACGTCCCCCCATACTGCCAGCAGGACTGCCTTAGCAGCAGACACTGCCGTCCACCCCTCTACTTCACGCGGGACTGCCCCAGCAGCAGATACCGCTCCCGACCATAAGCGAAAGCCTAGGTCCCTCTCCGCATCAAAAGAGAAGGTCCTAAAAAAGAAGGAAAGGAAACTGAGGCGAACAGAGTCCCGAATACAGGCCCATCAGGACTCTGAACGCGCCTCAGACCCCCAACCCCCCAACCTTTTGAAGTCTCCTCCCCGTCCCCTGAGAGTTGTGGGAACCACTTCCCACGGGCGCATTGACACAATCCCCCTGGATTCATATGATGTGGAATCCATCCTTCACGAGGATGCTGGTCCTCCTCCTGTAGCACAGCCAGCAATACAGCCAATGGTCATTTCCCCCATTAGGCACCCAACAACTGCTATTGTCCTCCCAAGAGCCCCCACTCCCCCTATTGATGATTTTAGCATAGCTATGAGGACCATGCTCCCCTCCCTCACCAAGTCGGAAACCGACTATCTACTCGGGTCCCCCAGCGACGCTTCCCCATCCGCACAATCCCCGAGACCCATGGACATGTCAGAGGACATGGCGGCCTCCCAATCCCCTGGCTCTGCTACCCCCCAGCGGTCCACCCTAGAGCCCCGTCACCCCTCACCGGATGCCGCATCAAGATTCCCAGATGAGACTGAGGACCCCGACCCCCTCAAGGAGTCGGATGGGTCCCATGATAGGTTCCCCCCAAAATTCCCACCGCCGAGACCTAAGTATAAGGGGCCGGCCAGCGGTGACCGCTTGACGAGGATGCAGTGAAAGAAATTTAAGAACCGCCAAAAGAGACGAGGAGCACTCCCCTCTGCCCCTATAGGACACCATAGCTCTGGGCCCACACGTAGCGAGGCCTCTGGGCAGTCCCCCGGGCCAGCCCTTCTGAGGAAGCGCCAATCGGGCCTTGCAACTGAAGAGCTGGAGCCCCTATCAAACATGGAGAGGGAAATTAAAGAGTTGAAAGTTCTCCTCAGTCAGTCTGGTGAGGCACTCTCCCCCAGTGCCCCCAATCCCCCCCCGGCACCAAACCCATACGCAAGGGGCACGCTCCCAGCCCCCCGCTCCTCCCCAACCGGCCTCCCAGCCTGCAGCACAGAGACACCCTCTGCGGCCCTCACCATATTCTGACGCCTCCCGAAAACCCCCCGCGCCTCGGCCCAGAAGGCCCCCTCCCACGGTAACGGCCGCCTCCAGGATACCCTCCCTCCTGGATCTACCCATTCAGACCCCCCAACGCATTAAAAATAGGAGGACAAATTTCGGAACTACATCGGCCCCCTCCTTTAAAGTTCCCAATCGCCCGGCACCAAACGCCCCCACAAGTCAAGGTGCTACCCGGGCTACTCCTCCCCAACTGCCCCATCGCAAAGTACTGGCCCCTCAGTCGAGGAGTCAAGGTGCCATGCACAACTACCGCGATACCCACCGCCCCCCGCAGCGCAAGGTCCCGGCCACAGCTACCAGTGGTCAAGGGACCTCGCTAACCTACCACCCGTATCATCCTCCCCGGGATCGCAGGGTACTGACTACTCACCCGAGCAGCCAAGGTGCCCAGCGCTCCCTGGCACGCCCCGAACCTCTAGCAACCCCCCCTGCTCCTAGTCGTAGGGCACCGGCGACCGCCTAACCCTAACCCTAACCCTTCAGTCAGTCTGGTGAGGCACTCTCCCCCAGTGCCTGTGCCCCCAATCTCTCCCGGCACCAAACCCATACGCAAGGGGCACGCTCCCAGCCCCCCACTCCTCCCCAACCGGCCTCCCAGCCTGCAGCACAGAGACACCCTCCACGGCCCTCACCATATTCTGACGCCGCCCGAAAAACCCCTGCGCCTCGGCCCAGAAGGCCCCCTCCCACGGTAACGGCCGCCTCCAGGATACCCTCCCTCCTGGATCTACCCATTCAGACCCCCCAACGCATTAAAGATCGGAGAACAAATTTCGGAACTACATCTGCCCCCTCCTTTAAAGTTCCCAATCGCCCGGGACCAAACGCCCCCACAAGTCAAGGTGCTACCCGGGCTACTTCTCCCCAACACCCCCATCGCAAAGTACCGGCCCCTCAGTCAAGGAGTCAAGGTGCCGCGCACAATTGCCGCAATACCCACCGCCCCCCGCAGAGCAAGGTCCCGGCCACAGCTACAAGTGGTCAAGGGACCTCGCTAACCTACCACCCCTATCAGCCTCCCCAGGATCGCAGGGTACCGACTACTCACCCGAGCAGCCAAGGTGCCCAGCGCTCCCGGGCACGCCCCGAACCTCCAGCCGCCCCCCCTGCCCCGAGTCGTAGGGCACCGGCGACTGCCAGCGGTAGCCAAGGAGCCCCGATCTCAACTCCCATGGCCCAGTCACCCGCAGTTTGTCCAGCACCGGCTCCGTCCCCTGGTGGCCAAGGTGCCTCACAAACGCCTGTTTTCACCGCCCGTTCAGGTACTCCAGGACCCTCATCCGATAGGTTTAAGTCTGCGGACCCCTCGAAGCAACCCAGCCCCTTCGACCCATTCCCGCCAGCTCCCTCACCCCATGTCCAGCGGCAACAGTGCCTCCTGTGTCTAACTGGACAGGATAATCTACGCCGCCATGTGGAAATGGTCGATTTCCCGTATTATATGCGCCCCCTCCAAATTTGCTGGACCTTCCAGTCCCACGTCCCCACTGGCTCGTCCATGGCCCCCCACAGGCTACACCCCGGAAGGAATGCCCTCACTAACGCCCGTAAGGAGCAATGGGCATACCTAATTTTTGGTGCCCTCCACTATCTGGCACGGGCCCTCAACCAACCCGACCTTACGACCCTCCTGAGTTAGGTTGTCCAATTGCTATTCAAACCATCACGGCTTGACTACTGCCTTATATCACAGAATATGATGGGACTATGTCCCAAGGCAGAAATAAAGGCAGCCTATAGAAGTGATCATTCGCCAATTGAAATATCACTCAACACTTCTAAACACCCCAGAGGCAGAGGCCAATGGAAGTTCAACAACAAACTTCTTGAACATCAAGAGTACTTGAATATGGTTAAACGTGAGATTCAATTAGCAAAGGCTACATATGCATTACCCATTTACAGTGCAGAATATGTAGAAAATAATGATGGCAATGACTTGGAGCTAAACATTGATGACTCCTTATTCTTAGACACCCTCCTATGTCAAATACGGGGTGAGACCATCAAATTCTCCAAAAAAATAGCCAGGGAGAATAGACAACGTGAAAACAAACTTATAAAAAGCATCGAAGCAATTGAAAAGTCAATTGACTCAAACGATAATCTGACAAACAAACAAACTCTATCAGATTATCTGGACAGTAATAAAGAGGAATTGGAAAAATGGAGGGAAGACAAAATGAGCAGAGCTAAGGTTCGTTCCAGAGCAATATTAAATTCCCAATGGGAAAAACCTTCAAGCTTTTTCTTAAATTTGGAGAAGAACTTTCTCAACAAATCCATTCCAGAATTGATAGGTGAGAATGGAAAAACACATACAGACATGAATAAAATCATGGAGATGCAGTATTCTTTCTATAATGACTTGTTTACAGCGAAACCCATTATACCGATACCCGAATCAAAATATGACTACTTGACTGACAGCTTACCAAAACTACCGGAACAACAACAAGAACTACTAGACTCTGACATAACCATTGAGGAGCTAGCATTTGTAATAAAACAGTCAAAATTAAACAAAGCTCCAGGACCAGACGGGTATTCTAATGATTTTTTCAAGACTTTTTGTAATGAACTAATTCAATGGATATTTCGCTCCTACCAACACGCAATAAAAACAAACTCACTGTCTAAAATGTTAAACGAGGTACAATAACCTGTATTCCAAAACAAGGCAAAGACAGAAACTTACTGAAAAACTGGAGACCACTGACAATGCTTAACAGTACATACAAATTATTTTCAGCAAAACTTGCAAACAGACTTAAGTCGACTTTGGAGACTGTAGTAAACCCTGACCAGACAGGATTCATTGCAAACAGATTTATCGGAGACAATACCTGACTCTCATACGACACCATCAACCATTGTGAAATGGAAAATAAAGGACTTATTATAGTATTAAATTTCGCAAAGGCTTTTGATACTATAGAATGGTCGTACATATACTCCTGCATGGAAATGTTTGGATATGGTGATAAATTTATCACAATGATGAAACTATTGCATAATGAATCAACATCCGTTGTAGAAAACAATGGAAATTTTTCAAACAATATTCCACTCTCCAGGGGCTGTCGCCAGGGGGATCCGATATCCCCGTATATCTTCGTACTATGTGCGGAAATTTTATCACACTGTATCAGGGAATGTGGGGACATCAAGGGTATTGAGGTAAATGGCACTGAAATATTTATTTCGCAATATGCGGACGATACTACATTGTTTTTGGAAGGTACACTCGAAGCAATTAAAAGGCTTATGAGTATTCTCAGGTGGTTTAAAAATGTATCAGGGTTGGGTATAAACGTGGATAAAACCAAAGCCGTCAAACTTGGGGCAACAAGGGACAGGAGCTTGTATTGGGAAGGCAGGTACGGAATGGAGTGGACAAATAAGTTCACCGTTCTTGGTATTGATTACGATGTAAATGACATGGGTGAAATCACTTCAACAAATATAGAAAAGAAGATTATTGACATAAAAAACTCATCAGACTCTGGCAAGCCCGGAAACTAAGCCCATATGGCAAAGTTACTGTCATCAAATCACTTTTCCTATCGAAAATCACCCACCTGCTCCTGTCCCTTCCTAGTCCCAAAAAAAGTCTCTTTGAAGAAATCAATTTAATATTCAAAAAAAGTTCTGGAATAACAAACCCCCAAAATTCTGCAAAAAAATAATAGAGGCTGAAATAATTGACGGCGGCCTAAAACTACACAACTTGGAAAAATTTGATTTAGCATTAAAATTTGGTTGGGCCAAAAGGCTACTTAGAAGCGAATCGAAGTGGACAGTCTTCCCTAACTTTTGGGGTATATATGATGCTTTTTATCTTTGGACCGGATAAGCTTGAGGCGACCAAAGAGGTCATATACAATCCATTTTGGCACGATTTCATCAGAAGTTTCAATGCTTTATTCAAAACAGACATAATTATCCAAATGGATATAATCCATGAGTTACCGATTTGGTATAATCCCAATCTGAGACTCAACTTAAAAAACAAATAGTTTGACAAAGGAATCAGAACTTTAAATGACATAGTCAACACCTATGGCAAACCACTGGATTTAGCTGAGTGTCAAGAAAAATTCCAGTTAACTACCAACTTTTTGGAATATGGTGGTTTCTGTAAGCAGTAAAATTCGAGAAAGAATGGCACTTACTATTAATTCAATGGTCTTAATATTATGCCATGTAACATATCTTTTTCAGGAAAATCCTCCCAGATATTCTAATGTCTTAGAATGGAGGTCACACTAACCCTCATGCTTTTTATTGTAAGGGTACTCATATGCGAGTATTCACAAAGACTTAGTAGTATGTATTAGTATGCGATCACCATAGCTGGCAGGCAATGAATAAAACAAAAATTCTATAAATATAAAAAAGGTTGTCCAATTGCAACTCCACCCTGCCACCCGTATGCCCTTCCCCCCTTTCACGGCCGAAGAACTGGCTATTTTTGGCTATGTAGAGGCCAAACTGCTCGAACAGACCCCCCAGCCCGCACACGCCATAAGTCCCCCCAATAGAATTTTGAGCCTCACCCATTGGGAAATCCTTCTACCCCTCCTGGAGTCCCTGACGCCCACCCAACGTGAGGAGTTTCGCACCTCACAGGTCCCCACTGGTGTAGACGGCCACCCTGTGGATCCCAATTCCATGGATACCACCACGGTGGAGGCTGATGCGCCCGGACAGCTCCCTCCGGTCATAGATTCCCACATGCACCTTGATCTCATGTTCCGAAATCATAGTTTATGTTCCTGCGACACAGAATCGCTTGACCTGATGGCATTGTTCCTCAAAAGAGAGGACCTCCATGTGGAGAAAGTAGTAGCCAACTACTGCTTCCCCATCCATTGGTCAAGTTCAGACCACCACTTGGCCAATGACCACAACCGTAGGGTGTGCCCCACCTATGGTATCCACCCCAAGGTTGCCTCTGACAACATGTCTGACGCCCGCTACCATGAGTTAGCTGGGCGTGTCTCAAATCCTAGATGTGTTGCCATTGGCGAGGTTGGATTGGATTTATATCATAATGATAGCAGTCGCGCCATTGCCCTTCAAAAACGCCTATTAGGCCGCATATTCGACCTTGCCAAGGCCCGACAGCAACCCTTGGTCATCCACTGCCGGGATAGGCGAGAGGACGAATATGATGCGGCCTATCAGGTCATGCAGTTGTTTTTCGAAAAAAAGATGCTCGAGCACCCCATCCACAGGCACTGTTTCATTGGAACGATCCCCCCAATGGGATGAGTGGGCCCATCTCCTCCCCAACTGCATGTTCGGGATCACGGCCAAGTCCCTCCACAAACCTACCCAAAGGGACGTTATAAAAAGGATCCCGCCCCATCGCCTTCTCTTAGAGATGGACTCCCCTCGCCTGATCCACCGGGATGACCCGACCCAACAGACCAACTCCCCCTGGCAACTGCTGTACCTCATAAAAGATTTTCCACACTATCTGGTACTCTACCAAGAGAATTTGCTTGGCAGCCACTGTCATTGTCTGAGTGCGAATGCTGGAACGCAACAGTTTCGACAATGATTGCTATATACTGGACCGCTTGTGCTTCACAAAATTCTCCAAAGAAACACCTAAGAAATTTTTCTGACACTCTCTGTTGCCATTTCTATGTTATCACAACCAAGATGACCAGACGAAGAAAAGAGGAATCACCAGATGACCAGATAAAGAAAAGAGGATTGAATACCTCCAGTATGCCAGAGCATTGCTGCATTTGTTTGTAAATGCAAGCAGGGATGTACTCACTGATATATTAACTGTATACACGAAATGCATTTTCCCCCAGTTATTATCCCTTTGCATATGTTAATAGCACAATGTGTACTTACAACAGAGATTGTAACCCTAGGTTAAAACCTATTAAGGGAATGATGAAATTCCTCTCCTTGTTACTACTACAATAATGTATTTAAATTTCTTTTTCATTTCCATTTCGACCATGGCCAAAATGTAGGCATATGTGCTGAATTTCGCGTGAGGCCAAATACCTTTTCAAGGTTATGTAAGGGGGAGACCCAGGACATAGCTGACAGCTATGAGGGCCTCCTCCTCAAGCACACTCTGAAGAAGTCACTGTCAACAGTGAGGAAAATGACACCTGGGTAGGCAATCATATTATGCATCTTAACAAGATACTAAGAACAGAAATTATTACAAAATATTTATAATGAAAATATTTTGGATGCTATAGTAAAGAAGATTTGCAAATTTCAATTATAAAATTGTAGGCCAATATCTACAATCAACATTGGTTTTCTTATGGCTCATTTTTAATATTTTTGGAGAAGCTCATTATTTTATCTATAACATCATTTATAAAATATTCCTAAAAACAAATGTTGGCAAGAAAGAAAATTTTCTTGTAGCCTAATTGTGACAAATATTATTTTTTATAAAACCATAAAAAGTTATAGAGCTTTTGAATGACTATGTATGCTGGATATTGGATTATAGAACATTTTCTATGAGTGTTATACAGCACATATCACAGGAAGCTGTGAGCGAGTCAGAATTTGGCCTCAGAACTCTCCAATTAGCTAGGGCCACACCTCCTTATGGCGACATTGCACGCTTTGCTTAGTAAATGTACTTTTTAGGTGTTGTCCTTCAACAAAGTTTTTTCTGTCAATTATTATAAAATTTAACTTTTCAATAGTTCATTATTTTTTTATTCATACAGCATTAGGATAATGAAGATACCCACATTGTTGTTCTAACTGGTACTTATATGACTTAATCATAGCTTCGACAATCTTTCCAAATAAAAAAATGACTTGACCGTAAGACATCTTCCAATACTGTAGAACAGGCAAAGTTCGCGAGTGCGTATATTTCCCGAATACGCGATCTGGTATCGCACTCGCGATCTTATTGCACGCGATCTATTGGGTGCTTAGTTACGCTATACACCACTGGAGGTGAGTGTAGAGTATAGATTTCTTACGAGAAGCAAGATGGCCGCCGTGATTGTACAATACAAATGGAGACGGCTGTTGCGATAGAAACAATTGATCAATTATCAATATACACATATGTGTATGTTGATAATTTTAGAATAATATACACGATGAAACGATAGTGATATTGTTCCTGTTGCAAATTGAATGTTTGCAAATTTACGGGTTTGCAAGTTCAATTTGCAGTTGGCGAGTAAACGGTAACATACCGGCATAACGTGATTCTCACTCGTAGCCGATCCGAGGCTGAACGAAGACAAACACATGCAATAACTCCACAAAATCATTATAATATGAATACATTGGTAACGAATGAATAAGTCACCAAGGTATCATATTATAATTCGCATATTTACCTGTCCATGTTTTGAGGAAACTTGTGCCAAGTTATGGCCGCGAGATGGCCGGCGAATTGCTACATTTTTTTATTATTGTTTGATTCAATAGGTGGCGTTTTAGAACTCGCTCGCTCGCGAAATAAAGTACACGCGAAAAAACGAAAAATCAGCTTTTCGCGAAATCTTTGTAGCGCGATATGTACCTATTCTACAGTATGTAAAATACAGTATTTTTCAGATAATAAAAAGGAGGAAGGGGAGGGGGGGTGTAAACGTCCGCTTAGGTCCATAGTATACAAATCCTTCATAATTCTGTATTTCCAATTGGTGTCAAATGCATTTTCAAGGTCAAAAAAGATAGACACCATATGTTAACCATTAAAAAATCCCCCTCTTACAAAGGTTTCAAAGCACCCAAGGTCATCCAATATGCTTTTTTTGTTGTCCGGAAGATGACTGATGAGTGAAGAGGATTCAAGAAACCAAACAAGATAGTCATTAATCATTCCAGACACAACTGGTTAATGACAAAGGGCGCTAATTATTTGGAATTTTGGCATCTTGGCAATGGTTTGCTTCTCTCCAGGAAGGTTGAAACTCTCCAGTTTGCCAAATATCAACTGGTGAAAAAGAATAAGTCTTGGTTTCAGGGATGTCGTTTCCAGGTCGGCAGCAAACTATAGTGGTGGTATCATGAAACAATAAAATTGAATTAAAGTGTTTTGAACAGCACAGCACATCTTAAGGTCCAAAATGTAGGGCCAAGATTGATTAACAATACAAATTACACCATGTCAGATGGCCATATTGTAATAATAATAATAATAATAATAATTGATATTTGATATAGCGCCCTTTCCACCTATAATGTTCAAAAGCGCTTTAGAGTCATTGGACAGTAGTCATGGTCCATATAGTCAATTAAACTCCTTTCGAAATAGCAATGTTTTCAGCTGTTTCTTGAAGATTTGCACACTATCAGCAGCCTTGATGTTGTCAGGGAGCTCATTCCAAAGGAATGTAGAAAAGAATACACATCAAATTGTTTGTTAACTACAGAGCTGAATGCCTTAGTCACTTGTGATCAAGAACATTGATGAAATGAGTGAAGAACTAGAGCAGCACTCACCTCTCACGAACTTGAGTGGCTTGATAACTGATTAAGCCAGACGAGCCGATCAGCTCCACCTGGAGTGGTCAACTCGTCTATATAGGATGCTTGCCCTGATGGATGTGTGGTCTAAAGCCTAAAACACACTTGAGCAGCGCGACGCAGCATAGCAAAATATAGTTTGGTCTCGATACCTTAGACCTAACACACTTGAGCAGCGCAGCAATGTATTCTCTGGAGGAATATTTTCCTGCGCAGCATGCAGCATAAACGCTGCAGGGCCTTCAGCCAATCAAAATACGGCAAGGCAATGGTTGTGACGTCATAACCGCGAAATTCCCACGCCCTTTCTCCACGCGGTCATACAACGTTAATATGGAGGAGAAGTTGATTGCCGCGGTCAAAGATTACCCTTCCATGTACGATGTATCGAATAAGCAGTATAAAGACATCGAGGTCAAGGACTGCATTTGGAAGGCTATATCAGCTGAATTAAAAGAACCTGGTAACTATGATATCCCAAAAGAAACATAAGAAGTATATACTACTATAGTTCGCTTGTTCATATTTTCAGTCTGGAGACTAGCCGACCAGTCACTCATTATCCGTGCTCATCGTAGGATGGGTCTTATTTCGAAAAAACAAACTGCATGAATACTAAGTACAGTAGTGACTGGCCTTCTGAGTTTTCTGCCGCTAAACATCCAAAGGATTATAGAATCTAAAGTTAAAGTACGTGTTCCCGTTTATCCAATGTCAGTGTTTTGATAAAAGAAGGGGTGTTTATAAAGTGGAAAAAGTCAGCTTTTTTATCAAAATAAGGTGCTTCTTTGGTCAGAAATCAATGCTTAAGGGGTATTTTTAAATTTTGACAACGAACGTATGCGCCCCCTAAATACCCAAGTGCCGCATATTCATGATCCAGGCAGATGCAGGCGCCCGGGACGCTCACATAAATCAACATATCTAACAATAGAGTTTGGTTACGACCCCTGCGATCTGGGTGACCTGATTATACGTCACCGTTTATAATATGGCGGTGTGTCACTTGGTTTGGAAATACCAATATATAAAATAAAGGTAGGTTACACATTAAGGACACATTTAGTATCCCGAACCCATCCTCATTAAAGAGGAATATACCATTATCTATACGTAGATGACCTGAACAACTACAGAACAACTCAAGAGCTAGCAGAGGATTATATTATAGTTTATTTGCATCGTAGGTATTTAGATGGAGGCAGGCTGCTGTGTTGCCGTTGGGAACCCGAAGGCCTCGGCAGGTATGGCCGCAAGTCACAGTCTATGAGATGCATCTGCCTTCACAAGGCCTTGACTTTTCCAACACAGTAGCCTGTCTTGATCTCAATGGCTATCATACATTTACTTAAGCATGTACTGAAATCACAGGTGAAGATATAGAAAGTGAGTCATGATTGAATATTTCATGACATGCTTAGTTGTTGGGCAATTTACAGAACAAATGGCATAAAGCAGGTGACATAAGGGATTTGCTTCTGGAAAGTGTAATTTTCAAAGTAGGAACTCAAAACTGGCCACAAATGAATGAATGATTTCTTAAAGGCACATCGGCGCACAAAGGCCATTTAGTGCCATAAAAATTGTGTAAAACAATGGTCCTTTGTTATTGTTGAAAACAATAACAAAGCAATAGATGAATAAAAATGATCACAAAACAAAGGATGTCTATGATAATCAAAAATATTTTGTGTTAGTATGATATGTATCTGACCCCTGCTGTGAGTGATTTTTGGGTTAAAAACCTATAAAATAGGATTTTTGTAATTTCCCACAATTTGAATGTCATCCTGAGGACTATTCCAAACTCTAAACTAAATAGTTTTGGTTTAGAAAATTACCAAAGAAGGTGTAGATAGAGCAAGGTAGTCATATTTGAATATTTACTTGACATGCTACGTTTTGGGGCAATAAACAGGAAAATGGCATAAAACAGGTGATTTTAGGGATTTGCTTCTGGAAAATGCAATTTTCATAGTAGGAACTCAAAACTGGCCACAGTTGATTTCATAAGGATATCTATGATAATCAATAATGTTTTGTGTTTTGTGCTAGTATGAAATGTATCTGACCCCTACTGTGAGTACTTTTGGGTTAAAAAAACAAAAAAGTAGGATTTTTGTAATTTCCCACAATTCAAATGTCATCCTGTGGACTATCTCAAACTCTCAACTAAATAGCTTTAGTATAGGAAACTACCCAAAAAGGTGAATACAAGAAAGTGAATCATGTTTGAATATTTTCCTGACATGAGAAGTTTTTGGGCAATTTACAGAAAAAATGGCATAAAACAGGTGACTTAAGGGATTTGCTTCAAGAAAGTGTAATTATCAAAGTAGGAACTCAAAACTGGCCACAAATGATTTCATAAGGATGTCTATGATAATCAAAAATGTTTTGAGTTAGTATAATATGTATTTGACCCCTGCTGTGAGTACCTTTGGGGTAAAACCCTCTAAAATAGTAGGATTTATGTAGTTTCCCACAATTTGAATGTCATCCTGAGGACTATTCCAAACTCTTAACTAAATAGTTATGGTTTAGAAAACTACCAAAGAAGGTGTAGATAGAGCAAGGTAGTCATATTTGATTATTTTCTTGACATGCTACGTTTTGGGGCAAAAAGCTTTTGTATAGTAAACTACCCAAATAGGTGAAGATAGAGAAAGTTAGTCATGTTTGATTATTTTTCATCACTTGCTAAGTTTTTGGGCAATTTACAGAAAAAATGGCGTAAAACAGGTGACTTTAGGGATTTGCTTCTGGAGAGTGTACTTTTCAAAGTAGTCCCTATTTGATTAAGTATGTCAATGTATGGCAGGCCAGGTGCATGTGTTTTTAGAAACAATTTATTAAGGGGGATCTTTCCATCAATAGAATCTTGTGGTATTTAGGGGAGCCCTTAAACCCTTATATATTCACGTGTTACAAAAGAAACTTAAGCATTTGTTATTCATATTCAATTTATTGAGGAAAACATAAAAGATCCATTTAAAAGTGTGGTTGAGGGGAGGAACGGATTATAATTAAAAATTCGGCTCCTGCCAGAAATCTTATTTAATATAAATCCTGTGATTTTGGTATTCATTGGATAGCTCTCACTGAGTACTCTCAGATGAGTACCCATGCGCTAGGATTTTAGTCATTTTCCAGGGTTTTTGAATTAGTTTGTGCCAAAATAGCCACCAGCAGCGTAATTGTTAACTCAATGACTCAGTGACCACCAAATGACTACTGTAGGACACATATATGACGCATGTCCCAAATATAGCGAATTGGGGAACATTGTGTGTTCTACAGTATTAGATTCCCTCTAACCAATAGGTTTTCTCATCTACCACTGGCCTTCCCCACTAATAGTGTACAACCTGGCACAACACCCACAACTCTTCTGAGTTCATTATACATGCATGTTAATCCCAAAAAATGTACATCCTTCCTGAGTTGCATGTTATATTTCTAAAAGTTGAACGATATTTTGAAAGTTGCATGATAAATTAAACCAGGTTGAATGATATTTTTAAAAGTTGCATGATATTTTGAGAGTTGAATTAAAATCATTTTGGCATGCCATAGGAGTGGGATGTCACTTTGAGATTCTGAGATCAAGCATAGGCCTACACGTCGTAGTACCTGTATGTTCACTAGAGAGGCAAAGAGACAAGCGTATATTAAACAATGGCCTATATACAGATATAGTATAGAAGTAAACAGGATCCCTTGCTTGAAATGCTGCAAGCACGAGCTGTCATCTCGCCCCACTCTGCTGTTCCTAACATTTCCACCCCTGAAACAACCCCAATATCAAACCTGCTTACACCTACCTGTGGCATGGCAACAAAACACGCCCGACAATGACTGTCATCGTTGAAAAGGCTCTGCCCTGGGAGTACTGAAGAGGGAAAGCCATCCCACTACGTCCGCACAGTTGATGTTGTTTATATTGTCAGCTGTGTGGATGAGGTCGACTTTCTCACGTACTCCCAGTGCTTTTCGGTCTACCGATTATAAACCGGGGGAGAAACGCAAGCCGTTCCATTCCAAGCTGCTAATCGGTCTCCCCGAACGTGAATTTCGCATGTCCGAGCATTTGTCACGTTCGGTATAGAGGCCGAAAATAGCGGGTACCAACTCTGTCCAATTCTCTTATTATCAAACACTGTTTGTTATTATATTTTCACTTTGCAGAGGCGAGAGAAAAATATGTTCTGATAACGGTGTAATTGGTTAAATTGTATTACGTTAAAAAGATACATTCTCTAAAAGTGGATATTTTTTAGCTGCTATGAATACTGTTACTTTTCAACCATTCTCGTCTCTTCAAGTTTTTGTGAATTACTGTGATAATTAAAATTACAAGGATGGAAAGATTTTTGAAAACCATCTAGATCCTGTGGTTTTGGTATTCATTGGATAGCTCTCACTGAGTACTCTCAGATGAGTACCCATGCGCTAGGATTTTAGTCATTATCAAGGGTTTTTGAATTAGTTTGTATTGGCTAAATTAGCCACCAGCAGCGTAATGGTTAACTCAATGACTCAGTGTCCACCAAATGACTATTAGATTCCCCCTTACCAGTAGGTTTTCTCATCTACCACTGGCCTTCCCCACTAATAGTGGCACAACACCCACAACTCTTCTGAGTTCATTAGACATGTTCCCAAAAAATATACACCCTTCCTGAGTTCCATGTTATATTTCTTAAAGTTGAACGATATTTTGAAAGTTGTGTATATTTAACCAAGTTGAATGATATTTTGAAAGTTGTATGATATTTTCAGAGTTGAATTAATATCATTTTGGCATGCCATAAATATCACAGTGCCAGAAAGAGGCATGGCAAAAAGAGTTTCTAGTTAACAGTAACTAACAAGAAAGGTCATCCTGGACCATCAAAGATAAAGGGAGGGAGAGAGGGAGTTGGTTTTTAAGTCGCTTTGGACAGCTTAGGTCATATAGCGACGACATAGAATTTTACCCGAACCGCGGATACTTAAACCAGCCAGTCACACACCTATCATACATTCTTGGCAAATAGTATAATAGGATTTGGCTCAGGAAAGGCATGATGAAATTATGGGTATGTGGAGCCTGGGGACCCCTGAATGATTTGATTATCCATGGCCTACAGTCTTGGCTGCAATATTATGCGTAGAACTGATTGACAAGATAATGAACACTTAAGAATGTTGAAGTTGGAGTGTGATTCGGACACCTCTAAGTTACCACACTCCTCTCTAAATACAACCTTCTTCAATCCGAAATATGAGAAAAATGTACAAAGCAAGCAAAAATGGAAAGAAGGAATGGGTTTTTGTGTCATTTTCAACAGCTTAGGCCACATTGCGACGAAATAGAAATCCAGATCAATTTTCTTGACTTCTAATTAATTACAAGGGGGTCTTTCAGTTGTGGGAGGACAATAGACAGCACTCCACAATGCAGAACAATTGTATAGGCACCAGGCCAACCTGCTTGTATGGCAAGCCGAAGTGACCTAAATGATTTATGGAATTCCATAAATGTCATGCAATTATGGAATTCCATAAATGATTTCTGAATTCCATAAATGATTTCTGAAATTCCATAAATGGGTACAATTATGGAATTCCATAAACGCCTTATGGAATTCTAAAAATGATTTATGGAATTGTAAAAATTATTTATGGAATATTTCATAAATGATTTATGGAATCCCGTTAATAGATTTATGAATTACTTGGGCAGATAACATGATGAAATAATTCAAACCTTTAACTATTAGACCTGGTTATTGAATTCATTGATAAGACTGTTCTGGACAGAAGACAGTTCTGGACAGTCTGAAAAGGCCAATAGGTCTGCCCCAGCTAGAATGGAATAGCAATACATATTGAAAGGTATTGGTTTCGTCATGTGCATTAAAAGCAAAGAAAAAACTAATGATGCTTCGACATTCACCCAGGGTAGAAATTGTTAAATGAGATATATGAGGAACCAAATTGAATCAAACCTGTGGCTGGCTTATGAAATAACCAAAAATAAAGCAAACAAGAATTTCTGTATTTGCCCCCATACAAATGACTTCCCGGTTGGGAAAATGAAAAGTTACGAAATGGAAATGAGCTCCTGAACTGTTTCCTATGCTAGGTGGTGCAATTTATCAACCATTGCTGGTACTACACCACACTGCTTGGTCACCACGGAAGGCAATGCCAAATACTTAGGGACTAGGAGACTAGTCTAGCAGTAAACTCTATAAAGAGAGGCATACTTATACAATTAATATGAAAGAGGAAAAATGCTGCAATGAGCAAAGCCAAGTGTAGTTTGAGGAACTTTTAAAAACCAGTGCATGGCCGTACCAGTGTTAGAGTGGTTTAAACTCTGCAAAGTGGCCGGAGATCGACAATTTCCAGATAAATCCAAGATGATATGCAATTTGAACTGGAGAAATCATAGACAAGCCATGGAAATATACAATATAAACAAATACAACGAATTAGAATATACTATGAACTTGGGAGTCAAATTACGCAAAGATGGCACTAAAAATGATGCCATGCATGTCCAGCATACTTCAATGGCAATAGAACTGACATGTTGCCATAAGTGCAGTGCAGATAGGAATGGCCACCAGTACATGATGTTTTACCCTGTATAATGCCACACCTATGATGGAATGGTCATCATTGGAAGGAGAAAATGGGTCTTTACATCACTCTCCACAGAGTAGGTCATATTGTGATGAGATAGAAACCAGGAACCGGGAAGAAATTCTCTTCTCTTCACTAATAGTACCAAGGCCGGCAAGGCGTCTTTCAGTCGCCAGGGATTGACCTTAGCATTTTCAGGCAAGAGCAGATTGGGCTCCTATAGGATTTAAAATGTTAGGGGCAAATAAATCCAGGTCCAGGTTGGAATTTTGTCCTCAAAGTTTAAAAAATATTTTCTAAGAATCAGACAGACTTTGGCGAGATAAAATATTAAAAAAGAAAAACTTCTCAAAATGCTCCAATTAATAATTGATGTCCATTCACAAACTTGGCTCCTATAATTTAACATCTGGTCGCAAAATTAAATGATCCAGGGCCAAATGCACCTAAAACTACTATAACGTCAATCCCTGGTTGCAGAAGGACCATAGATAGACTGTCACTAAGCCGCACATTTAGATAGCGACCATGCCACCCTGATTATGGGGAATGAATGAATGAATGCTTAAAGGCACATTGGCACACAAAGGCCATTCTGTGCCATAAACTATATGTAAAATGGTGGTCCTTTGTCATTGTAGGCACATTGGCACACAAAGGCCATTCTGTGCCATAAACTATATGTAAAATGGTGGTCCTTTATCATTGTAGGAAAACAATAACAAAGCTATATATAAATAGATAAAAAAGCTCACAAAAGAATGAACAGTTTCAAAGTATAAGTTGCACATACATGGTTGTTTCAAAAGAAACTAAATGCTTAAATTGTTTTACAAACGATAAAACAGACCAATCTCATGTAAATAAGATAAAATGCTGTCCGGGGGAACTTTCTCTAAGAGTTCCTTAAAACTATTTCCATTCAAATATCTATTTCTAATTTCAATAAATCAACACAGTCAAATAAAATGTTTGTCAAACGGCAACCACAGGCTATGCACTGGGCAGGATCCTCCTTTTTAAAAAGGAAGGAATGAGGCAAGTGACTGTGACCAATCCGTATTCTAGCTTGAACACTTTCCTCGCGCCTAATAACATTAAAACTTCCAGGCCACAGACCCAGCTGACGAAAGGAAGAGTGAGGTTGATGATAGGAGTCGGACATGTCCATGGAGGAGTTTTAGGAAATTGAAACTTGTTGTCGGGGTTAAAATCTTATTCCTCCAAAGACTCTTTAACACGAATACCAAAAGTTGGAATAACTATTGGCCTAAAATGGTCTACATGCCGACGGTTGAAAATAGTTTCAGAAACAGGGTTATTTGGGTTTGCTGCTATTTTAGTTGCAAATTGAAGGGCAAGCTTTTCTCTCCTGGGTTGAAGAGGAAGCTAACTTGCCTCAACACAAAGACTGTGTGCAGGAGAGGTTCCAAAGGCTCCAAGAGAAAGCCTCAAACCCTGATACTGAATTGGATCCAACAAAGAAATATATGATTTACATGCTGATCCATATATAAAACACCCATAGTCTTACTTAGATAAAATAATGGCCCTATACAACTGTAAAAGAACTGAACGGTCCCCACCCAAGTCAGTGTTAGAAATAGACCCGGTTTGTGTCTCTATCAGGCCATCCTTTTTGTTTATTGATGTTTCTGTTATTGGCCTTTCCGAGACACGGTACCACACAATAGTAAAAATCTGCCGTCAGTCCGGTGAATTCACCGGAGTGGATTTCTCACGTAATAAGGCGAGTGTCAAGGCCAGACTTATACCAATGAATTATGTACATGTTTAACTAGTGTATTGGCCCTAAGTCGGCAGGTGACAATGGTTGAAGTGTATAATAATCTTAGAAAGAAGTTCTGAAGCGGCAATTTCCGCCATTTTAAATTTCCGACATTTGCTTAAGGCCTGACTAATCAAGCGCCTGCCAAGACATTAGGAGCGTCTGTCATATGCGAACAGAGACTTGTCAACACCATTCCTTATACAGCTGGTGATGCTGTTGATCTTTACTATAAATAGGGTGACATATAAAATGCTACCCTGCGGAACTTGGTTTCTCGGTCATAAAAATAAGAGAGGGATATCCCTACCCTCGACTCTAAATTTCCTTTCAGATAACAAGTTTTGATTAAAAAGGGGTAAACGTCCCCTGAGGTCCATATCATATAAATCTTTCAAAATTCCATATTTCCAAGTGGTGTCATATGCTTTTCCAAGGTTGAAAAAGATAGACACTAAATGTTCTGATCCACACAAAAATCCCTCTATTACATAAGCTTCAAAACACAAAAGGTGATCCATTGTGCTTCTTGCTTTTCAGAAGCCACTTTGAAAGTATTGAGGGCAGCAGCCACAATCAGTGAAAATAGACATAAGGTTTATGCATTGAGCGACCCAACTCCTGGACATTTCTCGTGTCAGTCTGAGTCTCCAGTAATTGGAGAAGGGATCAAAGAAAGAAGAAAATACATCTTTATCATTATTCTTTATTTGATAAAAATCTCATTCATAAAAATTACAAACTGTAGAATAGGAAATGATTCTGAGAGTAATCAATCCAAATTTACCGAATTACAAAAATCTCGGTATAACTAAATTCGGATTAAAATCTGCCCCTCATCTGTGTTAATGTGTAATAAAACTTAAAATCAAATTTTGGAAGGTCATTTTTGGTCAAATTCAGTATATTTGCACCCCATATCAATTTCCTATTCTACAGTAATCAGATACAATACCTCAAGGGGTGATTGGCAATAAAGAATATATTTAGCTTCTGGTCAATCAGGGCATCCAATATACCTAACTTAGAATAGCCAACCTCTTCTTATATGACAGAAATAGCTATAAGTAGATTGTTCCCTGGAAAAGATCAACATTTCTCGATAGCTCAAGGTTAAGGTATGTAGCTACACAATAAAATGAAGTGACTTGAACAGAGCGAAGCCAGCTTCGCTTGAACTATACCTATCAACACGGTCTTTGCTTTTACGAATTTTAGACAGGATAGCACAAAATCAAACTGAAAATTTTGATATCTTTACAACCAGAGTATTAGAAAAATATTTGGGGAAATGTGGACTTTTTGGTGAAAAATTGGACATTTAAGTTGTGATAGGGGTAACACAATGTTCTACACGATCTAACACTGTTATAATTACTAAGGTTCTAACTACACAAGATAATCATATTAAGTAGTGGCTACTTAGAAGATCAGATCATCTTATGCCTACGTACTCAAGGATGATTTTTCTTTCTATACAATAAGGAAATAGGGAATGAACTATATAAAAAATAAAGGATAGGCTAAGTTAAAAAGAAAGTAATCAATAAAATATTTCTATTTTCCTCATTTTCCGTCTTGATTAATCAAACTGCAAATTGAGGATAATTTTAGGTGAAAACGGACCCTAATGGTTTTAACAAAATAACCTATATCAACTCCATAAAAACAATGTCTTGAACTTCAGTCCCGAGGGGGGCACTTGGGTATTTAGGGGGGTGCATACGTTCATTATCAAAATTAAAAAATACCCCTAAAGCACTGATTTCTGGCCAAAAAAGCACCCTTATTTTAATAAAACTCTGATTTTTTCCTCTAAATAAACACCCCTTCTTTTATCGAAACACTGACATTGGATGAATGGGAACACGTATTTTAACTTAAGATTTTATAATCCTCTGCTTGTTTAGCGGCAGCAAGTGGCGGCAGCAAACTCGTAAGCCCTAAGTCACTCGGCGTCAGTGCCACGTATATTTCGTGGATTGTAAGGGGATTTTGACCCCCATACTTCGTACCTGGGTACAAAAAAGTACCCTTCTTTTACAAAATCGCGGACATGCGGAGGTCTTAAAAAAAGACCCCTTCTTCCGCGAAATACGTAACGAAGGTGCGGCCCCCCTCTGTACCTGAGTGCCCCCCCCGGGACTTCAGTTTATAGTATTGATGTAATATTGCCATGAAACATAAAAACAAAAAATTTGCAACAATTCTTGACATTCTTATCACTAGGCCTGATCAAGATATTTGTGTCCATTGTTGAATAAGGGCTCCTGATACAGGATTCATCATGGTCTGTATAAATTATCTGCCTCACAAACCTATATGTACAGGTGAACTTGGATATGACAGACTCAATGGGACCACGAGAATTGGTCCGTCATATGCAAAATCCGTCGTATACATATGACGAATACTGGATATGCATCGGACTGGGACCAAGCATATCGTCCGTCATATGCAGGAATCCGTCGTACAGTGGTCCGGCATATCCAAGTTCACCTGTAGTATTGTGTAACTAGACAACACTAAGAAATCCCTCTTATAGATTACCGACCAATCTCTGCTGTGCATGAGGATAAAATCTATTCAGAAACCTTGTTAAAAATTGCTTCTGAGACATATCTCTCCTCCAAATATTTCGTGAATTCATGATTTTATAAAACTTTCATACGTTCATCAGATCCAGACTAAACTCACCAAGGGGATGATAGAGAAAAGCCTGCTTAACCCTTCCAATGCTTAGGCTACTTTCGTCCAAAGCACAAGGATGCGAAGATTTTTGAAAACGATCTTAACCCTGTCATGTTGGTATTCAATAGATAGCTCTCACTGAGTACCAATAAGCCAGGATTTCAGTCATTTTTCAGGTTTTTTTACACCATTTTGTATAGGGAAAAATTAGCCACCATCAGCATAAGGGTTAATTCAATTATGCTTTTGAAGGGCAGACTAATTTGGCTATGTGTTTTTCTCCAAAATCTAGCATCTTTGGTAAAATAACTAAAGAAGCCAAGTTATTCCGTAATAAAGGTAAAAACCTCGACTATTTTAAGACCATTCTTCTGTTATTGCTAAATTTTCTGGAATGGTAGTTGTAAAAGGATCTGCTTTAGTTTCATCTGACACCATCTTCCTCATTCAGTTCCCTTTCAATCTGGAACGGAAAAAACATGAAATATAGCATCATTAAGGAAAAATAATAAATCACAAGGATTTCAATCACTTTTATATTTGGGATGTTCATACAGTTTTACCAAAACAAGTTTATAAATGGAAGTGAAATGGACAGTATTGAAAATAGACAGATTTATAATAACTAAATATATAATTGAATTGAAAAAAAATGTCTATGACAGACGTGAATGCAGGGATCAAGATTCATTTTTTTCATGGAGCCCAATTGCATTTAAAAAGCCATTTAAAGGTGCTGTGTATAGAAACTAGTACATCTTTGGGCTCGCTGCAGTTTGATGGAGCCGCAGGATAATTCAAGAGAGCCCTGGGCTCCCCGGATCCAGCTAATTTCAAGCCCATGAATAGTACTTGCATTCAGTTACTTCTACCCTGGACTTTTTGTCATGTTCTATATTGATTCATTTAGTATTTTGTCCCTCAGCATTTCTATTTCTAGATGTATTTTGTTGTATAGTAGTATACATTTAGTATATTTAGTTACATAGGGATTTGCACCTTTGTATTTTTTGCGATACTATACAGTATTGATATATCATTAATGGTATAAAATCTTAATAATTTTAACAATACTTCCTTCCAGTGACTATCAACTTCAGAAGTTTCCCTACTAAAATGCTCACTACCTTTGTGTGAAGATGTTCAGGTAGCAATCAAGTCTAATTTATATCGTAAAGCAATATCACTATAACAGATCTTAAACGATAGGATACTTTTCCTATTCGATACCAATATTAGGTATCTTATTGAGTAACGATTCCAATCCTTGATTTGGTACTCACTCCTCTAGTTTCTCTCTCCGTCTCCTCTCCCCTGCTGAGAGATTGAGTTCCCCACCATTAACCGCATCATTCAGATAAAGCAGTGCCGTCGCTATCAGCGCAACTGTAAAATAAACAATGAACAACAAATACAGAATTGGTCAATTTGTATATACATCATTAACATTAGATTATGCCAATGCTTTCAAGGCAAATGAAAAAAATAATTCATAGCCATGATGGCTCATTGAAATTAGGTGATACCGCTCCGAGGTCCACGTGCCCATAATGCATTGCACATGGAAGTCAACATCCTGCTCCTTCTGATGTAAACACTGCAAACACATCCAGACCAAGAATTCTGAAGTGTTTTTTTAGTATATTTTCGCCTGATAAACCTTTTTGGAGCAAAAAAGTCTGTAATATCAAAAAACAAATTGGACTGGCCTAAAAAGTTAACAATTTGAGCAATGTCAGAAGTTAGAATCACTCAATTTCAGCAGATATGTTATGTACATCAGTGGGTGCACCACTCTTAGGAATGACTTGCAACATTGGTATACTAGGTGCTGTGTCATGTTCTTTAACTCTTCTAATGCTGAGGCTACTTTCGTCCAAAGCACATGAATGCAAAGATTTTGAAAACCATCTAAACCCTGTCATGTTGGTATTCAATGGATAGCTGAGTACTCTCAGATGAGTACCAATGTTCTAGTGTTTTAGTTAATTTTCAGGTTTTTTGCATAATTTTGCATTGGTCAAATTAGTCACCAGCAGCATTATGTTTTTTCCTACATTGATTACTTACCACAAAGCCATATTAAGAAGAAGACACTGAGTATTAAGTAGCCCTTGGAGTCCACTATCATTCCCGCCACCATGCTTATCACAGCAAGACCCAGATTCTGGATCGCCTGCATTCTGGAAACCAAAATAAACATTTGATCAGTACAGCGTGCAACATAACCACTTGCCCCATTGCAAGTGAATTCTGCAAAAAATGGCAATGGGGCAAGCTGAACAAGACCCTGACTTGCCCCGCTCAGCAAGTAATGTTTTGGGCAAAGTCTAACCACCCCTTTGTTTAATACAGTGGCGGGGAAAGTGGAAGTGCCGGCGGGGCATGTCAACTTTAGGGGCAGCTTGCCCCGCTCAGAAAATAATGTTTTGCAACCTATATTTGCACCCTGCAGTACAGGGTTTAACCCTTTCAATGCTGAGGCTACTTTCATCAAAGGCACAAGAATGCGGAAAATTATGAAAACATTTTAAACCCTGCCATGTTGGTGTTCATTGGAAAGCTCTTGCTATGTACCATCAGATGAGTACCCATTGGTCAGGGTTTCAATCATTTTCAGCTGTTTTTCAGACAATTTTCTATTGACCAAACTAGCACCAGCAGCACAAGGATTCGATTAAAGTCAGCGACTTTGATAAGTCTCCATTCTTGTGAGCTGAGAGTAGAATGAGGAGAGTTTGAATTTGGAATTGCGATTTTCAGCGATTTTTATGCCTCTTATTTGACCAGCCAATCAGTGAATAAGAGGTCTATCAAGCCTTATTAACCAATCAGCTCATCAAATAATTGGGAGATAGTATCTCCTGAGCTACGATATGAGTTTGCTGCAAGGTCATATTTTTGCATTGTATTTAAATATGTATAACTTAAGTTGCAATGAAGTTGTTTTTTGCATGTCATCTTTTGTTGGAGTGGTGGTGCCACCCACAGGTGAGAATATGAACTTACATGCCGTAAGCTGTTCCTAACTGGTGCTCAGGTATGATGAATGCTACTAGTGGCCACAGAGCGCTGGCCAATATAGAATATGCAAGACCCATGCTTACCTGAAAACAGAGAAAATACATTAAAAGTCAGCTTGATTACATTCTAATTTCAACTTAAACATTACCAGATAATTGAATATTGTATTTTTTACAGGCATTTAATTGTAGCTATTTTCACGCTCCCAATGATAACACCAAAATAAAATCCTTCAGATAAATATCTAGATAGTAATAAATATATAGTTCAAGTGCTTGAATGCACAAATTTGTGTGGTGCAAATACCCTCTAGCAGGGCTGTAAAGCAAAGTGTTTAGCCCTCCAAATTAAAGCTGTATACAGTATAAAGATGTGACCAGTGCCTCAGCCAGAAGGGCGTTAAAGTGTCATTTGGACAACCAACCCCCCCCCCCCCCAAAAAAAAAAAATCAGGACACCCAAATTCTTTTTGAGACAAATTTCTAGAAATGCCAATTTCAAGCAAATAATTTTGAAATTTTCATCTCAACATGAATGCTAGGAAATTGTTTTAAAGGGGAACTAAAGGCTCACATACATATTAGCATATATGAAAGTAATACACTTCAAGAATAGGATGCTGTCCTCCTTTTTCTCTCAGTGATCCCATGAGGGGAGAATTTTGCATATTGCCACCAGCCTGCCCAGGCTCTGGCAGCCCCTGCTAGCAGCCATGTTCTCCAGTTGCTATCAGCTGTGACTCACTGAGTGGCAGCCCACTTGCTGTCCCCTACTCTCTGAGCAGTGTATCATAGACTGCAGTGCTTTACACACCAACTATTCAGTTTCTTAATAAGATAATGTATCCTTATGGCCGTAAATTGAAGATATCATATCACTATACGCTAGAAAATGTTATAATGCCTCATAATGGGAACGGACTTTCAAAACCCTAATTAAATCTACGGTTTTGACCCTGTTGACTTTCATTCTGATCTTGAAAGTCACAACTTAGGAGATTTCTTTCAGATCTTTCTCAGTTCATGGAATGTCTTTGATATGGAAAAAACAAGGTCGTGGTAAATAACTCAAATGCTTAATTCTACAGGTGTTTGATAACTTCTAGAATTTTTGTTTTGTTTGTTTCCTGTAACGGTCCAACCAAAAATAGGGTAGGTAGGTCGGTAAAAAAAAATTATTTTATTTTTTTGTTCGAAAATATGTGTTTTATGCATGTTTTATGTTGATTGGGAGTTGGAAGAGCTGAAAACAATTTAGGGTAGGTATTTTTTGGAGTAAAAACTTGTAAGGGTAGGGTTACAGGAAAATGAACACATTTTTCAGGCCTGAGGTGGGCCAGGCACTGGTCCCTATAGACTCTTGATTATCCAAGGAAAGACATAACCTTGTATTGTATATACGGAAGTTACAGAGCATTATTTGCACTGAATCACCAAACCACATAAAATTGTAGGGATTTGCACACACACTCAAAACGTGGTACTTGGTACAAACATGTATGACATAGTCTTAGCCAGCAGGGCGTCTGGGTGTCTTTTTGGACACCCAAACCCTTAAATTGCACCAATCAGGACACCCAATTTTTTGCGAGGAATTCCTAAAAATGTCAATCACGAGCATGTAAATTGAATTTTTTCATCTCCATATAATTTCCATGACATTGTTTCCAGATATCATGCCTTATCTTGATGAAATATACATGTTTATGGCTGAAATCTGATTATATTGTGATCCCCCTTAAATATTTGGACGCCCAAAAATTTTACAATTGCCAATTATGGGCACCCAGTTTCTAAATCCTGGCTAAGACCCTGATGTATGATATATCTTACACCAATTTTACTTACCATTGCTATATATGGACTTAAAAAAGTAAAAGCTAAAAGGGCATGGCAGCCTAATGTTGCTAGTGTTCCAAACGCAATCCACAAAATGTTTTTGCCTGTCTTATCAATTAGGAATCCAAATACCGGAGAGGAAACCGCAGATATAATGTACACCAAGCTGAAAATATAAAGAGATATATCAAATTAGTGGCACATATGGAATTATATAGAGATTGAATTTTTTCGCAATTTGTTTTCAGACAAAATCAAAGAAAACTGGCATTTCACCATGAAAATAAGAAAAAAAGCCATAACATACTATCGAAAATATTGTGAACTTGTATGTACAAGGTCTTAGCCAGGATTTATAAACTTTGTGCCCAGAAGTGGCAATTGTAAAAATTTGGGGCATTCAATTTTTCATATTGAAACCACAATATAGTCAGATTACAACCATTAACTTAATGACGTAAAGCATATCCTTATAGTACTCATAGGAATTAAGTTGAGGTGAAAAAAGTCAATTATAGGATTTAGATCAAGAATTTAAGAAATTCCTCACGAAAACATTTGGGGTCGTGAGGGTGGATTTTTAAGGGGTCAAAATGACATTGACTGAATATTTTTGAGTGATATCAGTTTAGTTACCTGTTAACAGCCTCTGCTTGTGCTGGTTCATAGCCCCACTTGCTCTCAAAAAATACACTGAAAATATAAAACACAAAAACATAATGGAATATTGCTTTCTATTTAGATTCAGTTCACAATTCTACACATTAATGTCGGCCATTGGACACATTACACTGAAAAGTGATAGACATAAATACACTCCATACTTCCAAAAAGTGTACAAATCTGAATCTCAATTTCAGTACTTTTGAAACACTATTTTCAGTTTGGTTTCTCTTACTTCTCTTACTTCACCTATAACAACTGAGTTCCTCCACAAATTGTCGTCTGGATCTATGATACTTTTGGATATACATTTGGAATTGAGAATGTTTTTACAAAATATTTGAGGGAGAGTTGTAGGTAATGTTCTGATTGACATTTGTCCATCAAATATTTTCCTGACTTTGCTTTTGCCTACAAAATATTATTAAAATTGTGAGGCTGCTTTTGAAAACTCAAGACTTGTATGTGCTGAATTGCACAAAGCAAATTGAAAAATGAAAATAAATAAATTGGTAAATCTCCAGCAGTAATAAACTGATAAGGAAAGAAACTTGCAATGTGCGAACTATATCAGAAAATGTAGAGGTTCACAGAAACAAACTTAAACTTATCTTTCCTTAGAGTTAGTCCCAGAAAAGTGCCCGGAGTAAATCTACATACGACCAACAAAGTATGAACATTTACAAGTTGATAATGCCTGAAATCAATAAGAATATGGCTACAAAAAGCCACAATAGTCCAAAATAAGCATCTTAGGGATGGTAAAAAGTGACCTAATCAAAATTTGGATAATTTCAGCATTGAATCAAATTTAATGTCTTTCTTATTGGATGCAGTTCTAACGTCAGGGCTCGAAATTAGGCTGTGCAAGGAGCCGAGGGCTCCACTGAATTCTCCTGCGGCTCCAAATTTCTGCAGGGAGTCAAAAGGTGTATTGTTCGATATACACAACACGTTTATGAAGCTTATGAAGATGCAATTCGGCTACCTGGATAAAAAAACACTTAATTTTGAGCCCTGGATGTAATTGTAATTGTCTGTCCTAGAGACTGTCACAGAGTATGCCACACAGATACAACAGATACGACAGAAGATGCAATTTCGAGCCCTGAACGTAATTGTAGTCTTCTGTCCTAGAAAAACTTACAGTGCAAGTCCTATAAAAGGGAAGACCGTCACATAGTATGCCACACAGCTACAACAGATACGACAGAAGATGCAATTTCGAGCCCTGAACGTAATTGTAGTCTTCTGTCCTAGAAAAACTTACAGTGCAAGTCCTATAAAAGGGAAGACCGTCACATAGTATGCCACACAGCTACAACAGATACGACAGAAGATGCAATTTCGAGCCCTGAACGTAAGTGTAGTCTTCTGTCCTAGAAAAACTTACAGTGCAAGTCCTATAAAAGGGAAGACCGTCACATAGTATGCCACACAGATACAACAGATACGACAGAAGATGCAATTTCGAGCCCTGAACGTAATTATAGTCTTGTCCTAGAAAAACTTACAGTGCAAGTCCTATAAAAGGGAAGACCGTCACAGAGTATGCCACACAGATACAACAGATACGACAAAAGATGCAATTTCGAGCCCTGAACGTAATTGTAGTCTTCTGTCCTAGAAAAACTTACAGTGCAAGTCCTATAAAAGGGAAGACCGTCACATAGTATGCCACACAGATACAACAGATACGACAAAAGATGCAATTTCGAGCCCTGAACGTAATTGTAGTCTTGTCCTAGAAAAACTTACAGTGCAAGTCCTATAAAAGGGAAGACCGTCACAGAGTATGCCACACAGCTACAACAGATACGACTGAAGATGCAATTTCGAGCCCTGAACGTAATTGTAGTCTTCTGTCCTAGAGAAACTTACAGTGCAAGTCCTATAAAAGGGAAGACCGTCACAGAGTATGCCACACAGATACAACAGAAGATGCAATTTCGAGCCCTGAACGTAATTGTAGTCTTCTGTCCTAGAAAAACTTACAGTGCAAGTCCTATGAAAGGGAAGACTGTCACAGAGTATGCCACACAGATACAATAGATACGACAGAAGATGCAATTTCGAGCCCTGAACGTAATTGTAGTCTTCTGTCCTAGAAAAACTTACAGTGCAAGTCCTATGAAAGGGAAGACCGTCACAGAGTACGCCACACAGATACAACAGATACGACAGAAGATGTAATTTCGAGCCCTGAACGTAATTGTAGTCTTCTGTCCTACAGAAACTTACAGTGCAAGTCCTATAAAAGGGAAGACCGTCACATAGTATGCCACACAGATACAACAGATACGACAGAAGATGCAATTTCGAGCCCTGAACGTAATTGTAGTCTTCTGTCCTAAAAAAACTTACAGTGCAAGTCCTATAAAAGGGAAGACCGTCACATAGTATGCCACACAGATACGACAGAAGATGCAATTTCGAGCCCTGAACGTAATTGTAGTCTTCTGTCCTACAGAAACTTACAGTGCAAGTCCTATGAAAGGGAAGACCGTCACATAGTATGCCACACAGATACAACAGATCAGCCAGAATGGTGCCGGGAAATCCTTCATGTCAGTGATCCTCACCACTTCACCTAGAAAATAACAGCAGAATCGTCAGCATGGTCCTTCATTTACCAAAAACATTCTTCAGTGAAGTATTTGGATTGGCCTGACAAGAGTAAATACTGAACGGTGTGTGTTGCAAAATCTCTCTCATACTGTCTATTAGTGTTAGGAATCGTCAATATTTTTCAGCACAATTCATCATTCAGAATTTCTGATCGTTTATGGCTTAGCAAGTAAGAAAAATAGTTTAAAGTAAAATATTTGTTTAGCAATAATCATTTTGCAATGATTATCTTTTCATAATCAATAATGGCAAAACGATCAGCTAATGGATCATAAGACTAGTCTGATAACAAGGATAATCAACATGAATAGATACCCCGGTTACATAAGTCTATTTACTGAGATTATGACTACATTCTATGCGAATAGAAAGTAAATGATACCCACAAAATAACACATAACAGATGTTTATTTAGAAATTTGACTTGCCTGTTCCAGTTTTTTCCTTGTGCAAAATTTTCTCCTGCCTCTTGTCAAAGAATGCAATGGCCAGCGCACACAACAGGGAGAAAATACAAGTGACGCCACCTACAGGACACAAAAATAATTAGAGTATCAACATGAGCACCTGTTTGAGTAGGGAGTTCCTTTTTTTCATTTTTAGTATTCAATAGGCCAGTTACTGCTACATTCTGCTATATATATAAAAGGGGTTGGAATAGCACTTATAGTTAAGTATTGTTAACTGATATCATTTATCAGGGCACTTGTAAAGTGATGGTTATAACCACAACTGAAAAAGACCACCCTAGTGTCAGAGTTCCCTTCCAACTCAAATATCTGACATACATATTTACGCTTTGTGAAGCACAACCTATAACATCTTTGAGAGGCCACTCCAAACCATAGTGTACAGGGTTAGAGGAAACAAACTGTCTCAGGCCTAAGTAAAGCTATTCACTGAAAAATCCCACACAACTTCCACACAATCAGCTTACCAATAAAAAGTGTGATCCCAAGAGCAGTGTGTCCCTCAAATTGTTTTGAGACCAAGTTGTAAACTTTGTCCATGGTATTCATGTTGACTGTGCTTCCCTGAAAAAAATTAAAGATAGAATTTAAAAATTAATTAAATAATGAATGAATGAAAAATTGAATGAATAAATAAATAAATAAATAAATGCCTAATAAACAAAATAAATAAATATCAAATAAACAAATAAATAAATAAATAAGAAATAAACAATCAAACACATAAATAAATAAATATTAAATGGTATATGTACTGCAATTCCAGCAAACAGAGCAAATGAGAAAAAAACCCAGTTAATCATGTAACCCATAGCGTGTTCTAAACTTTAGAACATGGTCTTAGCCAGCAGGGTGTCTGGGTGCCTTTTTGGACGCCCAAACCCTTAAAAAGAACCCCTCAGGACACCCAAATATTTTTGTGTGGAATTTCTAAAAATCCCAATCTCAAGCTTATAATTGAATTTTTTCATATCCTTATAATACCCATGACATTGTTTAATGATATCATGCCTTATTTTGATGAATTTATACATGTTTATGGTTGAAATATGAGTATATGGTGATCTCCCTTAAAAATTTGGACACCCAAATATTTTACAACTGCCAATTTTAGGCACCCAGTTTCTAAATCCTGGCTAAGACACTGCTTTAGAATCTAAAGACAGCAATTTCATTCAGCATCATTATCATGTAAATGTTTTAGAAATTATTGCTTAATTCTAAATCAATTTTATCCAAGATATATACAACACCAAGAAGCCTTGCTGCCTAAGATTATGGGAGACACTATTCACTCACCACTCTTGAGAAGCTAAGTTGCAGACCGAAGACCATGTTAAGTTCCTTGCCCTTGAACCAGTTGACTGCATAGTTATTCTGGGCAACAGCAAGAGATTCGCCACCAAGCCTGGAAAAAAGGAGTACCACATCCTAAAATTATTGTTGCTTTTTAACTAACAGACAAAATGAGACATGCCCTTATGGTTCTGTATATCATCAATTCATGTTTTAATCGATCCATGCCTGGGTAATTGCGAAACATTAATTTGCAAATTATTTGAAGGAGTGTTGTAGATAAGGTTTTAATAAGCAACTCTCTTTCAAGTATTTTCCAATTATTGCTTTTGTTAGAGAGTTACTACCCAAATGGTCAGGCATGAATGGATTAAGCCAGAAACAGCCTCTGGCACATGTGCAATGGGGCTGTGAGAAGCTGAACTCCTGACAGCCCAGGTGAAATTCTAGTAGACAAGGGCAACCTTTGAGACTAATAGGTTAGCAAGGAAGAACTGTTGCTTCTTAAAGATAGGGGGTAGCTGGGCCTTTAAACAGGAAAACTTTGAAATACCTAAGTGCTTATAAATATTTATGTTTATGCTATGAGAGAGAGAGCAAGAGAGAGAGAGAGAGAGAGAGAGAGAGAGAGAGAGAGAGAGAGAGAGAGAGAGAGAGAGAGAGAGAGAGAGAGAGAGAGAGAGAGAGAGAGAGAGAGAGAGATTTGAAGCAAAAAATGTTTTTCAGAACTCTATAAGATAATAATGATAATCTTCATTTAAAGAGGGTAACTCAGTCCAATGGCAAGGATCTTCCTTGAGGCCCTCTGGATGCATTCACGAATTACAAATTAGTAGAGTGCATGGCTTTCAGAAGTATCATAGCTTCCAGTGGACAAAAGTCATAGGGGGAAGTATAGACATGGAAGGGTTTAAAATAGAAGTCCTTGTTAATTAGAGCGATACCCGATGACTAAGCCTCACATGACACGGCTGACTGATACCCAGAATCAGGGTACGGCTACTCACCCGAAGACAAACCTGCCCACTATCATGAGCCAGTACATGTTGAAGAGAGCACCCAAGGCAAACAGGACCTGGAATAACATGAAATAACAATATGAATCTGAGGTTAGATAACAATGCCGGTTAACTAATTGATCATAATTGACATTAATTGGTAATTACAGTACAAAAGTCATAATTAGAACATGTGCTGGTGCGTAGCCTAGATTTCTAGGCTGTCATGAATGTATTTTGTCTGTATTCATGTTTTTTCTGCTACCAGGCACCAAGTGGTCAAATATGCCATATTAGTTCATATTTTTCTCACCAGGTGAATAGAGAAGTCAGTTTGAGTATGAATTTACTACAGATAGGGCCAAGTGCATGGGCCATCTATCTACTGTTGCTAGTACTACATCACACTGTTTGGTCAACTCTTCACTCAACTGTTCAGGGACTGGGAGCCTAGTGTAGGTGGTGCACAACATCAAGGAATAGTGAGCCTACAGGTCCTACATCATGTAAAATAAAATATGTGTGAAGTATGTGAATCATAAGAGTTGAAATACCAAAATGCTAATGATAAATTGATGAATTTCTTCTGGTCTTTCTAGGTGGTTGAAATACATTTGTTCCCAATTTCTAATTATTTGGTAGCGCTTAAAGGGGCCCTAAAGGCTCACAAACATATCAGCTTATATGAAAGTAATACACTTCAAGAACAGGATGTTACCATTCTTTTTCTCTCAGTGATCCCGCGAGGGGAGATTTTTGCATATTGTCATCCTCCTGGACAGCCTCTGCCAGCCACTGGGTGCGGCCATGTTTTTCAAGTGCTATCAGCTGTGACACTAATGGGTGGCAGGGATCACATCCTGTCTCCAAGCTACCTCTGGGCATAGTATCTAACAGCAGTGCTCCTGACAAGAGCTCTCTGCACAAGTTGCATAAAAACTTATATCAAACAAGAAAAATGGTGAAATCATGTGCAGCAATTGGCTGTAAAAAAAGACACGGTAGTGGAGAAAGCTTTCATAGATTTCCTAGTAGTAAATTCAGACAGAAACAGTGGTTAGCATCCATGAAACTTTTAAACCCACCTGTCCTGAAGTATGCATATGTATGTTCAGACCACTTCACTGACGAGGATTATGTCAGGAATCACACACTGCAGTCAGGATTACTTCAGAGTACAGTTAACAAGGTTCTGAAGAGGGATGCTTTTTTAGAAGGTTTGGGTACTCGTGAAATAGGTGTGCATAATCTCTCACACTTCTTCAAAAAAAGAAACAGTCACAATTGATACACCTTTTATCATGCTCCATGCGACTCCTATTGCATCTAGTCTTACTTTCTTCAAGGATATAATATCTGGTAACCAATTTTCATAAATCTCTTATTTCAAGCAGAAGTGATCTTGCAATTTATCAATTTCGGGATTTATTTACTTTATTGGTATACATTTACTAGTCTCAACATGATTTACCTTCATTCAGTTGCTCAACGAATATAAGCACAGGTGTATGCATTAAATGTTTAATATTAAGCCAGCATGAGAAGGGTAAATATCATTCCCTAACTTACAAAATTGAAGTAGCTAAGGTTATAGTCAGTCATGACCCCATTTTCACTGGGAAGAAATACATTTCTAAATAGTACTGCAATATAGAGGAAGGTTGAAATCAAAATATCTCAAATTGCAAATGACCCTTTCTTTTATTTATGATAGAATAAATGACATTTTCATTTACTCATTACCAACCTTCTCTTAATGACTTATGATTAATAATCATACTCTTCATTATTATGATCTGATGTACAGACTTTAGCAACCCTAACAGCTAACTTTCAGGGTGAATGGTAATTTTCATAGGTACCTCAACATGGTCTTTATTAATCCACTGAGAATAGACTGTGCAGGATTTTGTTAGTTGTGTTACAACTGAGGTTTTGTCTTATGTATAGGTCCCTAGGGTAATAACAAAAGTAAGTAAAGGAAAGGGACACACAGGGTAATTGACCTTGTCCAATTGGCATTACACATCTAGACCCCATGGGACACAAGGTAGTAAACACAGGAAGTGACTAGCAGTACTGGGAACAGCAATCATCTTCATTTCCTTTAGTAATTGTGTACATATTCATGAAGATTATAGAAAAGAAATGTCAAGAATACCTTTGGAAGGGGCCTGATAATTTAAAGAAGGAAAGAAGTCTGACAGGTGCACCACAACATGCTATTTAAGCGCCAGCCCTCTGTTTCCACATCTTGACCATCAAATTCATCAACACCTTGAACTATGTCCATATAATCCACCTGATCATCTTCAGCCACTCTTGGTTCAAAGTCGTAGGGATTTGCATACCTAAACATCTTGAATGTGCTTCAGAGCAGTGAAATATCTACCTCCTAGACAGAGCTACTGGCTTTATCTAATACACGCACTAAGCTGCTTGCCACCCATTTACATAGACTACAGCAGCATGAGTTGACTCAGATCCAAGATGGCGGCTGCCCTGCCTCAGTGCAGGTGCCATTCACTAATTGCAATTTAAGATTTCTCTTTGTGTGGAGCTCTAGGGCTTCTCTGTTTATGACAGATGTTGAGCTATGTTCATGAACTTTCATATAAACCAATGATGTGTTTTTCCCCAAGTTCCCCTTTAAAGGGCAAATGCACCATCATGATGATTTAGGTTCAAAATGTGCCTATATGTGTCACCTTTCAAATAAGACCACCCGCAAGTCTGTCCTCCTCAGCACTCCTCAGATATGGCTTATGAAAGTTAGTAAAAAACTAGCCTGAGTCTGGGTATAGAGGCTGCCATTATCAGAAGTGGTGCTTATGAAGTGACTGCCAGCCCTGCTTCTGATTGGTTGAGAGATATCAGTGGCAGTAACTTCCAGCCACTGATATCTCTCAACCAATCAGAAGCAGCACTGGCAGTCACTTCATACCACTGATTGTGCTTAATTGGGCTTAATTGGCCTGCAATGTCAGCCTCCATGCCCAGACTCAGGCTAGTTTTTTACTAACTTTCATAAGCCATATCTGAGGAGTGCTGAGGAGGACAGACTTGCGGGTGGTCTTATTAGAAAGGTGACACGTATAGGCACATTTTGAACCTAAATCATTGTGATGGTGCATTTGCCCTTTAAGGGCAAAAAGGGCTATTTTTCAATAGCCTTGTCAGGGCTAGTACTAGGGCTTATTGTCTCACACCCTGAAAAAATGTTCCAGACATAAATATTTTGGGAAATCAATTTTCATTTCCAAGTTATTGTAAAAAGGTATTCTAGATCCAGAGGATCTAATGCGTTAACGGGTCAAAATATTACCTGCCCAGCTGTGACGAAAGTAGAGAATAAGATCGCTCCGAGTCGCACCCCCAGCACGCGATCTATGAGGAATCCGCCGAAGAAACATAGGACGACGTTTGGCCAGGAGTACCAGGCGTAGAAGTTCATGAACTGGCTGGTGTTAATCTCGAGGTCTCGCTCCATGTTGTCCTGCAGGGCAGCGGGGTTATCATAGCAGAAATAACTCCCTGAAAAAACAAGTATGGGTCGTAGCGAAAAAGGTGTTTGGGTAGCTTTAGAACCCTCCATTTTAAGTCTGATTAATAAATCAGAATTACGACCCATAAGTCAACTATTTTTGGGAGGTGTTATTCATAACTCCAAAATTGATGCTAGAATGCCTTGGGTAATAAAAATATAAATAATGATAATAATAATGATAATAACAGCAACAATAATCAACAATTTTCGATTGTTGCATACGAGTCATGGGACACTGCATGTAAGAGTTGCCCTTGACTTCATGTAAGATAGGGATTTTTGTATGGCACATGTTTCATTCAACATTTAGCACTGCGCGCCCACCTGTGATATAAGGATTAAGATTGTGTCAGGCTGCTGTGTTGGAAAACCCAAGGCCAAGGGAGGTCTGATCATGTGCACATCTAAAAGCAGAGGGCCGCAGGTCAGAGGCTGGCGAATGCATTGTGCGCAAGTTAAGAGGCTACAATATTTTTCTGCAGTTTGGTGAACATCACAGTTTGGAAAACAAGGAGTCAACACAACTCTTGATTTGAACTCAATATGGCAGGAAAATTGACAATAAACACAATTCCAAAGGCATCTTTAATAAAAACTTCCTATGACCAACTTCCTCTGGCTGCAAATCACATCAGACCTCCCTAGGCCTTAGATTTTCCAACACAGCTGCCTGGCACTAACCAAAACACTCAAGAAGGCCGGTGGTTGGCTACACTCTAAAGTCAAGAAGTATGCGAATCGAATCCACCCCACTCAAAACAAAAACAACGCCTAGATCATCAAGTGCAGTTTTCCTCTTACCGAAGCCAAGAAAGCACATGATGATGAGAACGAGATATCTGTGCACAGCTCTGTGCGGGTTGCAGCATATTGTACCGCCACATCCTGTCAGTGGTTCGTGTTCCTCAGAAGTTTCTCCGTTGTTTCTCAGGAGCGGTTCCGTCTCTGTGGCAGACATCTTCTTGCGGTCACGAGTGGCGGAATAGCCTCCAAGAAAACTGCTGTCTCCTTCTGAACTCCAAACAACGTTTAAGTATTCAAAATCATGAAATACCATAAGTAATGAATAATATTGTTTTCATTTTTTTAATTTTGAGATAAAATTCACCAATAATAATCAATAAAATATTTTGGGTTTTGAGGCTATAGAAGCCTCTATCTGAAAATTTGTCAACTTCCGCTTTGGAGAAGCTCAGCGGGAAATTGAATAATTCAACTCAAATTTTGCGTCCGTTTTGACGCATCGGTGTATTTTTCAAAGCGCAATGAGTTCGGCTAGTAAGGTAAGACCGAATAAGATAATAAGCCAATAACAGTTGCCTAAATTTTAGAAGCATTCGCTACTTACTTTTGCGAAAACGGGTACCGTTCTCTAATACCGCTCACAAACAATAACCCATGACAGCTGTTCAATATTGTTTTGACAGAGACTATCCCTACAGCACCGTTGTTCCCAGCACAAATGCACCAGTCAATTGAATTCCCGGGAGAGAAGGGCGGGGATAGTGTGCTGACCTTCTACCATCTTTTGCAGTCCCCACCCCCAGGGCACATTTTTCTGTCACTAATCCCCACCCCTTGGGTAGAAAAGGAAACTTCCCCCCTTAGGCTGTACGTACCGTAGCCGTGGGGACAAGGATCCTGTGGGTGCAGATTTGTGTACAAAATGTTTGGGAATTATGCATATTTATTTCAAAATAATTTAGGTTAATTATCAGAGACATATTTACTCAAGTTTTAAAACCTTGTCTGAGTTTTATATGTCTTTGAAACCACTTAATTGATATGATGCTGGCATGGCCAGGAAGCGAGCGCGAAGCTTCGGATAATTTCATTTATATTTTCGTTCTGGCCAAAAGATAGATTGTCCAAAAAATAATGGCATAAAAATTACGATGATTTCAATCTGTCACAGAAATATTTTTTTCGCAAGACGTTCAAAAGCAAATTAAGTAGCAAGTAGAATGAACTGTGGCGGTTCTAATGATCCAAACCGCATTAAAATTGACTTGGTAATTCACTTTTACCAGAGATATATAGATTAAAGAGATATGACACAGATAGAAATAGCTACTACACCAGTCACACACTATTGTTATGCAAATGAGCTCTTATCTGCACCCCACTCATACCCAGGAGCTCAACCTGGCTCAGCCGGGCATGTGCACTGCTCAACTTATCATCACTTCATGTGTAGGCTGTACCACAGGGTATATAGTTGTCTAGGATATGAATGGGTTGAGAAAAGAGGCTAATCCAAAAACTCATGATGATTAAGTGTTTCTTTGAGTTGCCTTAGCAAAAATATTTCTGTAAATTGTACCATTTCTCAGTTCTTCACATCTTCATAAATTGAAACAAGACAGTTCTAAAATCCATACCCCCATCTATTTTAATACATTGTAAAGCTGTAAATAAGCCTATATTCCCTGAGTTCTTTACAGTACCATAGCTTTGTTGTCCAAAAAGAATACATGAAGTTTTCCTAACTAATGGCATTAGCTTAATGTAGAAGAGTTCTGTTAGTTTGTCTATTTCATGGTTTCACAGGTCCATAACATCAGACAGGATGCAGTGACAAAACATGATATTTTCCTGTCTCAGTGTATTGTCTTATTCTACTGTTGTGGATTGCCTTTACTCTCAGATCCACACCTGTCAGGGGCAGTACAGGACACACCTTTCTGATTGCAATCCCCAGGTTGGGCTTCTTTTATTTCCTCAGGTCTTGAAAAGACAATAAGCTAATTGGCGTCAGACGGGAAGGGCCTCATAACATCCTAAGTGAGGGTATTGTCTGCTGTCAACAGGCAGAAACAGAATTACAGTCTAGATATTTGATTTGCAGACTTATCACAGAAGTATCATTATAGCTTGGAAAACCTCAATTATGTTTGGTGGATGGAGAGGGTTAATCAACCTCTCAAACATCTAGATAGTTTCAGTTTTTACCTTTTGAGGAGGCTTAACAACCTGGGCATTCTAGGAATGTATGTGAGTACTGTTAGATATTTTATTCGTTGAATGGCTACGTTTAATTAATGTTAACCTTGTTGCAATGAGCATACGTTTGCTTCAGTTTAAGACTTTTGACGTATCGTCAGGATGCTAACATAGGTATGTGTCATCAGCACTATTTCAATAAATAACCCCTTATGTGACGGCCTATTTCTAGTTTATTTGTCTGTTGATTCCTTGGACCTGAAGTTGACCTCAAATTTGAGACTTCAAAATCCTGGAAACTAGAAAATGCAGCACAGGATAGCTTGATAATAGGAAATTCTAATCTATTAATATTTCAAAAAAAGTGTTTTATTCAACATCCAGCATACAAAATGGCAGAACATTTAATTCCATTATTTCCTTAGATGAGGTCCAGAAAACCGGAAAAAAATACTTTTTCAGGTGAACAAATTTCTTTGAAAATAGTACAGCTTCAGAGATTAACTTCTTTATTTATCTATTTCACCTTATAAACAAACTAGAAAGTTTTGGTTTCTGAGAATTAGAAGGTGGAATTTACTAAAAATGACTCTCATGACTGATGTTTAGTCTTATCACAAGTGAAATAGAGTCCCCGATTGAACCACCCCGAATATGTGTATTGCAATTACACTAACATCAATTAAGCATCGTAAACAATAGTTCCTACATTCATCCCCAGAATCTCTATATTGTTAAGCCTCACCAAAAAGTAAAATTCATGTCTTACATGTTTGAAAGTACAATAGGTCTATTCAACCTGCTACCCAACCTGCTAGGCAAGATGGCCGCCTTCCTTATCTAACTGAGCTCCTAGGTAAGATTTCCCTCCACAGTGCAAAGCTAATGGACTGCATGCCACGTTGCCACTCCCTTTAGGTAAAACTCCCTGCTTTTACTTAGAACATAAAGTCTGTCACTTTGGCAGCTTGCTCTCATTGCACTTCATGCAGCACGCTAGCGCGCTCGTTATAACTTATATTTTTTATAAGAATTATGTCATTTTGTTTTTCAGGTTGGTGAAATATTCACTGCAGCTGGAGCTGCATTTAGTAAGCTGGGGGAACTAACCATGCAGTTACACCCTGCAGCAGAGCCAGTGCCAGCCAGGTAATAGAGACATCCAGGTCTTCCTAGCCAGACTCAGAGTTTTGAAACTGGGTGCCCAAAAATTGGCCATAAAATGTTGTAAAACTTTTCAAGGGAGACCACAGTTTACTCAAATAACAGACAGAAATGAGCACAAGTTACTACTGAAATAAGGCACACTATCCTTATACAATTTCATAGGAATTATATTTAGGTGTAAAAAAATCAATTATATGCTTGAGATTTACATTATTCAGAAATTACTCACAATCAAATTTGGGTGTCCTGAAAGGTGATTTTTTGAGGGATTGGGTGTAGCCAGAATTTTAAAATAGCATGTCTGAAACAGCAATCACAACATTTCTGCTATCCAGATTTAGCTACTCAGCAACTTCAAATCCTTATGCCAACTTCATATAGTCTTTTGTTTTTTTAAAGGCATTTTACACTTCAGATAGTATGTCTTCGATTATCATTTGTTAGGAAAGGATTTGGTTATTACCACATAAACTGATCATGTATTAAATTGAAAATTCTTTTAAAAGGTTTAAGTGTTTCATTTCTATCCAAATACTTTGACATTTTATATCACTGTGTGGGTTTTCATGTGTGGGTACGAGCGTGTATGGTTGAATTTCTCCAAAAGACCACCAGCCCACAACCAGTAAATGTCGAGAAAATACCTTGTAATGTTTTTCTCTTTTCTCCCTCACGCAGCAGTGGGAAGTGGACAGACACCGAGATTGAGATGCTTTGGCAGTCAGTGAAAAAGTTTGGAGATGACCTCAACAAAATAAGCGATGTAATAAAAACCAGAACGATGTAAGTATATGTTTTAATACTACTTTATACAAATAGGCTTAATATCATCCCAGTCCCTTTTATGCCTGGAGGTCTAAATATTATCATTTATCTTAAGTTTTACATACTATGGTATTTATATGTAAAGTCAGTGTATCAATTATAAGAAACACGAGCTACTAAGGCTCTTGGCCGACTGGACCAACGGCTTAAAGTGCCTTCCAAAGCACTGGGCAACGAGAAGTTAATTTTAACTGTCTTGCCTAAGGACAGAAAGAAGTGGCCTGAGCCGGGATTCGAACCTGCGACCTTCGTGCCGCCAGCCAAACACGTTACACTGCGCCACCGCTCCTCCAGTGTATATCAAAAATCAAAAAATGTTATTTATAATTAGTTTCCATGTGCCTTTGTAGACATTCAAATTGATTTCATTCTTGTATTTCATATATCTAATCATGCATTCATAATTTCTTTTACTTGCCATGACCAGCAAGCAAGCTCTTATTCTTGGTGCCTGAATATTTTCAGGTTTCCAAAATTGTAGGCTCCTAGTCCCTGAAAATCAACCGCCACTCAGGGGCTCAGCCAAGACCCGTCCAGCCCGTTTGTGGATAGGCATTTTCATGAAAACCTCTTTGATAGCGCAAAGATTTCTTTACAAACTTATAATTTTGAATTTTTGGGGATAATAACCAAATATTCACCTAACAAACCATCTTCTAGGACATGGCCAAAGCGTGAGTTTTCCTTTTTGACATAAAAAGGCAATTAAATATAGTTGGTATGAAGATTTGAAGTAGATGAGCAGCTAAATCTGGACGGGCAGCAATTTTGGATTTTTTTTTTCAACAGGCATTTTTGAATTCCTGGCTAGGACTCGAAGTGGGAATTCAAGATTTTGAGCAATTGACAACACTTATCACATTTTATTTCCTGTGATATTTCAGATCTCAGATCAAAACACAGCTGAAGAAAAAGGCCTACGAAGAGGCAGGTCTCACTCCCCCTGCAATCACAGAGCAGTCCCCAGCGAAACGTACCGCAATAAAACATGCCGCCTCATCACCCATACAGCCAATCTCAGGCGCAAAGAAACAAAAAATATCAGGTAGAAAATTTATTGTATTTTTCTCTTTATAGAAATATTTGTGAAAATCATGTTCTGTCCTAACTGTTTTAACCAGTTAATGCTTTTTTCTTGAAATTGACGTCCAGTTTTTTAATCTCCTTTTTTTCTACTAAACTTCATGTATGAATATAAAAACAAAGATATGTGGTAAGTAGCACTGTATTCTGTGTTGATATTGCAACAGTTAAATTAATGCATACCTTGCACACCCCTGGAGTTTGCATTTATTTAACTGCTCACCATTATTTGGACATTCAAACCATATGCTAGTATCGTACAACAGGCTGATGTGATAGCTTGTCATTTAACCCCCACTTTGCAACAAAAAAAGCCCTTTCCTTACCGTATGTTGGTCCCCGTATGTTATTGCTATTTTTTCAACCAAAATACATGTATGGCATTGTGAACATGGCTTTTTAAAAGGTATCACCGACTCTCTCAGGCGGTTTTGAGTGATACAGGCATAAACAAGATAAAGATCTGCCATGATGCTGACAGCGTCCAACTTGTTGTTTTCCCTGATTATTGAAATATTATTTGACATGACAATGTGCTACTTACTATTTTTCAGAGGTGACCCTAAGTGCACTGAATGCCCCTGAGGGTGACGTGGACATAGAAGGTCTAGGTGACTCAGGGACGAGTAAAAAATTAGATTTTGATTCAGGTAGGTTCTTTAACCCTTCCAATGATGAGGCTACTTTCGTCCAAAGGACAAGGAAAGAAAAGATTTTTGAAAACCATCTAAACCCTGTCATGTTGATATTCATTGGATAGCTCTCACTGAGTACTCCCAGATCCGTAGCCATATTCCAGGGCTTCAGTCATTTTTCAGGTTTTTTGCATATTTTTGTGATGGCCAAATTAGCCACCAGCCGCATAAAGGTTAACCTTTATGCTGCTGGTGGCTAATTATGCCAGTATAAAATGATGCAAAAGCCTGAAAAATGACCGTAACCCTGACATATGGGTAATCATCTGAGAGTACTCAACAAGAGCTATCTGATGAATGCTAACATGACAGGGTTTAGATGTTTTTCAAAAAAGTATGCGTCCTTGTGCTGTTGACGAAATTAGCCTCAGCATTGGAAGGGTTATAAAGCAACTGACAATTCATACAATTTGAAATGAATTCTAGAAACTGTTTGACTCACACATTTGACAATATTAAGGTATATTTGAACTTGGTGGAAGAGACATCATTAGATGACAATATTCCTATCATGATGTAAAATCAAATACATCTTGATTTAGGTGAGTTTAACTTGGAGACCTTTGGTCCTATGGTACGCGAAATGCTATCAATGCTAATCACAGTTTGATGTTTCAGTCATTTTTGTTTTCTCTTATTTCCAGATGTAGATTCCATGTTGTGAAAAAGACGCGTTCCTGAATATGAACTTATGTATGTACAAACAAATGGGACAAGGCCTAATACAGCTACAACTGTGGAACTGCAGCTACCCCAACTCTGGAGAAAGGCATCATTTCCCTGTTTGCGTTTGGCTGTTTGCCACTGTTGTTATAACCAAGGTTTTCCAAAGCAAAACCGAGCACTGCAGAGGGATATCACATACATTATGGGGGGTCAGAGTGCAACATAACCTCTTGCTCCGTCGCAAGTGAATTCGGCAAAAAATGGTAATCGGGCAAGCAGAACAAGACCCTAACTTGCCCCACTTGGCAAGTAATGTTTTGGGCGGAGTCCTTGCAATGAAACTCCCCTTTGTTTAACAAAGTGGCGGGGCAAGTGGAAGTGCCGGCAGGGAATGTAAACTTTAGGGGCAGCTTGCCCTGCTCGGCAAGTAGTGTTTTGTGCGGAGTTCTCGCAATGAAACTCACCTTTGTGTAACAAAGTGGCGGGGCAAGTGGAAGTGCCGGCAGGGAATGTAAACTTTAGGGGCAGCTTGCCCTGCTCGGCAAGTAATGTTTTGTGCGGAGTTCTCGCAATGAAACTCACCTTTGTGTAACAAAGTGGCGGGGCAAGTGGAAGTGCCGGCAGGGAATGTAAACTTTAGGGGCAGCTTGCCCTGCTCGGCAAGTAATGTTTTGGGCAGAGTTCTCGCAATGAAACTCACCTTTGTATAATAAAGTGGCGGGGCAGGTGGAAGTGCCGGCCGGGAATGTAAACTTTAGGGGCAGCTTGTCCCTCTCGGCAAGTAATGTTTTGGAACCTGTAAATTCTTTGTAATTTAGGACACTTTTTGATAATTACAATTTTTGGGGGTTGAGGGTGGTCCATATTTTATGAAAAGAGTGACAAAGCAGAGTAGTAGTTGTCAGTACTTATATGAAATGGCTACCAGCGATATATCAAGGGTTATCCATATTTCTCAATAATCTTTTTTGCAAAATAATAACAGTGGCCCAAATTCCTAGGGTGTTCTCAATTTTGGAGAATTTACGGTATGTTGCACCCTATGGGTCTATGAAGCCAGCACTACTGGGAAATAAGCTGCAGAGTTTTAGCCAGGATTTTCAAAAAATGCCTGTCTGCAGCAATTACAAAATTTCTACACTTTCAGGTTTGGTTACTCTGCTACTTTGAATTCTTATTCCAACTACAATTGATAGCCTATTGTGTCAAAAAAGTCAATTTTATATCTGAGAAGATGGATTGTTAGGAAAAGATTTGGTTAATAACGTGAAAAAGTCAAAATTGAAAATTCTTCATCGAGTTTTTCCAGAAACTGCCTGCCCAAAAGACAGGCTGGACCAAAATTTTAAAAGATCGTCAGACATGACCAACCTGATACTGGATTTTGGTCAATGATCCCCATTACAATTTGGCATCAGACATTTTTGGTAAAATTACAATTAGGAATAACAGAGTTAACTATTTGAAGCCCAACTCGCAAAGGTGATATGGCATTTAGTTATAGGACTTCATAGTTTTGAACAGCTTGGATTACATCACTACAACAGAAGACTGGGGGCTAGGGAAAATATTTCTTTATGAAAAGGTTTATATAATGACCAGGCTAACCTACTAGATGATATGCAGCATAGAAGTATTTTGTAAATATTATTAAAAAGTAGTAGATAGACAAAAGAAAAGATACTATATTCATCCAAATTGAATATTTTCAAATATTCAAATGATATAATTCTCTTGAAATATGTTCACATTTTCCCAGGTTAGTTTAAGGCGTTGACGGTATCTCATTGTTGTGTATTTATTGGTAATTCACCATTTTATAAAAATGAATTTTATAGTTTGTACATCTGTATGTATGTGCTGAATATCTAGACTTATTGTGTAGCGTGTGGTGTATTTTGTATGTGGTAAATGAAGGTTAAGGAGGATGTTCATGAAAAAACGGGGGGCAGGGAACAAAATTGATGATTCTTTTATAAAATATCTTTTACTTTCAAAATATCTTTTTCAGGTTTTTGATACTTTTGATTTTTAAATAGTATTACGCATCCCAGATGCGACTTTTCAGATGATAACATTTGCAGGAATGAATTGAAATAGTTCATACTGCGTACTATAAGGTATTTGATTATGGAAGTATGGGTTTTTTGATACATTGAATCATGTGAGAATAATGTAAATTTGTATGTTGGTATTTATTTGGATTAAATATATAAGTAAAAAATTACAATTTGGACTCACAAGATTGATTGCAATATGGGCCATTGCAACACTTTTAAATTGGATCTGATCAGATTTGTTCAACCAGGGTTTGTTTCTTTATTAGATCTATATAGATCTTTATGACAATTTGTAAATGAGTTTATGTTTTTGTCTCAATTTATGTGTATTTTGTAAATATTCAATAAAAGTATTAAACTATGCTGTGCTTGTTACTTGTCAATCGTCATGTATGTCAGGAGTGAAGGGCATTGGTGTTTACTGTTCAGTTAACCAATGGGCAGAGGTTAAGACTTGATTTTTCGAATACTGGACATCAGGACCAGTAATATTTGTAGTTTACTGGTCCTTTGATCTTTTTACCGGTCCTGCAATTTGCATATATATTATAACACAAATAAAACCCATTTTGTTTAGCTTTTATTTCTTATTCAAAATCATTTAAATGCTACTTCAATTGTAGCAGTTGCATGCTAACTGGGTGTTTGTTCACATTTTCAAAGAAACATTTTGGTTTAATTCATAAAAAAAACTAGTAAAACTACAGGGCCAGTAACATTTTGAGTTAGCTCTGAGGCCTGCTAGATAATGAAGGTCACATGAGTGTAGCCACCTGCAGTTCATTTCACTTGAGTAAAGTTTTATTAGTCCAGTGAACCAGTAATAGGAGTAACTTTACTGGTCCTGTGACATCATTACCTTGGTTTGTCCTGGGTCTGACATTAAGTTTTGACCTCTGAATGGGCACCCCTTCACCTTAACAATTAGACCAGCTACAAGTCTGTGTTACTCTAGAGTATGGTGTATTAGGCCATGTCTTATCAGTCAGCCTTAAGTAGCTTCAGATTGAATACACGCATATATCAAAGTCATCACAAGTGTAATGCTGTCCAAAGTCTGGTAACTCATCAAACACATATAGAAGGAAGGTCACCATAGCATGTTGTAAGGACAATGTTGGAGTTTGGTCCTGCATATAATTAGGTCACCTAATACACTAACTGTTAGATGTTTTTCTTAAGTTTAATAGGAAGTATTTTTTGTGTGCTCATGATTTGTAAGCTACATTGGTCATTGATGTGCGTTGCCTATTTTTTGACAGCAGAAGCCAGCAGGGGCTAGGATCTATGTTTACCCCAACCAAATGTCTGCAACTCACTATTGATATAATTGATAGTATAGTCCGTGGGATAGACGGGTTGACTGGTACCAGTCAGAGGTACAAAACGTAATCTATGTTTTTGAATGGCCATGAGTCCCTACTTTGAGAATATGCATGATGGACCGCTTGAAGTGGTAGCTTATACTGAGAAAACTGGCACTTCTTATATCACGATTTTACCTTTTTTATGCCAAATTGGACAATTCACAGATTTCAGGGTCTTGTATTTCCTTAACTAATAATCATATATCAGTTAAATCCACAGGTCTTAATAAATATGTTACATAGATGCTGTAAACAGAAAATATAATTTGAATATTGACCCTTTGGTGAAATAAGGTCATTTGAAAATGGCCATTTGACCTCCAATAAGACCCGTTTGGTTATTCACATCACTGATTTCAGGGCCTTGAATTTCCAGATTTGACAATCACACAGCAATCAAATCCCCAGGTCTGAATAAGTATGTTACAGAGATACAGCAAAAAGAAAGAAATGATTTTAATATTGACCCTTTGGTCAAATAAGGTCATTTGAAAATAGCCATTTGCCCTTAGATAAGGACATAATGGTTATTTGGTACCAGTTGGGGGACCGCATACATTGGTACCAGTTGGGGGGACCTCCAATAATCCATATACTTTGAAAGCCCTTGAACCCCTCTTCAAATCCCTGCATGATGGACTTCTGCATCTAGTAGCTGTTTTTGAATATTGAGCTCCAAAAGTACCGGGTATGTCCCTTTTTATGCCAAAATGGACAATTCACAGATCTTAGGCCCTTGTATTTCCTGAGCTAACAATCATATAGCAATTAAATCCTTAGATCTGTTGAAGTATGTTACATAGATGCTGTAGAAAGAAATTATATATCTAATAATGACCCTTTGGTTAAATAAGGTCATTTGAAAATGGCCATTTGACCTTCACTGAGGAGAGTTTTGGTTACTAGTATTCACATCACAGATATGGCCTTATCCGTTCTAATGCTGATGATGCTACTTTCGACCAAAGCATGAGCATGCAAAGATTTTTTAAAACCATTAAAACCCTGCCATGTTGATATTCATTGGGTAGCTCGAGCTGAGTATTCTCAGATGAGTACCCATGTGCCAGTGTATCAATCATTTTAGAGGTTTTGGGCATTATCTTGTATCGGCAAAATTGGCCATCATCATTTCCTGAACGAAAAATCATATAGCAGTTAAAACCTTAGGTCTGAATAAGTATGTTAAGTATCTTACATAGATGCTGTAGAAAGAAAGTATGATTTTAATATTGACCCTTTGGTCGAATAAAGTCATTTGAAAATGGCTGTTTGACCTTCGCTGAGGAGAGTTTTGGTTATTCAAATCACAGATATCGCCGTTTATTTCCTGAACTTATCATATTGCAGTTCAATCCCTAGGTATGAAAAAGTATGTTTCATAGATGCTGTTGAAAGAAAATATAGTTTTTTATTGACCTTTGGTCAAACAAGCTCAATTAAAAATGGCTATTTGACCTTAGATACAGGGCTTTTTGGTTATTTTTTTCAATTTCCAAAGGTTAATTTCTCTTAATATACTATACCTAGATCAACACTATTTTCAGGGCTAGGCAAGTATACAGTAGGGATACTGTTCAGGGGAGATGACCTTTTCTTGCCGATTTGTCAAATAGGGCCATTCATATGTACCTGTTTTACCATATGAGAGATGCGTTTTGGTTAATTTTCTTAGCTTTTGGATATCAATAGATCATAACTTACTCAACTCTCTACAACCATATCTTTCAAGGCTATAAAGGTATATAACAAGTATTCTCTACTATGAAGTATGTTTTTTTCTTGTCATTCTTTTTGTCAAGAATAGAATCTGAAAGCAACTCCATGGGCGAGGTCCAAAATTCTACAACCATTTCTTTCAGGGCTATAAAGGTATATAACAAATATTCTCTACTATGAAGTATGTTTTTTTCTTGTCATTCTTTTTGTCATGGGGAGGAGGCAAATAAATCTACTTCTAACTGTGGAATTGTAATATATTTGATACTGTTTCTACCCTCGCATAATGTATGGTACCTGTTTAAAAAGGCAAAGTTCTGACAGCAGACTACTTTGTATGAAAGTCTAAAAATTGAACTAAATGCTTTGTTTGCAGGCTTGTTGAATGGTACCAATTGGTCAAAAATTTGAATCTGGTCCATAGTGTTACCTTCATATTTTATTTTTGAAAAGAAGATAGAATAAAAAGAAAAAATCATACATCATTATACAGCATCCTTTTTAAATATACCTTTTATAGCCCTCAAAAACTTATTTTTTAGCAAAGTTGAGTAAGTTGTAAGATATTGATCTGCAAAAACTGAGAGAATGACCACAACATACCTATTTTATGGTCAAACAGGTACTTTCAAATGGCCCTATTTGACTAACAAATTGGCTAACAAATCATCTCCCCTGTACATTCTGCATACAGTATACCCGCAAAGCCCTGAAAATATTGTTGATCTAGGTTAAAGTACACTGTACATTTTAATCAATAAGCTCCTTACCTAAGATAAAAAGACCATTTCAAATGACCTAATTTGGCCGAAGGGTCAATTATAGAATTATTATTTTCTTTTCAATGCATCTATGTGACACACTTATACAGACCTAAGGATTTAGCTGTTCAATCATTGTTAGTTCAGGAAATATAAGGCCCTGAAATCTTTGATGTGAATAACCAAAACTCTCCTTGGCGAAGGTCAAATGGCCATTTTCAAATCTACTTATTTGACCAAAGGGTCAATATCAAAATTATATTTTCTGTTTACAGCATCTATGCAACATACTTATTCAGACCTAAGGATTAAGCTGCTACATGATTGTTAATTCAAGAAATACTAGGCCCTGAAATCTGTGAATTGTCTAGTTTGGCATAAGAAGGGACATACCCGGTACCTTTGGAGGTCAATATCTCAAAACAGCTACGAGATACAGATGTCCATCATGCAGGGACATGAAGAGGGGTTCAACGGCTTTCAAAATACAAGGGTTATATGCGGTCCCCTCAACTGGTACCAATTTGCTAAAATATTGACCATGGCCCATGGACTAATAGTCAATAAATAAGTGAAAATGGACCCTATTTTCAAAAGAAATCCTGTTTGAAGGAACTGGTTGACTAATATAATTAGCACAATACATATTAAGGATAAAATATGATATTATAAGGGGTAAAAGGTGGCAGTAGATCATTTTAGAATTTTTCAAATAATTTTTGTTGATTTTTCATCATTTTCCGATCTTGGGGTAGGGGTGCAACAGGTGTCATTTTTTCTTAATTCAGTAACTCAAAATGACTGATTCTTTGTCACAATCTCATCCAATATTATGGAGAATTGTTGATAACATAAACATGGATCATTCCTTTGAAACTATTTTGAAAAAATACAAAAATGTGTTAGCGATTAGAAATAAGATAAGAATAAAGGCCTGTTATTTAAAAGGAAAAAGGTTTTTGTCTACTTTTTGGCATAAGTATGGGGTGAATGGTATTTAATCATTGCCATATACATATACAGCATACATAGATACAATTTAAGGGCAATCATATAGCATTTAGTCCAATTATAAATCAAATGTTGTGTTCACTATTAGACTTTGGTCGCTGACGTTTTTTTTCAGAGACCCTTCGAAAAGGCCAAAATTCTCCATATAAGCTACCACTTGTGCATGTCCATCATGCATATTGTCAAAATTGGGACTCTTGGCTATCCAAAAATATAGGTTATGTTTTGTACATATGAGTGGTACCAATTTGCCCAAATCTGGCTCCTATCTCACGGACTAGTAGAATATGCATGGGTGTGTACGTACTACATAGTTTGAGCATCAGTGAATATTACATATGACCAATTGACCACAGTTTGGTATTAACAAGCTGTCATTCCCCCATCCACAGGAAATGTAACTCCAGTGATCATGTCTGCTTTGGAACTTAGTAGAAATAGAGTAGCATGCACAACATCTTCAACTTCTGCAAAATTGGCCATGGGAATCAGACTCATAAGTTTGGCTACGAAATCACTTTCTTTAATTTCTTTTATTTTGTCGGTCCATACTCCAGTAGGATTAATTGAGTTCACTCTTATATTGTGAGGTCCAAGTTCCATTGCCATAACCCTTGTCATTGCATCCAGTCCTCCTTTGCTAGCAGCATATGTACACCCTCCTATTTGGTTTGTGGCTATCGTACCCCAAACATCGGACATATTAACAATAGATCCCCCTCTGGCCACATCCTTAAGCCCTCTTCCAACCTCCTGGGCAATATTCATAGGTACTAGCAAGTTGGTCATCATTGTCTCCATAGCTACCTCCTTTGTGATTGTTCCCACAGCCTCCATAGGATACACTGCTGCATTGTTAACAAGAAGATCTATAGGTCCATCCTTGATGATGCCCTGTAGAATGCACTTGGTGAGATCTCAGTCAGAGATATCACAGGCGATGGTTTGGATACCAGGCACCTCCTTTTTCAGACTGTCCAAATCAGACAGTGTGCGACTTAGAGCATATGTTTCAGCACCCCCTTTCATCAGGGCTATAGCAAGTGCTCTACCTATTCCCTTTCCTGCTCCTGTAACCAGGGCCCTCTTGCCATCAAAACGAACATCCATTTTTATGTGGGAAATACAAAGTGAAAGAATGGTGTATTAGGCCGTGTCTTATCAGTCGGCCTTAAATAGCTTCAGATTGCATACACGCATATATCAAAGTCATCACGAGTGTAATGCTGTCCAAAGTGTGGTAACTCATATCAAACACATATAGAAGGAAGGTCACCATAGCATGTTGTAAGGACAATGTTTGAGCTGGGTCCTGCATATAATTAGGTCACCTAATACACTAACTGTTAGATGTTTTTCCTAAGTTAGGAATTATTTTGTGTGCTCATGATTTGTAAGCTACATTGGTCATTGATGTGCATTGCCTATTTTTTGACCGCAGAAGCCAGCAGGGGCTAGGATCTATGTTTACCCCAACCAAATATCTGCCAAACTCACTATTGATATGATTAATAGTACAATATGCATGGGTGTTTACGTACTACATTGTTGGAGCATCAATGAATATTGCATATGACCAATTGACCACAGTTTGATATTAACAAGCTGTCATTCCCCCATCCACAGGAAATGTAACTCCAGTGATCATGTCTGCTTTGGAACTTAGTAGAAATAGAGTAGCATGCACAACATCTTCAACTTCTGCAAAGTTGGCCATGGGAATCAGACTCATAAATTTGGCTGCAAAATCACTTTCTTTAATTTCTTTTATTTTGTCGGTCCATACTCCAGTAGGATTAATTGAGTTCACTCTTATATTGTGAGGTCCAAGTTCCATTGCCATAACCCTTGTCATTGCATCCATTCCTCCTTTGCTAGCAGCATATGTACACCCTCCTATTTGGTTTGTGGCTATCATACCCCAAACACTTGATACATTAACAATGGATCCCCCTCTGGCCCTATCTTTAAGTCCTCTTGCAACCTCCTGGGCAATATTCATAGGTGCTAGCAAGTTGGTCATCATTGTCTCCATAGCTGCCTCCTTTGTGATTGTTCCCACAACCTCCCGCAGATACACTGCTGCATTGTTAACAAGAAGATCTATTGGACCATCCTTGATGATGCCCTGTACAATACACTTGGTGCGGTCCCAGTCAGATATATCACAGGCAATGGTTTTGATGCCAGGCACCTCCTTCTTCAGACTGTCCAAATCAGACTGTGTGCGACTTAGAGCATATGTATCAGCACCCCCTTTCATCAGGGCTATGGCAAGTGCTCTACCTATTCCCTTTCCTGCTCCTGTAACCAGGGCCCTCTTGCCATCAAAACGAACATCCATTTTTATGTAGGAAATGCAAAGTGAAAGTATGGTGTATTAGGCTGTGTCTTATCAGTCTGCCTTAAGTAGCTTCAGATTGCATACAAGCATATATCAAAGTCATCACGAGTGTAATGCTGTCTAAAGTCTGGTTACTCTAATACATATAGAAGATAGGTCACCATAGGACGTTGTAAGGACAAATATGTAATTTAAGGTCACCTAGACATGTTCTCCAAATGGTGCACTGATGCGCCATGGATCAGTAAGATGCACTCTAGACCATACTCATTTGTTTTTTTTCTGTCTTGTGTGTGTGTTAGTGTTGTATTGGCAATACCTGTTAAATAATATTGAGTTAGATAGTGCTTTTACTCCCATTTCATCGGTCCTTTGTTTTGTTCCCTAGTTTCTCTGGTGTTATTGTTTAAAGTATGTATAATAACCAGTTTTGTAGACTTAAGTTAAGTAATCTACAATCATATCTTAACTGGTCTGTTTCTCTTGTGCAAATTTATTCATCTAATTAAAATACTGTGATTATGTGTTTCTTCAGGAGCAATCAGAAGTTTGTTTTGTTTCAAGAGATTGTCATATGATGTTTGTTTTTTTGTTTGTATTTATTATAAAACTGTTGCCCGCAAACATTGTGCACTGACAAATGAGACATGGGATGGAGACTCTGAAAAGACTTAAGATTATCTCGACAAATGTAAGGGGACTGAGACAGCAAAAAAAGAGAGCTGATTTTTGGCTAAAATACATTAAACCCCCTCGGTCGGCAACTGTAACTTAATGGCCAACAGTAGGCCACAAGTCCCTATGTAGTATAGGTGCAGGCATTTATAAACCCAGTTTATAAATAACAAAGTAAAATCAGAATAGAGCCTCGTAACTAGGCTAGTTAACAATCAGATTTACCATCAACTTTATTGGTAGTTAACCTAGTAATTCTCGCAGTGGTCAAAACAGCCTGACAATTATGATGAAATCTTTCAAGCCAAAGCATAGTTAGGAAAAAAATTGAAGGAAATTTTTTAATCAAAACATTACCAACAACTCCCCTTCAAATATTTTGTAAAATCAATTTCAGTTCAAAGCTTATTGTGGAAAAGTATTTTAGGTCCAGACAACAATTTTTAGAGGAACTTTGTTTGGAAATCTTGATTTACTATTTTTCTGTTTCTCGAAGCTGCGACTTTCGTGAATATTTACGGAAGAGGTCATCTTAAATTTAAGAATGACGTTTTTGGTCGCTTCTTGCAACGTGGGTTACTAGTAATCTCATGCACCTGAACGTGCACTTGACCACACCGCCATTAGGACAGGCCACATAATTTATAAATATTTACATATGATTTGTTGATATCTGTAAAAAAGTAAAATAACCTATGAACGTAAATTAAAGTTTAATTGATACATACACATGCATGAATATTAACCCTTCCAATGATAAGGCTACTTTTGTCCAAAGCACAAGAACGGATGGCTAGGCTGGATAGCTCTCACTGAGTACTTTCAGATGAGTACCCATATGCCAGGGTTTCAGTTATTTTTCATGCTTTTGCATCATTTTGCATTGGCCAAAATGGCCACCAGCAGTATAAGGGTTAAGCATTAATCAATGGATATTTCTTTTGAATATAATACAATCAATAGTTTATTAATATTCATCAGACCTTGTAATCATTTAGAATTATTCATAGTTAATGTAAAGATATTTTTGATTTTAAAATATTTATATGATATATCAACATGTATATATCATTTATTAAACCTGAATGTAGATATTCATGCATAACTTATCAATATTTCTGATAACTTACAAATATTTACTTATGGTTCATCATTTTTTTTATAAATGGTGTATGAATATTTATAAATCATTTATAACTATTTGTATTTATCGCACATAATGAATTGTAAATAAGAATAGTACGGAGATTTTTTTAAGATGTTCTTGCCCTGTAAATTTGCGTTCTATATGCGCAAAAAATAATGGGGGTGTTCCGAGTTACTTTTTTGCTACAGAACTAGGATTGAAAGGGTACGTTTTTTTTTGCTTTTTCACAAATAGAATTGGCAGTGCCCCTACCCATGTCACCTAATACGGTGCAATTAGTGAAGACTAAAAGTGCGGTGCCAACTGTTTCATTGTCGCACCAGTGTGCGACGAGGGCTTCAAAACATGCGACAAATCAAGAAAATACTATTTAACCCAATGCTGCTATAGAGTGGTTAGTGGCTCCAAAAAGTATGATCACATTACACCAGTTCTAAAAAATCTTCACTGGCTGCCCATCAGGAAAAGGATTGAGTTCAAGATTCTGCTTTTAACTTTCAAATGCATGCAAGGATGTGCCCCTCTATACTTGAGGGAACTGTTAGTCAAACAAGCCAATACAAGGACTCTAAGATCAAACACTAAGAACTTATTACAGATACCACTCACTAATCTGAAAAGGTTTGGTGACAGAGCATTCTGTGCCTATGCACCACGCCTTTGGAATGAGCTCCGAAAACAGCTGAAAACATTGCTATTTCAAAAGGAGTTTAATTGACTACCGGTATATGGACCATGACAACTGTCCAATGACTCTAAAGCGCTTTTGAACATTATAGGTGGAAAGGGCGCTATATCAATTATTATTATTATTATTAACCCGTGAAATTTCGCAAAACAAGACCGATTGAGGATATCAGATATTTAACTCGAATTACTTTCGATACAAACTGTATTCAAAAATCCAGTGAACTTAATTTAGTAATACTATCTATTGATTGGTCTTGGGCTTAACTATTGCACCAAGGGCTAATATATATATATATCTTTTATTGGCTGTAACTAGTACAAAAACAAGATATAATGAACAAAATATAAATAACTAAATTTGTAAATAAGGTAACATCAAGGATAAAGTAATAGAAAATGAACCAAATTAACTATAATACAGAACATGGTCCCGAGTAGATGGGATCAGAACATGGGTTGACGCAACTTACATTTTATAACTAACATTAAGCCGAGTTTGAAACAGTTAATGGAACAGGGAGCATGTCAGGAGCCCATGGTGAGCAGACATCAATCCATCTTAGTACAGGATTAAGGTGGATCGACACCAGCCATGGATCGGCCCTAGCCAAAGTCAGTCGCGCTCCTAGCACTCTACCTATGCAAAACTGCAACATAGTGTAACTAGTCACACAGCAGAATGTAATGAACAAAAAATCAAAAATTAAAATAAGCTGTGAAAAAGATTGGTGAGAATATAACGGACCAAAAGTTGGACCAAAGTAACTTATATACAATACATGATCCCGGAAAGATAGGATCAGATCATAAGCTGCAACTAGTTAAATTATATACAACAATAAGCCGGGTTTGTCATAGTTGTAGAGGTAGAGAGTATGTCAGGAGTAGTAGTGCAACCAGGTTAGAATATTCATAGCTGTTATCGAACCACAGCCATAAAATAAAATACCGTGGTACAGAACTTATTGACTGCCATGAAAAATTACTGTGGTACAGAACTTATTGACTCTGCTTCGGCACTGAAATATTTGGACACACTAATTCTGCTTAGGGCAATTCCAGAAAAAAAATAACAAAAAGGTGACGAGAACCCGCTAATAAAACGATTATTGTTGATTGTTGAATAACGGTTATCTATTCTTTGAGATATTTTCTGTATTACGCATAATTTTGAAACCGATTTCATTGCATATGCTTGCGAATCAAAGCTACGCTCAGTTTTGAGGTCATCCATGCATCCATGTCCAGGAAACTGGGTGGCAATCGGGCGTGCGGTCGTGTATTTTGCGCATGCTGCCCACACATTCAGTGCAGGAATTTAATGTCGGCACTGTAGAGGTGACAAACTTGTTTAGGGCTGTGCCCATAGTCACAGTTAGGGCAAAGGATAAACGTATATTACAATATCTCATACGTTTTGGGCTGAGGAAAATACAAAAAGGCATTTTAAAATGTATAAGTATAAGATTTATTAGTCAATTTAGAAATCACAGTACACATCAGTAGTACAAATCGGTTCGTCATGATATAAAGTAAGCAAATATAACAATTGTGACATGATTTGTGATGCAATTTCATACACTTAACGTGTGCGTTTTATCTTTCCAAAGTTCTCTATTTCAAATTAATGAAAAAGACTATATTCAGTGAATTAGAATATTTTGTCAAATATTATCTAACCCTAAAGAAACGAAAGGAAAGTCAAATTAAACTGATTTTCTTTGTAACAAATCCTCCGTTATAAGTTCTAATTTAGAACATCAATCAAAATAGCGGAATATCAAACTCACGGGACCTGGCCTTTCTTAACTTTGGTCTTTGCCTACCTCAGACAAAATCTTTGTTCCTGGTGAGTTTCCATTTAAATAAAATACACATTTTGTCCTTCTTCCCAGACCCTCTTTTACTCATCTAACTTACTCAATCCTTATGCTGCTGTGGCTAACTCGGCTATTACAAACTGATGCAAAACACCAGAAAAATGACTGAAATCCTGGCACATTGGTACTCACCCTAAAGTACTCAGCAAGAGCTATCCAATCAATACCAATATGACAGGGTTTAGATTTTTTAAATTACGTCTTTGTGCCTTGGACGAAAGTAGCCTTAGATGAGGGTAATTATTTTTGAACAAATTCAATATATACATGTACATATCATACTTTCGAAAATCAAGCCCCAAGAAATATTCTTGACATTGATGTGCAACAGCTTAATCTCTTAAGTATTGTATCCATGAGTCAATGCTGATTTTATTTACTTCATTCTGAAAAGCCTCCTTAATCCTTTCACAATCCTTTTTCTGAGAGAATGCTTCTTGGGAACACACACGGAATTTCCTGATACAAAAGGTTTGAATTCATTATCATTGCACATTGTGTTTGGGGTTTCCTCAGTGGCAAACCAACTTGTAATGGTAACACCAATAGCGTCAGATATGATCTTCTCAGCATCACATGATACAGTGTTTAAAGTGATGTCTGTATTTTTTGTATTCTTGCTTTTTGCATTGAAGGAAAAGAAATTCTTTAATCTGTTCAATCTTGGAGTTCTGCTCTTTTTGGTAGATTTCACAGTCTCAGATGCATGTTGGTGGTTGAACAACTCATCTACCAAATCCACCTCCGAGAAGGAGTCTAGCTCTCCTAGTTTCCCTTCATGCAGAATAGTGGTGTTATTTTCATCTTGGAATTCCCCTTCAGTTTGGTAGTCCATTGAAAACTGGCTGAGATCTACTGATGACCATTTCTTGACAAGTCCATGCTTTTGTCCAACCTGTTAAAAAGAGTATTGATACATAGTATCTAAGTTAAAGTAGATCATTTAAGTACTAGTATAAACATTTCTTTTTGATTAATATGTTGCTCAATTGCTTATACCAGTATTGTTACTCTTTATTGTTTTAGGTAGTACTAACCTTGATTAGTTTAATCTATATCCAAGCCTATATGTGTATATGTCAGTTTTGGTGAGGGAAATAGATTTAAGAAAAAGATATGCCATTTGACCAATATTTGTTTATATTATCAAGCCTGATACTGCTTCAAATATGCTCCTATATAGCAAGATACTCTCCAACACAATAATGTGCTAGTAATTTGAATGAACCGAAAAAAGATAATTTACCGTACATAAACTGCTTATTAATAGACCAATGAAGAGATTAAATTATGTCCAGAATTATGAAAATGACAACTGTTCATGGATATTTACCTGATTTCCAGATTGCTTAGTTACATCCCTGAGATCATCACAGTCATCTTCGCAGTCCCAAACACTACCAGTACTTATGTAGGAGGCACTGGCTGAAGGAAGGAGGTTGTCATCTTGTGTGTCCTGATCACGTGATCTAGGGCAGACTGGGGGTTTGTGCTCAACATACTCAAGTCCTTCCCAAACCTCTACATCTCCCTGTCCTGAAGATATCTTCTCCGGAAACCGTGGGTCACGTACCTGTGTAAAAATAATACTGTAACATGTAAACCTATAATTTGAATTACACTGGTGAAGTTGACATCCTATCCAGCGCATTTTGCATTGTTATACATTATATGGACATAAGCATTATCCATCTAATGGACTTATTACTGTGGATAGGAAAACTCCCCGGGGGGGGGGGGGGGGGGGCACTCAGGTACAGAGGGGGGCCGCACCTTAGTTACGTATTTCACGGAAGAAGGGGTCTTTTATTAAGACCTCTGCATGTCCGCGATTTTGTAAAAGAAGGGTACTTTTTCGTACCCAGGTACGAAGTATAGGGGTGAAAATCCCCTTACAATCCACGAAATATACGCGGCTGTGACGCCGAGTGACTACCAAAGTGACTGGGCTTCCGCCACTTGCTGCCGCTAAACACGCAGAGGATTATAAAATCTAAAGCTAAAATACGTGTTCCCGTTTATCCAATGTCAGTGTTTTGATAAAAGAAGGGGTGTTTATTAATTGCAAAAAGTCAGCGTTTTTATCAAAATAAGGGTGCTTTTTTGGCCAGAAATCTGTGCTTTAGGGTCAATTTTTAATTTTGATAACGAACGTATGCGCCCCCCTAATTCCCAAGTGCCCCCCCGGGGAAAACTTTCAGGTACATGACAATATTTTGACAAAATTAACACAAATAGAAATATTTCCTATATTGCAATAAACGTAGGGCAAATGAAGGATCTATTTGAGTCAGGTATATGATGTTTTCGTTCAGTCAGTAATCACACTGTAGTTATGGCTAGTTTAGGCAATCTATTCATGAAAAAAAACGATATCATACAGTTGAAATTTATATCCAACCACGAATCTTTTTCGAAAGCAGAAACATTACCTTCCAGGCAATGTATGATTTGTATAGGCTAGATAGTCAAATAAACGCATAGTAGCGGAAGAAGCTGCGTCAAAAGATTATCCCCATAAGCTACCTTACATTTTTTAAAGTTTCCTTTTCTAATATAATCATGGATTGTGTTCGGAATTGGCAAGGTGCCAGGGAAGGGAAAGGACGTACTTCAAGGGCGGAGATATTTCACATTTGAGGTTCAAATGACCTTCTGAATACAACAGAATACTAACCTTCACTTACAAATACAACAAATTTTAATCTTTGGAAAAAAATGAAATAAAAGAATGATCATAAAGATTTGGTGGAAATCATTTTTCGGTGATGAAACTTTAAGTATTATCTTATACTTAAAAAAATATAACATGCTTTCAGAATTGATTTGATACTTACAGAGTTTCCTCTGATGCTGGTGAGAACTCCGATGTCTAAAATATTCAACTCGGAGAAAGACGGCATTTTCATGATATTCATCATTTTTAAAGTTTTGACACTTTTGCTCATATAATGCAGCAATACGTTTGCTATATTGCAACGGCGATCAGACGTGTTACTCTGATTGCGCGTATTTACACGAGCTACGACGTTGCTATGTACCTATGCATACCACGTGACTGTCTTGCTTCTATATGATAGTGACGTCACTTCCATTGTTGAATAATTTCACAACAATTCCTTGTTGCGTATATTACGGGAGTCGGGCATGAGTGACATTAACGTCAGGGATGAATGGGGCAGTTATCCCGCCGTAGCGTACTGTTGAGGGATACTGTATGGCAATTGCTTTTCCGCCCTGCATACAAAAGCAACGACACTTTCCATAATAAAATATTGACTTACTACCATATGTGAAAGGGGTGGATAAATTACGTTATTATACAGTGTTGTTCACCATTCAAGTTAAGGTCTTAAGACACTTTTGGAAATTTCAGTTTAATTTTGCTGAAACTGCATGATGAAATAACGAAGCACAGTGATCTTCAAAACAGCTTTTATTCGCAGGCCATGGGCTGGATTTTGTTTCATATTTTTGAAAAAGTAATGTAATTCATGTCATGAACGTCTCATTCTCCCTAACTGGTATCCTTCTTTGCTAAAAGTATCCCTTAAGAGATACTTTAACTGCCTAAAATACTGGTCTGCCATGTTGAAATTATCTTCTTGGTGTTATGCTGAAAATACGGGGCAAAATCAAGAAATTCAAGAAACAATTGTTAATAACCAGTGCTAATAACCAGAAGACAAAGAAAATGACGGGTCATCGGGTCAGTGCTTGCACCACAGATGGTTAAAGTTTGGGAATAGGACTTTTAGTGCAGTTTTCCATAAGATGCAATAAAAGAGTTACCCTATTGGTAACGTATTTGCTCATTCTTACATAAGATATTGTTTAGCAAGAGAACCCCATTCTAAAGATAGATGATTGATCAAACATAGTTTCTGAAAATGGGTAACCTGGTTGCACTTCTATATTAGCCCTTATTGCAATAGATAAGACCAAGGTCCAAGAACAATCAATATAGGCATTATCACTAAGATCGAGTTCACTCGCTTTTTTTAAATACAATTTGTATCAAAAATAATTCAAGTGAAATATATAACAGGCTCAATTGATCATGCTTTGCCAAAATTTCCTGGGTTAAGCAGTGCTTTTGGCTTGTCGCATGTTTTGTAGCCCCTGTCGCAGGCTGGTGCGACAATGAGACATTTGGACATCCCTGAGAATATAAAACTTTCAGTTGACGTCTTAACTGATTGCACACAAGTAGCTGACAAGGGTACAGACCCGTCGCAATTACACTGACTACTCCAACAAAGGGAATTTCCCTATTGTTGCCACGGGACATTGCCAATTTTATTTACAAAAAAGCATAGAAAAACGTACCCGATTACTCGTAGCTCTGTGCCAAGAGAAGTAAATCGGGACACCCCCATCTTCTTTTGGTATATTGAAGACAAATTAACAGAGCAAAAACATATTAAAAAATTAAAAAATTCTCTGGACTAATTTCTTTTTTACAATTAAGTATTTGTGACATAATGCCTTAACATCGTGCCTCAAGTCAGTCCATGGTTAAGTCAACAAACTATTGGAGAGCATGGCCACTAGAAGCTATGAGATATTATCTGTAGTACACATTGTTTTGATACCGATTTCATTGAATATGCATGTATACTCTTCAAAATATTTTGTCTCTGAAAATTTGAAAAAATATACTTTCTGGCTTTTAAAACGCACATGGCCTCAGGATATCAAATGGTTAATGCCTGCCACATTCTACCATGTGGTGCTTAGTAGAAGGTCACATAATTAAAACTAGCAGAGGAAATTGATATCTATATGTGCTATTAATGTAGTACCATGACATAGGGTCTCGGTGAACTAATTGGTGAGTTTCAGCTGTTGTATGACAACAATGCTTGGCTAGCTCCTAAACTAGTCAACCTTTCCGACCTAAAGTTGTTATTTTGATCAGAACATTCTCCTCATTTGAACTAAGCCAAAAAGTTCATATCATGATTTCTGTTTACTATATATGGGCCAACATAAAGTGAGAGATCCGCCCACTCCTTTGATTGGCAGACCAACAGACTCGATCACTTCCAGCTTGGTATTCATGCGCCTAAGAACAGACGCCACTTTGTGGGCAATAAACAAAAGCCCAGTCCCTCACCATTCCAAATATACCATATTAATTAAATAAAGTTGTATATGTCACAATTTATAGGCATCAACTCTCCCTACCCCTAGTTTCAATCGGGACTATGCAATGATACTACTCGGACGGATACGCCAGTTAGTTCATCACCGAGACTATAGGGGGAGTGCACCCCTCGGCGCGCTCTGCACTACCACGCATTGCTCAACCTCTACATGTCTGTATGTGCTATGGATGCATTATCATGACACAGGCGCATATCACACACCAAAGTACTCATCGAATGATACTGCATAGGCAATAGTTTGGTAACGTTTCAATCTTAAAAGATAAAATGTTCATTTGGGGTAGGTATTCACCTCAAGGACCTTGGCATGGTACTAAATTAGTTCAATAATATTGAACCTTACGTATGCATGAGATGTTTTTACTGCCGACGTCTTTTTTCATGCATGTAAGTCTAATGATATCAGAAACGGGAAAATAGGTAGCGTTTATATCTGAACTAGGTACTAAATGTCCAACCAGTCATCCCATATTTGGAGCATTCATTAGATTGAACAACCAACATGTTGGGTGTGATGTTTTCAGTAACTTTCCCTCAGGTTTGTAAACTGTCACACAACAATCATGTTTAGATATCTATGCTGCAAGATAAAGATATGTATTTTGACACGTTTTTACCGGTTATAGGACGGGAATTTTCCATGGATTACAGATGTCATGGCTGTTGGCGATATCATTGCCTTAATATTGGCTACTTACAGTACCGACATTCAATTGCTGCACCAGTCGACCGGACGTTTGACAGTGCCTGGATTACAAGCCCCCATTGGTTACACGTCAAAAATAGGCCAAGCACATCAATGACCCACGTAGCTTGCGAATCAAAGTTACGTCCAGTTGTGGCGTCATCCATGCATCCATGTCCAGGAAACTGGGTGGCAATCGGGCGTGCGGTCGTGTATTTTGCCCATGCTGCCCTCACATTCAGTGCATGAATTTAATGTCGGCACTGTATGGGTGACAAACTTGTTGAGGCAATTGTGGCGATAGTCACAGTTATGGCAAAGGATAAACGTATATTACAATATCTCATACGTTTTGGGCTGAGGAAAATACAAAAAGGCATTTTAAAATGTATAAGTATGAGATTTATTAGTCAATTTGGAAATCACAGTACACACCAGTAGTACAGATCGGTTCATCATGATATAAAGTAAGCAAATATAATAATTGTGACATGATTTGTGATGTAATTTCATACACTTAACGGGTGCGTTATATCTTTCCAAAGTTTTCCTTTTCAAATTAATGAACAAGACCATATATATTCAATGGATTAGAATATTTTGTTAAATATTATCTAACCTAAAGAAACGAAAGGAAAGTCAAATTAAACTGATTTTTTTTGTAACAAATCCTCCGTTATAAGTTCTAATTTAGAACATCAATCAAAATAGCGGAATATCAAACTCACGGGACCTGGCCTTTCTTAACTTTGGTCTTTGCCTACCTCAGACAAAATATTTGTTTCTGGTGAGTTCCCATTTAAACAAATACAAATTCTGCCCTTCCCTGACTCTCTTCTACTCATCTAACCCACCAAATCCTTACGCTGCTGGTGGCTAATTTGGATATTACAAAATAATGCAAAACACCTAAAAAATGACTGTAATCCTGGCACATTGGTACTCACCTGAAAGTACTCAGCAAGAGCTATCCAATGAATACCAACATGACAGGGTTTAGATTTTAAGAAATTACGTCTTTGTGCCTTGGACGAAAGTAGCCTCAGCTGAGGGTAATTATTTTGGAACAAATTCAATATATACATGTATATATCACACTTTCGAAAATCAAGCCCCAAGAAATACAGTATTCTTGACACTGATGTGCAACAGCTTAACCTCTGAAGTACTGTATCCAACAGTCAATGTTAATTTTATTTACTTCATTCTGAAGAGACTCCTTAATCCTTTCACAATCCTTTTTCTGAGAGAAGGCTTCTTGGGAATACACACAGAATTTCCTGATACAAACGGTTTGGCTTCATCATTGCACATTGTGTTTGGGTTTTCCTCAGTGGCAAACCAACTTGTAATGATGACACCAATAGCGTCAGATATGATCTTCTCAGCATCACGTGATACAGTGTTTAAAGTGATGTCTGTATTTTTGTGTTCTTGCTTTTTGCATTGAAGGAAAAGAAATTCTTTAATCTGTTCAATCTTTGAGTTCTGCTTTTTTTGGTAGATTTCAGAGTCTCAGATGCAGGTTGGTGGTTGAAAGACTCTTCATCTACCAAATCCACCTCCGAGAAGGAGTCTAGCTCTCCTAGTTTTCCTATATCGTGCACAATACTGGTGTTATTTTCATCATGGAATTCCCCTTCAGTTTGGTAGTCCATTGAAAACTGGCTGAGATCTATTGATGACCATTTCTTAACCAGTCCATGCTTTTGTCCAACCTGTTAAAAAGAGTATTGATAGATAGTATCTAAGTTAAAGTAGATCATTTAAGTATAAACATATTTCTTTTTGATTAACATGTTGCTCAATTGCTTATACCAGTATTGTAACTCTTTATTGTGTTAGGTAATACTAACCTTGATTAGTTTCATCTATATTCAAGCCTCTTTGTGTATATGTCAGTTTTGGTGAGAGAAATAGGTTTTAAAAAAAAGATATGCCATTTGACCAATATTTGTTTATATTAACAAGTCTGACACTGCTTCAAATATGCTCCTATATAGCAAGATACTCTCCAACACAATGATCTGCAAGTAATATGGATGAACCGAAAAAAATCAGCGTACACGAACTGCTTATGAATAGATCAATGCCCGGGGATCAATGAAGTACTGTAGAGTAAATTTTGCGAATTTACAGAAAATCGTTAATTACGTTTTCTAACTTTGCGAACATGGAGTGCCAGCTATACACTTAAAGTGGCAGCACTAATCATTGCGAATTTTAATTTTGCGTACGCGGCTAAACGCAAAAAACGCAAAAATTAAACGAACGCAATCTTTTTCAAATTTACAATAATATAATTATGTTCAGTATTATAAAAGTGACAACTGTCCATGGATATTTACCTGATTTTTAGATGGATTTGTCACATCCCTGAGATTATCACAGTCATCTTCGCAGTCCCAAACACTACCAGTGCTTATGTAGGAGGCACTGCCTGAAGGAAGGAGGTTGTCATCTTGTATGTCATCATCACGTGATCTAGGGCAGACTGGGGGTTTGTGCTCAACATACTCAAGTCCTTCCCAAACCTCTACATCCCCCTGTCCTGAAGATATCTTCACCGGAAACCGTGGGTCACGTACCTGTGTAAAATAATACTGTAACATGTAAACCTATAGTTTGTATTACACTGGTGAAGTTGACATCTTACCCAGCGCATTTTGAATTGTTATCCAGTATATGGACATAAGCATTATCCATCTGATGGATACTTATTACTGTGGATATGAAAACTCACAGCTACATGCCAATATTTTGGCAAAAATAACACAAATAGAAATATGTCCGATATTGCAATAAATGTAGGGCAAATGAAGGATCTATTTGAGTAAGGTATCTGGTGTTTTCGTTCAGTCAATAATCACACTGTAGTTATGGCTAGTTTAGGCATAAATCTACACCCAAGTACCATTCTATTCCGGAAAGAAACAATATCATACAGGTTGAAATCTATATCCAACCACGATTCTTTTTCGAAAGCAGAAACATGACCTTTCAAGCAATGTATAATTTGTACAGGCTAATAGTCAAATAAACGCATAGTAGCGTAAGAAGCTGCGTCAAAAGATTATCCCCATAACCTACCTTAACTATTAAAAATGTCCTTTTCTAATATAATCATGGATTGTGTTCGGAATTGGCAAGGTGCCACGGAAGGGGAAGGACGTACTTCAAAGGCGGAGATATTTCACATTTGAGGTTCAAATGACCTTCTGAATACAAAAGAATACTAATCTCCACTTACAAATACAACCATTTTTAATCTTTGGCCAAAAATTAAATAAAAAAATGATCATAAAGATTTGGTGGAAATCGTTTTTCGGGGATGAAACTTTGAACATTATCTTATGCTTTAAAAATATTATAACATGCTTTTAGAATTGATTTGATACTTACAGAGTTTCCTCTGAAGCTGGTGATAACTCCGATGTCTAAAATATTCAACTCGGAGAAAGACGGCATTTTAATGATATTCATCATATTCAAAGTTTTGACACTTTTGCTCAGATAATGCAGCAATACGTTTGCTATAAGGCAACGACGATCAGACGTGTTACTCAGATTGCGCGTATTTACACGAGCTACGACGTTGCTATGTATCTATGCTTACCACGTGACTGTCTTGCTTCTATATGATAGTGACGTCACTTCTATTGTTTAGTAATTTCGCAACAATTCTACGTGTAATCGCCTAAAACGTCATTAATACAACAGCGGGTATTGTTGCGTCAAGAACAATAGCTCCGCCTAAACCAACGATGCGGCTCATCACACAAAGAAAGGTTGCACACCTAAAGTACAAAGCGATCTTTCTCTTCGTGATAAAAGATAAGTATACAGTTCTCGATCATTCCAATGCCCACTTAAAGCTTCCGAGACGTGGCCACTGGCATGGTAGATGTATGATAGTTAGGTTAATCTTCCAAATCGCACAAAATAAAAACTTGCCTTGCAATAAATATATTCAATTTATTTTCTGCGGTTTGAATTGCGAATCCCTAGGAGATTCGAATCTGCGACCTCGGGGATCCCTACGTGAATAAATTACCCAGCAATGATGGAATGTGCAAATGATTATATGTACGAACAGCTTCAAAATCAGCACGGAGCGAAAAGTTATTCAAAGCTGCCTACAGTGCTGAAACAACATTTTACTCTCACAACACAAAAACAGCCCACACGACCTCTTAAACAAGGAATATTGTACAAAATCACTCAAGCCAAAAATGTTAACGATGTGAAATTGTTGGGAGAACATTAGATATTGGCTTTGATTGTGGTTGTACAGTGGTACACACAATATAAATAACCACTGATTGTAACTCTATGGCGTTGGATGCTCATAGCACTATACCAGGGAGACACCGACAGGACACGCTGATCACCGTTATATTACAGACAGCCACACGACCATACCCCTAAGGCCAAGCGGTCCAGTTCTGTATGCACAGAGCAACACTGTAAGGGGGCTGCACTCCAAGGCGCACTCTGCTGCACCATGCACTGCTCGACCTCTATACTAGGTCCTGCGTGGAGATTTCTAGTGACCTTAGGCGAGGTGGTGGTTTCCCCGTATTGTATTGTATTGTATGTTTATTGACTCTAAGCATACATAGTTACAAAGACATATTCAAAAGATAAAAATTAAGTATACCAAGTATCACAAAACATATAACAAAAGTTGGAGAAGACAGAAGCTTTCCTTTGTACAGCACGAATGCACAGGTATTTTCGTGTTTTCAGCTTCTTCCATTTGACTTTTCACCTTTTCTGCCATATCTAGGCTAATTTGTGACAACCCTAAGTCATTTGCATCTTTCTCACAGACATCGGCTAAGGTTTCGATCCGGGGAGTGGTGAAAAACATCGGGCTGTCAGTGTGAATGCTTTAGACCAATCAGCCATCAGGGCAGGCCTTCGACATCAACAAATGGCTAGCCAAGACATATACTGTATGCTCATATCCTGTACCAGTCACCTGCCAGCAAGTAGTAGTTGTAGGTGCTAGACGTCAGCATTATTCCCCCAAATATAGAAATTAAGTAAAATAGACCATCCAAGGGAGATGTGGCTGGAGAACAAGCAGCTACCAAAGCTATTCCAGGAGAATATAAACAACTCATGATGATTGATAAAGTCCTGCATCACTCTCCACACAGAGATACGCTACGCACACTAGTCGTGTAGCAATCGCGGTGGACCGGATGGATGTGCTGCAGATTGGTCTTACAAATGAGATGGGAAGACAAGACGGGCAATCTAAGTGATGCTGCAGGTGATAGTGCCATGCATCCAGGTGATAAACATCTTGCGACAAGCCCATAGGGAGGCCAGGACTGGACACCTTGCATGAAAGCACAGCCTGGCCCATATTGGCCAGCAATATTTTTGGTATAAAATAAACTTGGATGTGAGGAGATAGGTGAACATGCCCAACATTTGAATTCAGGCTAAAGGTGTAGGTAACAATAAGGGGTGGGGGGGGGGGGGGGGGGGGGGCACAGTCGCAGCAAGAGCAATATTTGCATATGGTGAACGGACATGGTCTCGGTGAACTAAATGGCGTATCCCTTCGAGTAGTACCATTGAATAGTTCCTATTAAAACTAGGGGTAGGGACGATTGAGGCCTATAAATGGAGATATATACAACTTTATTCAACAAATATGGTATTTTTGGAATGGGTACGGACTGGGCTTTTGTTCTTTGCCCATAAAGTGAAGTTTGTTGCTCGGGCGTATGAATACCAAGCTGGAAGTGATCGAGTTTGTTTGTATGCCGACTCGTTTCTGACTTTGACCACCAGAGGGCCAATCTGTCACTCTGACCTATGTTGGCCCATAGAAAAAAAATCATGATATGACCCCTAATTTTTTTGGCTTAATTTAAAAGAGGAGAATGTTCTGATCAAAGAAATAACAAATTAAGGTGTGAAAGGATGACTAGTTTTTGAGGTAGCAAAGCATTTTTGTCATACCACAGCTGAAATTCACCCGTCAGCTTTGGAATTAGTTCACCGAGACCACATAGACATAGAGAGACCCCTGCTGTGAACTGAGTTCCTGGTTATCAGGGATTACCTGACAGAGTGGATTGGGGCTAAGAACTAGTCAGGACCCATGCACAGTAAAGGTTTAGTTTAAAAACATATTCTTTCCCCCAAATTAAACAATGTCATGCTGTCTAACGTTGCGGACTTCTGGGAATAGATGGCACCACAAGGTCTCTGAGACACTATTTTACAAAATTACACTGTAAATGCACCAATATTTGAAAAATAAAAGAAACCCTTCTCACCCACCTTTAGACCACAGTAGAAAAAGGTGGCTGGAGATCTCGAATATATGGTCAGAGGGCTACAAAAGTTCATGAAATATATAGATAATTTTCTGTAAAAGTCATTTTCTCTATTTTCATGTATGGTTGTGCTCCCATGGTCAGGGAGTTGTAAGAGAGATAGTTTTGATACCGGGAAGCTTGGATGGATAGGACCACAGGGTCCTGCCCACACTACTGAACGTAGCTTTAATTCGCAAGCTATGCAGGTCATTGATGTGTTTGGCATATTATTTTTTGACAAGGTGCATTGTCACATCAGTGTGCGACAAAGGCTTAACATCGTGGCTCAAGTCAGTCCATGGTTAAGTCAACAAACTATTGGAGAGCATGGCCAGTAGAAGCTATGAGATATTATCTGTAGTACACATTGTTTTGATACCGATTTCATTGAATATGCATGTATACTCTTCAAAACATTGTGTCTCTGAAAATTTGAAAAAATATACTTTCTGGCTTTAAAAACGCACATGGCGCCAGGATATCAAATGGTTAATGCCTGACACATTATATCATGTTGTGCTTAGTAGAAGGCCACATAATTAAAACTGGCAGAGGAAATTGATATCTATGTGTGCTATTAATTTAGTACCATGACATAGGGTCTCGGTGAACTAATTGTTGAGTTTCAGCTGCTGTATGACAACAATGCTTGGCTAGCTCCTAAACTAGTCAACCTTTCCGACCTAAAGTTGTTATTTTGATCAGAACATTCTCCTCATTTGAAATAAGCCAAAAAGTTCATATCATGAATTGCCTTTTTCTATATATGGGCCAACATAGAGTGAGAGATCCGCCCACTCCTTTGATTGGCAGACCAACAGACTCGATCACTTCCAGCTTGGTATTCATACGCCTTAGAACAGACGCCACTTTGTGGGCAATAAACAAAAGCCCAGTCCCTCACCATTCCGAAAATACCATATTAATTAAATAAAGTTGTATATGTCACAATGTATAGGCATCAACTCTTCCTACCCCCAGTTTCTATCGGGACTATGCAATGATACTACTCGGACGGATACGCCAGTTTGTTCATCACCGACACTATAAGAAGAGTTCACTGCTAGGCACGCACTGCAGTTCCACGCATTGCTCCACCTCTACATGTCTGTATGTGCTATGGATGTATTATCATGACACAGGCGCATATCACACCGGCACTGTAGAGGTGACAAACTTGTTTAGGCATGTGCCCATAGTCACAGTTAGAGCAAAGGATAAACGTATATTACAATATCTCATACGTTTTGGGCTGAGGAAAATACAAAAAGGCATTTCAAAATGTAATAAGTAAGATTTATTTGTCATCTTTGGAAATCATAGTACACACCAGTAGTACACATCGGTTCATCATGATATAAAGTAAGCAACTATAACAATTGTGACATGATTTGTGATGCAATTTCATACACTTAACGGGTGCGTTATATCTTTCCAAAGTTTTCCTTTTCAAATTAATGAACAAGACCATATATATTCAATGGATTAGAATATTTTGTTAAATATTATCTAACCTAAAGAAACGAAAGGAAAGTCAAATTAAACTGATTTTTTTTGTAACAAATCCTCCGTTATAAGTTCTAATTTAGAACATCAATCAAAATAGCGGAATATCAAACTCACGGGACCTGACCTTTCTTAACTTTGGTCTTTGCCTACCTCAGACAAAATATTTGTTTCTGGTGAGTTCCCATTTAAACAAATACAAATTCTGCCCTTCCCTGACTCTCTTCTACTCATCTAACCCACCAAATCCTTACGCTGCTGGTGGCTAATTTGGATATTACAAAATAATGCAAAACACCTGAGAAATGACTGTAATCCTGGCACATTGGTACTCACCTGAAAGTACTCAGCAAGAGCTATCCAATGCATACCAACATGACAGGGTTTAGATTTTTTTTAAATTACGTCTTTGTGCCTTGGACGAAAGTAGCCTCAGCTGAGGGTAATTATTTTTGAACAAATGCAATATATACATGTATATATCATACTTTCGAGAATCAAGCCCCAAGAAATATTCTTGACATTGATGTGCAACAGCTTAATCTCTTAAGTATTGTATCCATGAGTCAATGCTGATTTTATTTACTTCATTCTGAAAAGCCTCCTTAATCCTTTCACAATCCTTTTTCTGAGAGAAGGCTTCTTGGGAACACGAACAGAATTTTCCGATGCAAACGGTTTGGCTTCATCATTGCACATTGTGTTTGGGTTTTCCTCAGTGGCAAACCAACTTGTAATGATAACACCAATAGCGTCAGATATGATCTTCTCAGCATCACGTGATACCGTGTTTAAAGTGACGTCTGGATTTTTTGTGTTCTTGCTTTTTGCATTGAAGGAAAAGAAATTCTTTAATCTGTTCAATCTTGGAGTTTTGCCATTTTTGGTAGATTTCACAGTCTCAGATGCAGGTTGGTCGTTGAACAACTCATCATCTACCAAATCCACCTCCGAGAAGGAGTCTTTTTCTCCTAGTTGCCCTTCATGCAGAATACTGGTGTTATTTTCATCATCGAATTCCCCTTCATTTTGGCAGTTGATTGAGAACTGGCTGAGATCTATGGATGACCATTTCTTGACAGGTCCATACTTTTGTCCAACCTGTTAAAAAGAGTATTGGTACATAGTATCTAAATTAAGGTAGATCATTTATGTATAAACATATTTCTTTGGGAATAACGTGTTGCTCAATTGCTTTTACCAGTATTGTAAGCTTTATTGTTTGAGGTCATACTAAGTTACTAACCTTGATTAGTTTCATCTATACCCAAGCATATATGTGCATATGTCAGTTTTTGTGAGAGAAATTGGTTTAAAAAAAGATATGCCATTTGACCAATTTTTGTTTATATTAACAAGCCTGACACTGCTTCAAATATGCTCCTATATATCAAGTTACTCTCCACCACAATGATTTGCTAGTAATCTGGATGAACCGAACAAAAATCAGCGTACACGAAATGCTTATAAATATATCACTGAAGTAATTGAATTATTTTCAGTATTATAAAAGTTATAACTGTCCATGGATATTTACCTGATTTATAGATAGATTTGCCACATCCCTGAGATCATCACAGTCATCTTCGCAGTCCCAAACACTACCAGTACTTATGTAGGAGGCACTAGCCGAAGGAAGGAGGTTGTCATCTTGTGTGTCATCATCACGTGATCTAGGGCAGACTGGGGGTTTGTTCTCAACATACTCAAGTCCTTCCCAAACCTCTACATCTCCCTGTCCAGAAGATATCTTCACCGGAAACCGTTGGTCACGTACCTGTGTAAAAATGATACTGTAACATGTAAACCCATAATTTGAATTACACTGGTGAAGTTGACATCCTACCCAGCGCATTTTGAATTGTTATCCATTATATGGAAATAAACATTATCCATTTAATGGATATTTATTACTGTAGAAAGGAAAAACGCACAGCTCTATGCCAATATTTTGTCAAAATAACACAATGAGAAATATTTACTATTCTGCAATAAATGAAGTCAATAATCGCATACTGTAGTTATGGCTAGTTTAGGCTTAAATCTGCACCCAAGTACCATTTCATCTCCTCCACATTGAATGGTACCCGGTCCTAGAGTGACGCTTAATTTGCTCATTATCAGAAGACCTTTCAGGCAACGTATGATGTGTATAGGCAAAATAGTTATTTTGGAATTAGGAATTTCGTTTTTCGTAACTTTTTCTGCCATATTGCGGATAAGTCGTGAGTAGCCAGTTGTAACTGGTGAGGAAATCGGAGTACCCGGCGCAAACCATCGCCAAAACCAAAGTCATTGGCAACTTTCTCACATGCCCCGTGTAGGATTCGAACCCGTACAGGCTATACAGTACAGTTAAATGAACGCAGAGTAGGGTAAGAAGCTGAGTCAAAAGATTATCCCCATAAGCCACCTGAGCCGCAGCTATCAAATGTCCTTTTCTAATCATGGATTGTGTTCGGAATTGGCAAGGTGCCAGTGATGGTTAAGGACATACCAGTACTTGATAAGCGGGGATATTTCACATTTGAGGTTTGAATGACACTTTTAGATAGAAAAGAACTAAAACCTGCACTTACAAATACAGGCATTTTTAATATTTCGCAAAAAGTGAAATAAAAGAATAATCATAAAAAAAATGGTGGAAATCATTTTTCTCTGATGAAACTTTTGAGACATTTGGGTCATTGTCATATTTTCTGAAAATATAACACGCTTTCAGAATTGTTTGATACTTACAGAGTTTACGTTGATACTGGTGAGAACTCCGATGTCTAAAATATTCAACTCGGAGAAAGACGGCATTTTCATGATATTCATTATATTCAAAGTTTTGACACTTTTGCTCAGATAATGCAGCAATACGTTTGCTATATTGCAACGACGATCAGACGTGTAATTCTGATTGCGCGTATTTACACGAGCTACGACGTTGCTATGTATCTATGCTTACCACGTGACTGTCTTGCTTCTATATGATAGTGACGTCACTTCCATTGTTGAGTAATTTCGCAACAATTCTACATGTAATCGCCTAAAACGTCATTAACACAGCAGCGGGTATTGTTGCGTCAAGAACAATAGCTCCCCCCAAACCAACGATGCGGTGCATCACATAAAGAAAGGTTGCGGGCTGGAAGTACAAAGCGATCTTTCTCTTCGTGATAAAAGATAAGTATACAGTTCTCGATCATTCCAATGCCCACTTTAAGCTTCCGAGAAGTCGTCACTGACATGGTACATGTATGAAAGTTAGGTTAATCTTCCAAATCGCACAAAATAAAAACTTGCCTTGCAATAAATATATTCAATTTATTTTCTGCGGTTTGATTTGCTAATCTCTAGGAGACTCGAACCTGCGACCTCGGGGATCCCAACGTGAATAAATTACCCAGCAATGATGGAATGTGCAAATGATTATATGTACGAACAGCTTCAAAATCAACACGGAGCGAAAAGTTATTCAAAGCTGCCTACAGTGCTGAAACAACATTTTACTATCACAACACAACAAAAGCCACACGACCTCTTAAACAAGGAATATTGTACAAAATCACTCAAGGCAAAAATGCTAACTATGTGAAATTGTTGGGAGACCATTGAATATTGGCTTTGATTGATGTAGTACAGTGATACACACAATATAAATAACCACTGATTGTAACTCAATGACGTTGGATGCTCATAGCACTATACCAGGGAGACACCGACAGGACACGCTGACCATCGTTATATTACAGACAGCCACAGGACCATACCCCTAAAGCCAAGCGGTCCAGTTCTGTATGCACAGAGCAACACTGAAAGGGGGCTGCAATCCCAGGCGCACTCTGCTGCACCATGCACTGCTCGACCTCTATACTAGGTCCTGCGTGGAGATTTCTAGCGACCTAAGGCGAGGTGGTGGTTTCCCCATATTGTATTGTATTGTATGTTTATTGCCTCTAAGCATACATAGTTACAAGACATATTCAATAGATAAAAAATTAAGTATACCAAGTATCCCAAAACATATAACAAAAGTTGGAGAAGACAGAAGCTTTCCTTTGTACGGCACGAATGCACAGGTATTTTCGTGTTTTCAGCTTCTTCCATTTGACTTTTCACCTTTTCTGCCATATCTAGACGAATTTGTGACAACCCTAAGTCATTTGCATCTTTCTCACAAACATCGGCTAAGGTTTCGATCCGGGGAGTGGTGAAAAACATCAGGCTGTCAGTGTCAATGCTTTAGACCAATCAGCCATCAGGGCCGGCCTTCGACATCAACAAATGGCTAGCCAAGCCTTATATGCTCATATCCTGTACCAGTCACCTGCCAGCAAGTAGTAGTTGTAGGTGCTAGACGTCAGCATTATTCCCCCAAATATAGAAATCAAGTAAAATAGACCATCCAAGGAAGATGTGGCTGGAGAACAAGCAGCTACTAAAGCTATTCCAGGAGAATATAAACAACTCATGATGATTGATCAAGTCCTACATCACTCTCCACACAGAGATACGCTACGCATACTAGTCGTGTAGCAATCGCGGTAGACCGGATGGATGTGCTGCAGATTGGTCTTACAAATGAGATGGGAAGACAAGACGGGCAATCTAAGTGATGCTGCAGGTGATAGTGCCATGCATCCAGGTGATAAACATCTTGCGACAAGCCCATAGTGAGGCCAGGACAGGAGACCTTGCATGAAAGCACAGCCTGGCCCTGATCGGCCAGCACTATTTTTGGTATAAAATAAACTTGGATGTGAGGAGATAGGTGAACATGCCCGACATTTAAATTTAGGCTAAAGGTGTAGGTAACAATAAGGGGGGGGGGGGGGGGGGTGGGCACAGTCGCATCAAGAGCAATATTTGCATATGGTGAAAGGGCATAGACATATAAAGACCCCTGCTGTGAACTGAGTGACAAAACACCAAGTTCATGGCTATCAGGGATTACCTGACAGTGAGAGTGGATTGAGGCTAAGAACTGGTCAGGACCCATGCACAGTAAAGGTTTAGTTTAAAAACGTATTCTTTCCCCCGAATTAAACAATGTCATGCTGTCCAATGTTGCGGACTTCTGGGAACAGATGGCACCACAAGGTCTCTGAGACACTATTTTACAAAATTACACTGTAAATGCACCAATATTTGAAAAATAAAAGAAACCCTTCTCACCCACCTTTAGACAACAGTAGAAAAAGGTGGCTGGAGATCTCGAATATATGGCCAGAGGGCTACAAAAGTTCATGAAATATATAGATAATTTTCTCTATTTTCATGTATGGTTGTGCTCCCATGGTCAGGGAGTTGTAAGAGAGATAGTTTTGATACCCGGAAGCTTGGATGGATAGGACCACAGGGTCCTGCCCTCACTACTGAACGTAGCTTTAATTCGCAAGCTATGCGGGTCATTGATGTGTTTGGCATATTATTTTTTGACAAGGTGCATTGTCACATCAGTGTGCGACAAAGGCTTAACATCGTGCCTCAAGTCTGTCCATGGTTAAGTCAACGAACTATTGGAGAGCATAGCCACTAGAAGCTATGAGATATTATCTGTAGTACACATTGTTTTGATACCGATTTCATTGAATATGCATGTATACTCTTCAAAATATTTTGTCTCTGAAAATTTGAAAAAATATACTTTCTGGCTTTAAAAACGCACACGCGCCAGGATATCAAATGGTTAATGCCTGACACATTCTATCATGTGGTGCTTAGTAGAAGGCCACATAATTAAAACTGGCAGAGGAAATTGATATCTATATGTGCTATTAATGTAGTACCATGACATAGGGTCTCGGTGAACTAATTGGCGAGTTTCAGCTGCTGTATGACAACAATGCTTGGCTAGCTCCTAAACTAGTCAACCTTTCCAACCTAAAGTTGTTATTTTGATCAGAACATTCTCCTCATTTGAAATAAGCCAAAAGTTCATATCATGATTTCTTGTTACTATATATGGGCCAACTTAGAGTGAGAGATCCGCCCACTCCTTTGATTGGCAGACCAACAGACTCGATCACTTCCAGCTTGGTATTCATACGCCTAAGAACAGACGCCACTTTGTGGGCAATAAACAAATGCCCAGTCCCTCACCATTCCGAAAATATCATATTAATTAAATAAAGTTGTATATGTCACCATTTATAGGCATCAACTCTTCCTACCCCCAGTTTCTATCGGGACTATGCAATGCTACTACTCGGACGGATACGCCAGTTAGTTCATCACCGAGACTATAGGGGGAGTGCACCCCTCGGCGCGCTCTGCACTACCACGCGTTGCTCCACCTCTATATGTCTCTATGTGCTTTGGATGTATTATCATGACACAGGCGCATATCACACACCAAAGTACTCATCGAATGATACTGCATAGGCAATAGTTTGGTAACGTTTAAATCTTAAAAGATAATATGTTCATTTGGGGTAGATATTTACCTAAAGGGCATTGGCATGGTACTAAATGTCCAACCAGTCATTATTTGGAGCATACTTTAGATTGAACAACCGACATGTTGGGTGTGATGTTCTCAGTAACTTTCCCTCTGGTTTGGAAACTGTCACACAACAATCATGTTTGGATTATCTATGCTGCAAGATAGATATTTGTATTTTGACACGTTTTACCAGTAATAGGATGGGAATTGACCATGGATTACAGATGGTGTGGCTGTTGGCGATATCATTGCCTTATTGGCTACTTGCAGTACCGACATTTAATTCCTGCACCAGTCGACCGGACGTTTGACTGTGCCTGGATTACAAGCCCCCATTGGTAACACGTCAAAAATAGGCCAAGCACATCAATGACCCACGTAGCTCGCGAATCTAAGTTACGTCCAGTTGTGGCGTCATCCATGCATCCATGTCCAGGAAACTGGGTGGCAATCGGGCGTGCGGTCCTGTATTTTGCCCATGCTGTCCACACATTCAGTGCAGGAATTTAATGTCAGCACTGTATGGGTGACAAACGTGTTTAGTGCTGTGCCCATAGTCACAGTTATGGCAAAGGATAAACTTATATTACAATATCACATAGGTTTTGGGCTGAGGAAAATACAAAAAGGCATTTCAAAATGTAATAAGTAAGATTTATTTTTCATCTCTGGCAATCATAGTACACACCAGTAGTACACATCGGTTCATCATGATATAAAGTAAGCAAATATAACAATTGTGACATGATTTGTGATGCAATTTCATACACTTAACGGGTGCGTTATATCTTTCCAAAGTTTTCCTTTTCAAATTAATGAACAAGACTATATATATTCAATGGATTAGAATATTTTGTTAAATATTATCAAACCTAAAGAAACGAAAGGAAAGTCAAATTAAACTGATTTTCTTTGTAACAAATCCTCCGTTATAAGTTCTAATTTAGAACATCAATCAAAATAGCGGAATATCAAACTCACGGGACCTGGCCTTTCTTAACTTTGGTCTTTGTCTACCTTAGATAAAATCTTTGTTCCTGGTGAGTTCCCATTTAAATAAAATACAATTTCTGTCCTTCTTCCCTGACCCTCTTCTACTCATCTAATCCACTCAATCCGTATGCTGCTGTGGCTAATTTGGCTATTACAAACTGATGCAAAACACCAGAAAAATGACTGAAACCCTGGCACATTGGTACTCACCTGAATATACTCAGCAAGAGTTATCCAATGAATACCAACATGACAGGGTTTAGATTTTTTTTAAATTACGTCTTTGTGCTTTGGACGAAAGTAGCCTCAGCTGAGGGTTATCATTTTGGAACAAATTCAATATATACATGTACATATCATACTTTCGAAAATCAAGCCCCAAGAGATATTCTTGACATTGATGTGCAACAGCTTAATCTCTTAAGTATTGTATCCATGAGTCAATGCTGATTTTATTTACTTCATTCTGAAAAGCCTCCTTAATCCTTTCACAATCCTTTTTCTGAGAGAATGCTTCTTGGGAACACACAAGGTATTTCTTGATACAAACGGTTTGGCTTCATCATTGCACATTGTGTTTGGGTTTTCCTCAGAGGGAAACCAACTTGTAATGATGACACCAGTAGCGTCAGATATGATCTTCTCAGCATCACATGATACCGTGTTTAAAGTGACGTCTGTATATTTTGTGTTCTTGCTTTTTGCATTGAAGGAAAAGAGATTCTTTAATCTGTTCAATCTTGGAGTTCTGCTCTTTTTGGTAGATTTCAGAGTCTCAGATGCAGGTTGGTCGTTGAACAACTCATCATCTACCAAATCCACCTCCGAGAAGGAGTCTAGTTCTCCTAGTTTCCCTTCAAGCAGAATACTGGTGTTATTTTCATCTTGGAATTCCCCTTCAGTTTGGCAGTTGATTGAGAACTGGCTGAGATCTATTGATGACCATTTCTTAACCAGTCCATGCTTTTGTCCAACCTATTAAAAAGAGTATTGATACATAGTATCTAAGTTAAAGTAGATCATTTAGGTATAAACATATTTCTTTTTGATTAACATGTTGCTCAATTGCTTTGACCAGTATTGTAACTATTGTTTTAGGTAATACTAACCTTGATTAGTTTAATCTATATCCAAGCCTATATGTGTATACTATATGTCAGTTTTTGTGAGAGAAATTGGTTAAAAAAAGATATGCCATTTGACCAATATTTGTTTATATTACCAAGCCTGACACTGCTTCAAATATGCTCCTATATAGCAAGATAATCTCCAACACAATGATGTGCTAGTAATCTGGATGAACCGAACAAAAATCGGCGTACATGAACTGCTTATAAATAGATCAATGAAGTAATTGAATTATGTTCAGTATTATAAAAGTGACAACTGTCCATGGATATTTACCTGATTTCTAGATGGGTTTGTTACATCCCTGAGATCATCACAATCATCTTCGCAGTCCCAAACACTACCAGTACTTATGTAGGAGGCACTGGCTGAAGGAAGGAGGTTGTCATCTTGTGTGTCATCATCACGTGATCTAGGGCAGACTGGGGGTTTGTGCTCAACATACTCAAGTCCTTCCCAAACTTCTACATCTCCCTGTCGCAAAGATATCTTCACCGGAAACTGCGGATCACGTACCTGTGTTAAAATAATACTGTAACATGTAAACCTATAATTTGTATTACACTGGTGAAGTTGACATCTTACTTGGCGCATTTTGAATTGTTATCCAGTATATGGACATAAACATTATCCATTTAATGGATATTTATTACTGTAGAAAGGAAAAACGCACAGCTCTATGCCAATTTTTTGTCAAAATAAGACAATGAGAAATATTTACTATTCTGCAATAAATGGAGGGCAAAAGGAAGCATCTGTACGCGTCAGATATATGATGTTTTCGTTCAGTCAATAACCTTATACTGTAGCTATGGCTAGTTAAGGCTTAAATCTGCACCCAAGTACCATTTCATTTCCTCCACATTGAATGGTACCCGGCCCTAGGGTGACGCTTAATTTGCTCATTATCAGAAGACCTTTCAGGCAACGTATGATTTGTATAGGCAAATTAGTTATTTTGGAATTAGGAATTTCGTTTTTCGTAACTTTTTCTGCCATATTGCGGATAAGTCGTGAGTAGCCAGTTGTAACTGGTGAGGAAATCGGAGTACCCGGCGCAAACCATCGCCAAAACCAAAGTCATTGGCAACTTTCTCACATGCCCCGGGTAGGATTCGAACCCGTACAGGCTATACAGTATAGTTAAATGAGAGCAGAGTAGGGTAAGAAGTTGAGTCAAAAGATTATCCCCATAAGCCACCTGAGCCGCAACTATCAAATGTGTCCTTTTCTAATCATGGATTGTGTTCGGAATTGGCAAGGTGCCAGGGATGGTTAAGGACATACCAGTACTTGATAAGCGGGGATATTTCACATTTGAGGTTTGAATGACACTTTTAGATAGAAAAGAACTAAAACCTGCACTTACAAATACAGGCATTTTTAATATTTCGCAAAAAGTGAAATAAAAGAATAATCATAAAAAAATTGTGGATATCATTTTTCTCTGATGAAACATTTGAGACATTTGGGTCATTGGCATATTTTCTGAAAATATAACATGCTTTCAGAATTGTTTGATACTTACAGAGTTTACGTTGATACTGGTGAGAACTCCGATGTCTAAAATATTCAACTCCGAGAAAGACGGCATTTTCATGATATTCACCATATTCAAAGTTTTGACACTTTTGCTCAGATAATGCAGCAATAAGTTTGCTATATTCCAATAACGATCAGACGTGTAATTCTGATTGCGCGTATTTACACGAGCTACGACGTTGCTATGTAGCTATGCTTATCACGTGACTGTCTTGCTTCTATATGATAGTGACGTCACTTCTATTGTTGAGTAATTTCGCAACAATTCTACATGTAATCGCCTAAAACGTCATTAATACAGCATCGGGTATTGTTGCGTCAAGAACAATAGCTCCGCCCAAACCAACGATGCGGCTCATCACACAAAGAAAGGTTGCGCACCCAAAGTACAAAGCGATCTTTCTCTTCGTGATTAAAGATAAGTATACAGTTCTCGATCATTCCAATGCCCACTTAAAGCTTCCGAGACGTGGCCACTGGCATGGTAGATGTATGATAGTTAGGTTAATCTTCCAAATCGCACAAAATAAAAAACTTGCCTTGCAATAAATATATTCAATTTATTTTCTGCGGTTTGAATTGCTAATGCCTAGGAGATTAGAACCTGCGACCTCGGGGATCCCAACGTGAATAAATTACCCAGCAATGACGGAATGTGCAAATGATTATCTGTACGAACAGCTTCAAAATCAGCACTTAGCGAAAAGTTATTCAAAGCTGCCTACAGTGCTGAAACAACATTTTACTATCACAACACAAAAAAAGCCACACGACCTCTTAAACAAGGAATATTGTACAAAATCACTCAAGCCAAAAATGTTAACGATGTGAAATTGTTGGGAGAACATAAGATATTGGCTTTGATTGTGGTGGTACAGTGACACACACAATATAAATAACCACTGATTGTAACTCAATGACATTAGATGCTCATAGCACTATACCAGGGAGACACCGATAGGACACATTGATCACCGTTATATTACAGACAGCCACACGACCATACCCCTAAAGCCAAGCGGTCCAGTTCAGTAAGCACAGAGCAACACTGTAAGGGGGCTGCACCCATAGGAGCCCTCTGCTGCACCACGCATTGCTCGACCTCCATACTAGGTCCTGGGTGGAGATTTATAGTGACCTAAGGCGAGGTGGTGGTTTCCCCGTATTGTATTGTATTGTATGTTTATTGCCTCTAAGCATACATAGTTACAAAGACATATTCAATAGATAAAAAATTAAGTATACCAAGTATCACAAAACATATAACAAAAGTTGGAGAAGACAGAAGCTTTTCTTTGTACAACACGAATGCACAGGTATTTTCGTGTTTTCAGCTTCTGCCATTTGACTTTTCACCTTTTCTGCCATATCTAGGCTAATTTGTAACAACCCTAAGTCCTTTGCATCTTTCTCACAAACATCGGCTAAGGTTTCGATCCGGGGAGTGGTGAAAAACATCGGGCTGTCAGTGTGAATGCTTTAGACCAACCAGCCATCAGGGCAGGCCTTCGACATCAACAAATGGCTAGCCAAGACTTAAGTATATGCTCATATCCTGTACCAGTCACCTGCCAGCAAGAAGTATTTGTAGGTGCTAGACGTCAGCATTATTCCCCCAAATATAGAAATTAAGTAAGATAGACCATCCAAGGGAGATGTGGCTGGAGAACAAGCAGCTATCAAAGCTATTCCAGGAGAATATAAACAACTCATGATGATTGATCAAGTCCTACAACACTCTCCACACAGAGATACGCTACGCATACTAGTCGTGTAGCAATCGCGGTAGACCGGATGGATGTGCTGCAGATTGGTCTTACAAATGAGATGGGAAGACAAGACGGGCAATCTAAGTGATGCTGCAGGTGATAGTGCCATGCATCCAGGTGATGGACTTCTTGCGACAAGCCCATAGGGAGGCCAGGACTGGACACCTTGCATGAAAGCACAGCCTGGCCCTGATCGGCCAGCACTATTTTTGGTATAAAATAAACTTGGATGTGAGGAGATAGGTGAACATGCCCAACATTTGAATTCAGGCTAAAGGTGTAGGTAACAATAATAAGGGGAGAGGGGGGGGGCACAGTCGCAGCAAGAGCAATATTTGCATATGGTGAAAGGGCATAGACATATAAAGACCCCTGCTGTGAATCGAGTGACAAAACACTAAGTTCCTGGTTATCAGGGATTACCTGACAGAGTGGATTCAGGCTAAGAACTAGTTAGGACCCATGCACAGTAAAGCTTTAGTTTAAAAACATATTCTTTCCCCCAAATTAAACAATGTCATGCTGTCTAATGTTGCGGACTTCTGGGAATAGATGGCACCACAAGGTCTCTGAGACACTATTTTAAAAAATTACACTGTAAATGCACCAATATTTGAAAAATAAAAGAAACCCTTCTCACCCACCTTTAGACCACAGTAGAAAAGGGTGGCTGGAGATCTCGAATATATGGCCAGAGGGCTACAAAAGTTCATGAAATAAATAGATAATTTTCTGTAAAAGTTTTTTCTCTATTTTCATGTATGTTTGTGCTCCCTTGGTCAGGGAGTTGTAAGAGAGATAGTTTTGATACCGGGAAGCTTGGGTGGATGGGACAACAGGGTCCTGCCCTCACTACTGAACGTAGCTTTAATTCGCAAGCTATGCGGGTCACTGATGTGTTTGGCATATTATTGTTTGACAAGGTGTACTGTCACATCAGTGTGCGACAAAGGCTTAACATCGTGCCTCAAGTCAGTCCATGGTTAAGTCAACAAACTACTGGAGAGCATGGCTACTAGAAGCTATGAGATATTATCTGTAGTACACATTGTTTTGATACCGATTTCATTGAATATGCATGTATACTCTTCAAAATATTTTGTCTCTGAAAATTTGAAAAAATATACTTTCTGGCCTTAAAAACGCACATGGCGCCAGGATATCAAATGATTAATGCCTGACACATTCTATCATGTGGTGCTTAGTATAAGGCCACATAATTAAAACTGGCAGAGGAAATTGATATCTATATGTGCTATTAATGTAGTACCATGACATAGGGTCTCGGTGAACTAATTGGTGAGTTTCAGCTGCTGTATGACAACAATACTTGGCTAGCTCCTAAACTAGTCAACCTTTCCGACCTAAAGTTGTTATTTTGATCAGAACATTCTCCTCATTTGAAATAAGCCAAAAAGTTCATACATGTATCATGATTTCTTTTTTCTATATATGGGCCAACATAGAGTGAGAGATCCGCCCACTCCTTTGATTGGCAGACCAACAGACTCGATCACTTCCAGCTTGGTATTCATACGCCTAAGAACAGACGCCACTTTGTGGGCAATAAACAAAAGCCAAGTCCATCACCATTCCGAAAATACCATATTAATTAAATAAAGTTGTATATGTCACCATTTATAGGCATCAACTCTCCCTACCCCTAGTTTTAATCGGGACTATGCAATGATACTACTCGGACGGATACGCCATTTAGTTCATCACCGAGACTATAGGAGGAGTTCACTGCTAGGCACACACTGCAGTTCCACGCATTGCTCCACCTCTATATGTCTCTATGTGCTATGGATGTATTATCATGACACAGGCGCATATCACACACCAAAGTACTCATCGAATGATACTGCATAGGCAATAGTTTGGTAACGTTTAAATCTTAAAAGATAAAATGTTCATTTGGGGTAGATATTCACCTCAAGGGCCTTGGCATGGTACTAAATTAGTTCAATAATATTGAACCTTACGTATGCATGAGATGTTTTTACTGCCGACGTCTTTTTTCATGCATGTAAGTCTAATGATATCAGAAACGGGAAAATAGGTAGCGTTTATGTCTGAACTAGGTACTAAATGTCCAACCAGTCATCCCATATTTGGAGCATGCATTAGATTGAACAACCGACATGTTGGGTGTGATGTTTTCAGTAACTTTCCCTCAGGTTTGGAAACTGTCACACAACAATCATGTTTGGATTACCTATGCTGCAAGATAAAGATATGTATTTTGACACGTTTTTACCGGTAATAGGACGGGAATTGACCATGGATTACAGATGTCATGGCTGTTGGCGATATCATTGCCTTAATATTGGCTACTTACAGTACCGCCATTCAAATTCTGCACCAGTCGACCGGACGTCTGACAGTGCCTGGATTACAAGCCCCCATTGGTAACACGTCAAAAATAGGCCAAGCACATCAATGACCGACGTAGCTTGCGAATCAAAGTTACGTCCAGTTGTGGCGTCATCCATGCATCCATGTCCAGGAAACTGGGTGGCAATCGGGCGTGCGGTCGTGTATTTTGCCCATGCTGTCCACACATTCAGTGCATGAATTTAACGTCGGCACTGTAGAGGTGACAAACTTGTTTAGGGCTGTGCCCATAGCAACAGTTATGGCAAAGGATAAACGTATATTACAATATCTCATACGTTTTGGGCTGAGGAAAATACAAAAAGGCATTTCAAATTATAATAAGTAAGATTTATTTGTCATCTTTGGAAATCATAGTACACACCAGTAGTACACATCGGTTCATCATGATATAAAGTAAGCAAATATAACAATTGTGACATGATTTGTGATGCAATTTCATACACTTAACGGGTGCGTTATATCTTTCCAAAGTTTTCCTTTTCAAATTAATGAACAAGACTAGATATATTCAATGGATTAGAATATTTTGTTAAATATTATCTAACCTAAAGAAATGAAAGGAAAGTCATATTAAACTGATTTTCTTTGAAACAAATCCTGCGTTATAAGTTCTAATTTAGAACATCAATCAAAATAGCGGAATATCAAACTCACGGGACCTGGCCTTTCTTAACTTTGGTCTTTACCTACCTCAGACAAAATCTTTGTTCCTGGTGAGTTCCCATTAAAATAAAATACAATTTCTGTCCTTCTTCCTAGGCTCTCTTCTACTCATCTAACTCACTCAATTCTTCCGCTGCTGGTGGCTAATTTGGCTATTACAAAATGATGCAAAACACCAGAAAAATGACTGAAATCCGGGCACATTGGTACTCACCTGAAAGTACTCAGCAAGAGCTATCCAATGAATACCAACATGACAGGGTTTATATTTTAAGAAATTACGTCTGTGTCCTTTGGACGAAAGTAGCCTCAGCTGAGGGTAATTATTTTTGAACAAATGCAATATATACATGTATATATCATACTTTCGAAAATCAAGCCCCGAGAACTATTTTTGACATTGATGTGCAACAGCTTAATCTCTTTAGTATTGTATCCATGAGTCAATGTTGATTTTTATTTACTTCATTCTGAAAAGCCTCCTTAATCCTTTCACAATCCTTTTTCTGAGAGAAGGCTTCTTGGGAACACACACGGAATTTCCTGATACAAAAGGTTTGAATTCATTATCATTGCACATTGTGTTTGGGTTTTCCTCAGTGGCAAACCAACTTGTAATGATAACACCAATAGCGTCAGATATGATCTTCTCAGCATCACATGATACTGTGTTTGAATTGACGTCTGTATTTTGTGTGTTCTTGCTTTTTGCATTGAAGGAAAAGAAATTCTTTAATCTGTTCAATCTTGGAGTTTTGCTCTTTTTGGTAGATTTCAGAGTCTCAGATGCAGGTTGGTCTTCAAACAACTCATCTACCAAATCCACCTCCGAGAAGGGGTCTAGCTCTCCTAGTTTTCCTATATCGTGCACAATACTGGTGTTATTTTCATCATGGAATTCCCCTTCAGTTTGGCAGTTGATTGAGAACTGGCTGAGATCTATTGATGACCATTTCTTAACCAGCCCATCCTTTTGTCCAACCTGTTAAAAGAGTATTGATACATAGTATCTAAGTTAAAGTAGATCATTTAAGTATAAACATATTTCTTTTTGATTAACATGTTGCTCAATTGCTTATACCAGTATTGTAACTCTTTATTGTTTTAGGTAATACTAACCTTGATTAGTTTCATCTATACCCAAGCCTTTATGTGTATATGTCAGTTTTGGTGAGAGAAATAGGTTTAAAAAAAGATATGCCATTTGACCAATATTTGTTTATATTAACAAGCCTGACACTGCTTCAAATATGCTCCTATATAGCAAGATACTCTCCAACACAATGATGTGCTAGTAATTTGGATGAACCGAACAAAAATCAGCGTACACAAACTGCTTATTAATAGATCAATAAATAGATTGAATTATGTCCAGGATTATGAAAGTGACAACTGTCCATGGATATTTACCTGATTTTTAGATGGATTTGTCACACCCCTGAGATCATCACAGTCATCTTCGCAGTCCCAAACACTACCAGTACTTATGTAGGAGGCACTGGCTGAAGGAAGGAGGTTGTCATCTTGTGTGTCATTATCACGTGATCTAGGGCAGACTGGGGGTTTGTGCTCAACATACTCAAGTCCTTCCCAAACCTCTACATCTCCCTGTCCTGAAGATATCTTCACCGGAAACTGTGGGTCACGTACCTGTGTAAAAACAATACTGTAACATGTAAACCTGTAATTATTATTCCACTGGTGAAGTTGAAATCTTATTCAGCGCCTTTTGAATTGTTATCCATTATATGGAAATAAACATTATCCATTTAATGGATATTTATTACTGTAGAAAGGAAAAACGCACAGCTCTATGCCAATATTTTGTCAAAATAACACAATGAGAAATATTTACTATTCTGCAATAAATGGAGGGCAAAAGGAAGCATCTGTACGCGTCAGATATATGATGTTTTCTTTCAGTCAATAACCTTATACTGTAGCTATGGCTAGTTTAGGCTTACATCTGCACCCAGGTACCATTTCATTTCCTCAACATTGAATGGTACCCGGCCCTAGGGTGACGCTTAATTTGCTCATTATCAGAAGACCTTTCAGGCAACGTATGATTTGTAAAGGCAAAATAGTTATTTTGGAATTAGGAAGTTCGTTATTCGTCACTTTTTCTGCCATATTGCGGCTAAGTCGTGAGTAGCCAGTTGTAACTGGTGAGGAAATCGGAGTACCCGGCGCAAACCATGGCCAAAACCAAAGTCATTGGCAACTTTCTCACATGCCCCGGGTAGGATTCGAACCCTTACAGGCTATACAGTATAGTTGAATGAACGCAGAGTAGCGTAAGAAGCTGAGTCAAAAGATTATCCCCATAAGCTACCTGAGCCGCAACTATCAAATGTCCTTTTCTAATCATGGATTGTGTTCGGAATTGGCAAGGTGCCAGGGATGGTTAAGGACATACCAGTACTTGATAAGCGGGGATATTTCACATTTGAGGTTTGAATGACACTTTTAGATAGAAAAGAATTAAAACCTGCACTTACAAATATAGGCATTTTTAATATTTTGCAAAAAGTTAAATAAAAGAATAAACATAAAAAAATGATGGAAATCATTATTCTCTGCGGAAATTTTTGAGACATTTGGGTCATTGGCATATTTTCTGAAAATATAACATGCTTTCAGAATTGTTTGATACTTACAGAGTTTACTTTGATACTGGTGAGAACTCCGATGTCTAAAATATTCAACTCGGAGAAAGACGGCATTTTTATGATATTCATCATATTCAAAGTTTTGAAACTTTTGCTCAGATAATGCAGCAATACGTTTGATATAACGCAACGACGATCAGACGTGTTACTCTGATTGCGCGTATTTACACGAGCTACGACGTTGCTATGTAGCTATGACTGTCTTGCTTCTATATAATAGTGACGTCACTTCTATTGTTGAGTAATTTCGCAACAATTCTACGTGTAATTGCCTAAAACGTCATTAATACAGCATCGGGTATTGTTGCGTCAAGAACAATAGCTCCGCCCAAACCAACGATGCGGCTCATCACACAAAGAAAGGTTGCGCAACTTAAGTACAAAGCGATCTTTCTCTTCGTGATAAAAGATAAGTATATAGTTCTCGATCATTCCAATGCCCACTTAAAGCTTCCGAAACGTGGCCACTGACATGGTAGATGTATGATAGTTGGGTTAATCTTCCAAATCGCACAAAATAAAAGCTCGCAGTGCAATAAATATATTCAATTTATTTTCTGCGGTTTGAATTGCGAATCCCTGGGAGATTCGAATCTGCGACCTCGGGGATCCCAACGTGAATAAATTACCCAGCAATGATGGAATGTGCAAATGATTAAATGTACGAACAGCTTCAAAATCAGCACGGAGCGAAAAGTTATTCAAAGCTGCCTACAGTGCTGAAACAACATTTTACTATCACAACACAAAAAAAAACCACACGACCTCTTAACCCATTAACACTCAGAGCAGCCAAAAGAGACCTGACGATTTTGGAAATATTTAACTTACAAACACATTTTCTTGAAACCATTTGTAGTTGGAATGTTGATCACAAGCCAGACAAGAACTCTCCTTCAAATATTTTGTGAATGTTTACTTTATTCAAAAGATATTTTCAAAAGTATCAGAGTAGCAGACGACACTTTCTAGAGAAACTCTGAGTGTGAATGGGTTAAACAAGGAATATTGTACAACATCACTCAAGCCAAAAATGTTAACGATGTGAAATTGTTGGGAGAATATTAGATATTGGCTTTGATTATGGCGGTACAGTAGTACGCACAATATAAATAACCACTGATTGTAACTCAATGACGTTGGATGCTCATAGCACTATACCAGGGAGACACCGATAGGACACGCTGACCACCGTTATATTACAGACAGCCAACCGGCCATACCTCTAAAGCCAAGCGGTCTAATTCATCATGCACAAACCAACACTGTAAGGGGACTGCAGCCGCAGGAGCCCTCTGCTGCACCACGCATTGCTCGACCTCTATACTAGGTCCTGCGTGGAGATTTATAGTGACCTAAGGCGAGGTGTTGGTTTATTGCCTCTAAGCATACATAGTTACAAGACATATTCAATAGATAAAAAATTAAGTATAGCAAGTATCACAAAACATATAACAAAAGTTGGAGAAGACAGAAGCTTTCCTTTGTACAGCACGAATGCACAGGTATTTTCGTGTTTTCAGCTTCTTCCATTTGACTTTTCAGCTTTTCTGCCATATCTAGGCTAATTTGTGACAACCCTAAGTCATTTGCATCTTTCTCACAGACATCGGCTAAGGTTTCGATCCGGGGAGTGGTGAAAAACATCGGGCTGTCAGTGTCAATGCTTTAGACCAATCGGCCATCAGGGCAGGCCTTCGACATCAACAAATGGCTAGCCAAGACTTAAGTATATGCTCATATCCTGTACCAGTCACCTGCCAGCAAGTAGTAGTTGTAGGTGCTAGACGTCAGCATTATTCCCCCAAATATATAAATTAAGTAAAATAGACCAAGGGAGATGTGGCTGGGGAACAAGCAGCTACCAAAGCTACATGTATTCCAGGAGAATATAAACAACTCATGATGATTGATCAAGTCCTACATCACTCTCCACACAGAGATACGCTACGCATACTAGTCGTGTAGCAATCGCGGTAGACCGGATGGATGTGCTGCAGATTGATCTTACAAATGAGATGGGAAGACAAGACGGGCAATCTAAGTGATGCTGCAGGTGATAGTGCCATGCATCCAGGTGATGGACTTCTTGCGACAAGCCCATAGGGAGGCCAGGACTGGACACCTTGCATGAAAGCACAGCCTGGCCCTGATCGGCCAGCACTATTTTTGGTATAAAATAAACTTGTATGTGAGGAGATAGGTGAACATGCCCAACATTTGAATTCAGGCTAAAGGTGTAGGTAACAATAAGGGGGGAGGGGGGGCACAGTCGCAGCAAGAGCAATATTTGCATATGGTGAAAGGGCATAGACATATAAAGACCCCTGCTGTGAACTGAGTGACAAAACACCAAGTTCCTGGTCATCAGGGATTACCTGACAGAGGGGATTGAGGCTAAGAACTAGTCAGGACCCATGCACAGTAAAGGTTTAGTTTAAAAACATATTCTTTCCCCCAAATTAAACAATGTCATGCTGTCCAATGTTGCGGACTTCTGGGAATAGATGGCACCACAAGGTCTCTGAGACACTATTTTACAAAATTACACTGTAAATGCACCAATATTTGAAAAATAAAAGAAACCCTTCTCACCCACCTTTAGACCACAGTAGAAAAAGGTGGCTGGAGATCTCGAATATATGGCCAGAGGGCTACAAAAGTTCATGAAATATATAGATAATTTTCTGTAAAAGTCATTTTCTCTATTTTCATGTATGGTGGTGTTTCCATGGTAAGAGAGATAGTTTTGATACCCGGAAGCTTGGGTGGATGAGACCACCGGGTCATGCCCTCACTACTGAACGTAGCTTTAATTCGCAAGCTATGCGGGTCATTGATGTGTTTGGCATATTATTTTCTGACAAGGTGCATTGTCACATCAGTGTGCGACAAAGGCTTAACATCGTGCCTCAAGTCAGTCCATGGTTAAGTCAACAAACTATTGGAGAGCATGGCTACTAGAAGCTATGAGATATTATCTGTAGTACACATTGTTTTGATACCGATTTCATTGAATATGCATGTATACTCTTCAAAATATTTTGTCTCTGAAAATTTGAAAAAATATACGTTCTGGCTTTAAAAACGCACATGGCCCCATGCCAGGACATCAAATGGTTAATGCCTGACACATTCTGTCATGTGGTGCTTAGTAGAAGGCCACATAATTAAAACTGGTAGAGGAAATTGATATCTACATGTGCTATTAATGTAGTACCATGACATAGGGTCTCGGTGAACTAATTGGTGAGTTTTAGCTGCTGTATGACAACAATGCTTGGCTAGCTCCTAAACTAGTCAACCTTTCCGACCTGAAGTTGTTATTTTGAAGTTCATACATGTATCGTGATTTCTTTTTTCTATATATGGGCCAACATAGAGTGAGAGATCCGCCCACTCCTTTGATTGGCAGACCAACAAACTCGATCACTTCCAGCTTGGTATTCATACGCCTAAGAACAGACGCCACTTTGTGGGCAATAAACAAAAGCCCAGTCCCTCACCATTCCGAAAATACCATATTAATTAAATAAAGTTGTATATGTCACCATTTATAGGCATCAACTCTTCCTACCCCCAGTTTCTATCGGGACTATGCAATGATACTACTCGGACGGATACGCCAGTTAGTTCATCACCGACACTATAGGGGGAGTGCACCACTCGGCGCACGCATTGCTCCACCTCTACATGTCTGTATGTGCTATGGATGTATTATCATGACACAGGCGCATATCACACACCAAAGTACTCATCGAATGATACTGCATAGGCAATAGTTTGGTAAATTTTAAATCTTAAAAGATAAAATGTTCATTTGGGGTAGATATTTACCTCAAAGGCCTTGGCATGGTACTAAATTAGGAGTTCAATAATATTGAACCTTACGTATGCATGAGATGTTTTTACTGCCGACGTCTTTTTCATGCATGTAAGTCTAATGATATCAGAAACGGGAAAATAGGTAGCGTTTATGTCTGAACTAGGTACTAAATGTCCAACCAGTCATCCCATATTTTGAGCATGCATTAGATTGAACAACCAACATGTTGGGTGTGATGTTTTCTATAACTTTCCCTCAGGTTTGGAAACTGTTACACAACAATCATGTTTGGATTATCTATGCTGCCAGATAAAGATATGTATTTTGACACGTTTTTACCGGTAATAGGAGGGGAATTGACCATGGATTACAGATGTCATGGCTGTTGGCGATATCATTGCCTTAATATTGGCTACTTACAGTACCGACATTCAATTCCTGCACCAGTCGACCGGACGTTTGACAGTGCCAGGATTACAAGCCCCCATTGGTAACACGTCAAAAATAGGCCAAGCACATCAATGACCCACGTAGCTTGCGAATCAAAGTTACGTCCAGTTGTGGCGTCATCCATGCATCCATGTCCAGGAAACTGGGTGGCAATCGGGCGTGCGGTCGTGTATTTTGCCCATGCTGCCCACACATTCATTGCAGGAATCTAATGACGGCACTGTAGTGTATAGGTGACACACTTGTTTAGGGCTGTGCCCATAGTCACAGTTATGGCAAAGGATAAACGTATATTACAATATCTCATACGTTTTGGGCTGAGGAAAATACAAAAAGGTATTTCAAAATGTAATAAGTAAGATTTATTTGTCATCTCTAGAAATCATAGTACACACCAGTAGTACAAATCGGTTCATCATGATATAAAGTAAGCAAATATAACAATTGTGACATGATTTGTGATGCAATTTGATACACTTTACGTGTGCGTTATATCTTTTCAGAGTTTTCTATTTCAAATTAATGAACAAGACTATATTCAATGAATTAGAATAGTTTGTCAAATATTATCTAACCTAAAGAAACGAAAGGAAAGTCAAATTAAACTGATTTTCTTTGTAACAAATCCTCCGTTATAAGTTCTAATTTAGAACATCAATCAAAATACCGGAATATCAAACTCACGGGACCTGGCCTTTCTTAACTTTGGTCTTTGCCTACCTCAGACAAAATAGTTGTTCCTGGTGAGTTCCCATTTAAACAAAATACACATTTTGTCCTTCTTCCCAGACCCTCTTTTACTCATCTAACTCACTCAATCCTTATGCTGCTGTGGCTAATTTGGCTATTACAAAATGATGCAAAACACCTGATAAATGACTGAAATCCTGGCACATTAGTACTCACCCGAAAGTACTCAGCAAGAGCTATCCAATGAATATCAACATGACAGGGTTTAGATTTTTTTTAAATTACGTCTTTGTGCTTTGGACGAAAGTAGCCTCAGCTGAGGATAATCATTTTGTGACAAATTCAATATATACATGTATATATCATACTTTCGAAAATCAAGCCCAAAGAAATATTCTTGACATTGATGTGCAACAGCAGCTTAATCTCTTAACCCATTCAAACTCAGAGCGGCCTAAACAGGCCTGGCAATTTTGATAATATTTCTCAAACAATAGCATTTTTTGGAAAATGTTTGAAGGAGAAATCTTAATCAGATACAAAACAACAGCTCTCCTTCAAGTATTTTGTGAACTTTTGCTTCATTCCAAAGTTATTCTCAAAAGTATGAGAGTAGCAGACGATACTTTCTAGAAGAACTCTGAGTGTTAATGGGTTAAGTATTGTATCCATGACTCAATGCTGATTTTATTTACTTCATTCTGAAGAGACTCCTTAATCCTTTCACAATCCTTTTTCTGAGAGAAGGCTTCTTGGGAACACACACAGAATTTCCTGATACAAAAGGTTTGAATTCATTATCATTGCACATTGCGTTTGGGTTTTCCTCAGTGGCAAACCAACTTGTAATGATAACACCAATAGCGTCAGATATGATCTTCTCAGCATCACATGATACAGTATTTAAAGTGACGTCTGGATTTTTTGTGTTCTTGCTTTTTGCATTGAAGGAAAAGAAATTCTTTAATCTGTTCAATCTTTGAATTCTGCTCTTTTTGGTAGATTTCACAGTCTCAGATGCAGGTTGGTCGTTGAACAACTCATCATCTACCAAATCCACCTCCGAGAAGGAGTCTAGCTCTTGTAGTTTCCCCATATCGTGCAGAATACTGGTGTTATTTTCATCTTGGAATTCCCCTTCAGTTTGGCAGTTGATTGAGAACTGGCTGAGATCTATTGATGACCATTTCTTAACCAGTCCATGCTTTTGTCCAACCTGTTAAAAAGAGCATTGATATATAGTATCTAAATTAAGGTAGATTATTTAAGTATAAACATATTTCTTTTTGATCAATATGTTGCTCAATTGCTTTTACCAGTATTGTAACTCTTTATTGTTTTAGGCCATACTAACCTTGATTAGTTTAATCTATACCCAAGCCTATATGTGTATATGTCAGTTTTTGTGAGAGAAATTGGTTAAAAAAAGATATGCCACTTGACCAATATTTGTTTATATTGACAAGCCTGACACTGTTTCAAATATGCTCAAAATAAGCCTATATAGCAAGATACTCTCCAACACAATGATTTGCTAGTGATTTGGATGAACCGAACAAAAATCAGCGTACACGAAATGCTTATAAATATATTACTCAAGTAATTGAATTATGTTCAGTATTATAAAAGTTATAACTGTCCATGGATATTTACCTGATTTTTAGAATGATTTGTCACATCCCTGAGATCATCACAGTCATCTTCGCAGTCCCAAACACTACCAGTACTTATGTAGGAGGCACTGGCTGAAGGAAGGAGGTTGTCATATCGTGTGTCATCATCACATGATCTAGGGCAGACTGGGGGTTTGTGCTCAACATACTCAAGTCCTTCCCAAACCTCTACATCTCCCTGTTCTGAAGATATCTTCACCGGAAACTGTGGCTCACGTTCCTGTGTAAAAAAAAGTAATACTATAGCATGTAAACCTGTAATTATTATTGCACTGGTAAAGTTAAAATCTTATCCAGCGCCTTTTGAATTGTTATCCATTATATGAAAATAAACATTATCCATTTAATGGATATTTATTACTGTAGAAAGGAAAAACGCACAGCTCTATGCCAATATTTTGTCAAAATAACACAATGAGAAATATTTACTATTCTGCAATAAATGAAGGGCAAAATGAAGGGTCTGTACGAGTCAGATACATGATGTTTTCTTTCAGTCAATAACCTCATACTGTAGTTATGGCTAGTTTAGGCTTAAATCTGCACCCAAGTACCATTTCATTTCCTCCACATTGAATGGTACCCGGTCGTAGGGTGACGCTTAATTTGCTCATTATTAGAAGACCTTTCAGGCAACGTATGATTTGTATAGGCAAATTAGTTATTTTGGAATTAGGAATTTCGTTTTTCGTCACTTTTTTGCCATATTGCGGCTAAGTCGTGAGTAGCCAGTTGTAACTGGTGAGGAAATCGGAGTACCCGGCGCAAACCATCGCCAAAACCAAAGTCATTGGCAATTTTCTCACATGCCCCGGGTAGGATTCGAACCCGTACAGGCTATACAGTATAGTTAAATGAACGCAGAGTAGCGTAAGAAGCTGAGTCAAAAGATTATCCCCATAAGCCACCTGAGCCGCAACTATCAAATGTGTCCTTTTCTAATCATGGATTGTGTTCGGAATTGGCAAGGTGCCAAGGACATACCAGTACTTGATAAGCGGGGATATTTCTCATTTGAGGTTTGAAGTGAAAGTGAAATAAAAGAATAATCATAAAAAAATGGTGGATATCATTTTTCTCTGATGAAACATTTGAGACATTTGGGTCATTGGCATATTTTCTGAAAATATAACATGCTTTCAGAATTGTTTGATACTTACAGAGTTTACGTTGATACTGGTGAGAACTCCGATGTCTAAAATATTCAACTTGGAGAAAGACGGCATTTTCATGATATTCATCATATTTAAAGTGTTGAAACTTTTGCTCAGATAATGCAGCAATACGTTTTCTATAACGCAACGGCGATCAGACGTGTTACTCTGATTGCGCGTATTTACACGAGCTACGACGTTGCTATGTATCTATGCTTACCACGTGACTGTCTTGCTTCTATATGATAGTGACGTCACTTCTATTGTTGAGTGATTTCGCAACAATTCTACGTGTAATAAAACGTCATTAATACAGCAGCGGGTATTGTTGCGTCAAGAACAATAGCTCCGCCCAAACCAACGATGCGGCTCATCACACAAAGAAAGGTTGCGCACCTAAAGTACAAAGCGATCTTTCTCTTCGTGATAAAAGATAGGTATATAGTTCTCGATCATTCCAATGCCCACCTAAAGCTTCCGAGACGTGGCCACTGGCATGGTAGATGTATGATAGTTAGGCTAATCTTCCAAATCGCACAAAATAAAAGCTCGCAGTGCAATCAATATATTCAATTTATTTTCTGCAGTTTGAATTGCGAATCCCTAGGAGATTCGAATCTGCGACCTCGGGGATCCCTACGTGAATAAATTACCCAGCAATGATGGAATGTGCAAATGATTATCTGTACGAACAGCTTCAAAATCAGCACGGAGCGAAAAGTTATTCAAAGCTGCCTACAGTGCTGAAACAACATTTTACTATCACAACACAAAAAAACCCACACGAGCTCTTAAACAAGCAATATTGTACAAAATCACTCAAGGCAAAAATGCTAACGATGTGAAATTGTTGGGAGACCATTGAATATTGGCTTTGATTGTGGTGGTACAGTAGTACGCACAAAATAAATAACCACTGATTTTAACTCAATGACGTTGGATGCTCACAGCACTATACCAGGGAGACACCGACAGGACACGCTGATCACCGTTATATTACAGACAGCCACACGGCCATACCCCTAAAGCCAAGCGGTCCAGTTCTGTATGCACAGAGCAACACTGTAAGGGGACTGCAGCACCAGGCGCACTCTGCTGCACCACGCATTGCTCGACCTCTATACTAGGTCCTGCGTGGAGACTTCTAGTGACCTAGGGCGAGGTGGTGGTTTTCCCCGTGTTTTAAGCTTCTTCAATTTGAATTGCAATTATTGTCACATGTTCTACCATATTTAGGCTAATTTGTGACAACCTAAGTCACTTGCAACTTTCTCACATACATCGGCTGAGATTTCAATGCGGGAGTGGCGAAAAACATCGGGCTGTCAGTGGCATACTATTTTTTGACATGTTACATTGTCACACCAGCGTGCGACAAAGGCTTTACATCGTGCCCCAAGTCAGTCTACGGTTAAGTCAACTAACTATTGGAGAGCATTGCCACTAGAAACTTTGAGATGTTTTCTGTATTACACATAGTTTTGATACCGTTTTCATTGAATATGCATGTGAACTCCTCAAAATATTTTGTCTCTGAAAATTTGAAAAAAAAAACTTTCTGGCTCTAAAAACGCATATGGCCCCATGTTCCTGCAACATTCTATCATGTGGTGCTTAGTAGAAGGCCACATAACTTTAAACTGGCAGAGGAAATTGATATCTATATGTGCTAGTAATGTAATACCATGATACAGGGTGTCGGTGAACTAATTCCACAGGTGACCGGTGAGTTTCAGCTGTTGTATGACAATAATGTTTGGCTAGCTCCTAAACTAGTCAACCTTTCCGACCTGAAGTTGTTATTTTGATCAGAACATTCTCCTCATTTGAAATAAGCCAAAAAGTTCATATCATGATTTCTTTTTTCTATATATGGGCCAACATAGAGTGAGAGATCCGCCCACTCCTTTGATTGGCAGACCAACAGACTCGATCACTTCCAGCTTGGTATTCATACGCCTATGAACGGACGCCACTTTGTGGGCAATAAACAAAAGCCCAGTCCCTCACCATTCCGAAAATACCATATTAATTAAATAAAGTTGTATATGTCACCATTTATAGGCATCAACTCTTCCTACCCCCAGTTTCTATCGGGACTACGCAATGATACTACTCGGACGGATACGCCAGTCAGTTCATCACCGACACTATAAGAAGAGTTCACTGCTAGGCACGCACTGCAGTCCCACGCATTGCTCCACCTCTACGTGTCTGTATGTGCTATGGATGTATTATCATGACAAAGGCGCATATCACACACCAAAGTACTCATCGAATGATACTGCATAGGCAATAGTTTGGTAAAGTTTAAATCTTAAAAGATGAAAGGTTCATTTGGGGTAGATATTCACCTCAAGGACCTTGGCATGGTACTAAATGTCCAACCAGTCATCCCATATTTAGAGCATGCATTAGATTGAACAACCGACATGTTGGGGGGGGGGGGATGTTTTCTGTAACTTTCCCTCAGGTTTGGAAACTGTCCCACAACAGTCATGTTTGGATTATCTATGCTGCAAGATAAATATTTGTATTTTGACACGTTTTTATAAGTAATAGGCTGGGAATTGACCATGGATTACAGATGGCATGGCTGTTGGTGATATCATTGCCTTTATACTTATTGGCTACTTGCAGTACCGACATTTAATTCCTGCACCAGTCGACCGGACGTTTGACTGTGCCTGGATTACAAGCCCCCATTGGTAACACGTCAAAAATAGGCCAAGCACATCAATGACCCACGTAGCTTGCGAATCAAAGTTACGTCCAGTTGTGGCGTCATCCATGCATCCATGTCCAGGAAACTGGGTGACAATCGGGCGTGCGGTCGTGTATTTTGCCCATGCTGTCCAAACATTCAGTGCAGGAATTTAATGTCGGCACTGTAGAGGTGACAAACTTGTATAGTCACAGTTAGAGCAAAGGATAAACGTATATTACAATATCTCATACGTTTTGGGCTGAGGAAAATACAAAAAGGCATTTTAAAATGTAATAAGTATAAGATTTATTACACATCTTCGGAAATCATAGTGTACACCAGTAGTACACATCGGTTCATCATGATATAAAGTAAGCCAAAATAACAATTGTGACATGATTTGTGATGCAATTTCATACACTTTACGTGTGCGTTTTATCTTTCCAAAGGTTTCCTTTTCAAATTAATGAACAAGACTATATATATTCAATGGATTAGAATATTTTGTTAAATATTATCTAACCTAAAGAAACGAAAGGAAAGTCAAATTAAACTGATTTTCTTTGAAACAAATCCTCCGTTATAAGTTCTAATTTAGAACATCAATCAATATAGCGGAATATCAAACTCACGGGACCTGGCCTTTCTTAACTTTGGTCTTTGCCTACCTCAGACAAAATATTTGTTCCTGGTGAGTTCCCATTTAAACAAAATACAAATTCTGTCCTTCTTCCCTGACTCTCTTCTACTCATCTAACCCACCAAAACCTTACGCTGCTGGTGGCTAATTTGGCTATTACAAACTTATGCAAAACACCTGAGAAATGACAGAAATCCTGGCACATTGGTACTCACCTGAAAGTACCCGGCAAGAGCTATCATATGAATACCAACATGACAGGGTTTAGATTTTTTTAAATTACGTCTTTGTGCCTTGGACGAAAGTAGCCTCAGCTGAGGGTAATTATTTTGGAACAAATTCAATATATACATGTACATATCATACTTTCGAAAATCAAGCCCCGAGAAATATTCTTGACATTGATGTGCAACAGCTTAATCTCTTTAGTATTGTATCCATGAGTCAATGTTGATTTTATTTACTTCATTCTGAAGAGACTCCTTAATCCTTTCACAATCCTTTTTCTGAGAGAAGGCTTCTTGGTAATACACACAGAATTTCCTGATACAAACGGTTTGGCTTCATCAATGCACATTGCGTTTGGGTTTTCCTCAGTGGCAAACCAACTTGTAATGATGACACCAATAGCGTCAGATATGATCTTCTCAGTATCACTCGCTACAGTGTTTGAAATGACGTCTGAATTTTTTGTGTTTTTGCTTTTTGCATTGAAGGAAAAGAAATTCTTTAATCTGTTCAATCTTGGAGTTCTGCTCTTTTTGGTAGATTTCAGAGTCTCAGATGCAGGTTGGTCGTTGAACAACTCATCTACCAAATCCACCTCCGAGAAGGAGTCTAGTTCTCCTAGTTTCCCTTCATGCAGAATAGTGGTGTTATTTTCATCTTGGAATTCCCCTTCAGTTTGGCAGTTGATTGAGAACTGGCTGAGATCTATTGATGACCATTTCTTAACCAGCCCATCCTTTTGTCCAACCTGTTAAAAAGAGTATTGATATATAGTATTTAAATTAAGGTAGATTATCTAAGTATAAGCATATTTCTTTTTCATTGATATGTTGCTCAATTTCTTGTATCAGTATTGTAACTCTTTATTGTTTTAGGTAATACTAACCTTGATTAGTTTAATCTATATCCAAGCCTATATGTGTATATGTCAGTTTTGGTGAGAGAAATAGGTTTAAAAAAAGATATGCCATATGACCAATATTTGTTTATATTACCAAGCCTGACACTGCTTCAAATATGCTCCTATATAGCAAGTTACTCTCCACCACAATGAGGTGCTAGCAATCTGGATGAACCGAACAAAAATCAGCGTACACGAACTGCTTATAAATAGATCAATGAAGTAATTGAATTATTACAGTATTATAAAAGTGACAACTGTCCATGGATATTTACCTGATTTATAGATGGATTTGTCATATCCCTGAGATCATCACAGTCATCTTCGCAGTCCCAAACACTTCCAGTACTTATGTAGGAGGCACTGGCTGAAGGAAGGAGGTTGTCATCTTGTATGTCATCGTCACGTGATCTAGGGCAGACTGGGGGTTTGTGCTCAACATACTCAAGTCCTTCCCAAACCTCTACATCCCCCTGTCCTGAAGATATCTTCAGCGGAAACCGTGGGTCACGTACCTGTGTAAAAATAATGGAAGTGGCTGCATAGCCGGCTGGCCGGCTACGCAGCCCCCGGGGCTGCATAGCCGGCTAGCCGGCTACGCAGCCTATCCTTCAGCATTTGGCTGCGTAGCCTGAATATGTTCCTGCCTTTACATATGGAAGTATCCTACTAGGTAGTAGTTAATACATGACATTAGTTTATCCAGGTATTACCTTGGATCTAGTAAATACATGCCAACGCAGTAAGTTACTAAGTACTTCAAACCCATTGCACCAGACAAATAGTTTATTAAATGTTTGTTTATTTTGTTATTAAGGTTTAAGCTGTTAGGGTGACAGCCTGAAGGACAACCATAATCAAGGGTGTCCTACCCCAAATGATCATCAGTGTTAAATATACCTGTTATTGCAATCAGCCGCTCCTATGTATGTACCATGTATTGACCATCCCAATTGAAGGGGTACCTGTTAATTACAACTGACCAATCCTTTACTGGGTTGTATATAAAGTACCTGTCCTGTACATGGAATTAGTAGACAGACAGGGAGAGAGAGAGAGAGATTAGACACAGAGAGTGTTTGAGTTCCATGATGATGGTTTAGGCTATGGACTTGAACAAATATGTAAAACTACATATATATAAATATATATATATATATATATATACTCTCTGACCTATCCCCAACAAATCACCTGTATAGGTGAGCCTTAAAGATCCCTTGATAAGTCCCAATTTCCCCTGTGACAATGTCCTTGACTGTTGGAGATAAATTCCAAAGATTTGCCTTATGGGAAGAAGAAATATGAACTTGAGAACTATGTACAGTTATGGAGACGTGATGCACGTACCATACAGGCTGCCAAGAAACGTTTGACCAGCACCACGGATAGGCAGTTCAATTTGGACTTAAAGTATTATGAACTTAAATACTGCTGTATCATGGGGGGAAGGAAGTATACTACGAGAACAACTGAAAGCCGTCCGTCCCAACACATCAACTTTTCGAAGCAAAATGAACTAAAAAAATATTTGACATTATCATTAAACTTTGTGTTTGTATAATCTTGAATTAATAACATAAATATACAAATGTTCATGTGTGATGTATAACCTGTGGTTGAAAGTGTGACTCACTTTCTTAATATATTGTACTTGTTTGCACCAATAAATTGTGTATCACCAATGAAAAAACACATTTTCTTTATATAAGTACTATACACATTGATAATATTCCGGCTACGCAGCCAAATGCTGAAGGATAGGCTGCGTAGCCGGCTAGCCGGCTATGCAGCCCCGGGGGCTGCGTAGCCGGCCAGCCGGCTACGCAGCCACTTCCAAAAATAATACTGTAACATGTAAACCTATAATTTGTATTACACTGGTGAAGGTAACACCTTACCCAGCAGAAACATTACCTCCAAGCAATGTATGATTTGTATAGGCTAAATAGTCAAATAAACGCATAGTAGCGGAAGAAGCTGCGTCAAAAGATTATCCCCATAAGCTACCTTAAAGGGCAAATGCACCATCATAATGATTTAGGTTCAAAATGTGCCTATACGTGTCACCTTTCTAATAAGACCACTCGCAAGTCTGTCCTCCTCAGCACTCCTCAGATATGGCTTATGAAAGTTAGTAAAAAAACTAGCCTGAGTCTGGGCATGGAGGCTGACATTGCAGGCCAATTAAGCCCAATTAAGCACAATCAGTGGTATGAAGTGACTGCCAGTGCTGCTTCTGATTGGTTGAGAGATATCAGTGGCTGGAATTGACTGCCACTGATATCTCTCAACCAATCAGAAGCAGGGCTGGCAGTCACTTCATAAGCACCACTTCTGATAATGGCAGCCTCTATACCCAGACTCAGGCTAGTTTTTTACTAACTTTCATAAGCCATATCTGAGGAGTGCTGAGGAGGACAGACTTGCGGGTGGTCTTATTTGAAAGGTGACACATATAGGCACATTTTGAACCTAAATCATCATGATGGTGCATTTGCCCTTTAACTATTAAAAATGTCCTTTTCTAATATAATCATGGATTGTGTTCGGAATTGGCAAGGTGCCACGGAAGGGGAAGGACGTACTTCAAAGGCGGAGATATTTCACATTTAAAGTTTAAATGACCTTCTAAATACAACAGAATACTAACTTTCACTTACAAATACAACCATTTTTAATCTTTGGCCAAAAATGAAATAAAAGGATGATTATAAAGATTTGGTGGAAATCATTTTTCGCTGATGAAACTTTTGAACATTATCTTATACTTTAAAAATATTATAACATGCTTTCAGAATTGATTTGATACTTACAGAGTTTCCTTTGATGCTGGTGAGAACTCCGATGTCTAAAATATTCAACTCGGAGAAAGACGGCATTTTCATGATATTCATCATATTCACAGTTTTGACACTTTTGCTCAGATATTGCAGGAATACGTTTGCTATATTGCAACGACGATCAGACGTGTTACTCTGATTGCGCGTATTTACACGAGGTACGACGTTGCTATGTATCTGTGCTTACCACGTGACTGTCTTGCTTCTATATGATAGTGACGTCACTTCCATTGTTGAGTAATTTCACAACAATTCTTTGTTGCGTATTTTACGGGAGTCAGGCATGAGTGGCAGCAGCTTCTATACTGATGACCTATTTAGCAGTGAGACAGTGAATATACTCAAAGCGACTATAGCTATTAAGGATCGTAGGCAGATACGAGCCCAGCTCCTGGCCAATCGGTGAGCTTCCAGAAATTGGAGAAGGGAAACAAGAAAGAAAAAAAATGAACGTCAGGGTTAAATGGGGCAGTTATCCCGCCGTAGCGTACTGTTGATGGATATGGCAATTACTTTCCCGCCCTGCATACAAAAGCAACGACACTTTCCATAATAAAATATTGACTTACTACCATATGTGTGCGTGAAAGGGGTGGATAAATTACGTTAGTAAGCAGTGTTGTTCGCCATTCAATTTAGGGTCTTAAGACACTTTTGGAAATTTCAGTTTAATTTTGCTGAAACTGCATGATGAAATAACGAAGCACAGTGATCTTCAAAACAACTTTTATTCGCAGGTCATCGGCTGGAATTTGTTTCGGATTTTTGAAAAAGTAATGTAATTCATGTCATGAACGTCTCATTCTCCCTAACTGGTATCCTTCTTTGCTAAATGTATCCCTTAAGAGATACTTTAACTGCCTAAAATACTGGTCTGCCATGTTGAAATTATCTTTTTGGTGTTATACAGGAATTACGGGGCAAAATCAAGAAATTCAAGAAACAATTGTTTAACCCATATTTGGTATAAGTCAGAATTGCCGAATCGAATTTTCACCACTATCTATCTTAACTTTCCATTAGTGCTCTTAACCAGAAGACATAAAGAAAATGACGGGTCATCGGGTCAGTTTTTGCACCACCTATGGTTAAAGTTTGGGAAATAGGACTTTTAGTGCATATTTCCATAAGATGCAATAAAAGAGTTACCCTATTGGCGACGTATTTGGCCATTCGTACATGATATATTGTTTAGCAAGAGAACCCCATTTTAAAGATAGATGATTGATCGAACACTTTTTCTGAAAATGGGTAACCTGGTTGCACTACTATATTAGCCCTTTTTGCAATAGATAAGACCAAGAACAATCAATATAAGCATTATCACTAAGATCGAGTTCACTGGAATTTTCTAGATACAATTTGTATCAAAAATAATTCAAGTGAAATATACAACAGGCTCAATTGGTCATGCTCTGTCAAAATGTAAGCAGTGGTTTTGGCTTTCGCATGTTTTGTAGCCCCTGTCGCAGGCTGGTGCGACAATGAGACATTTGGACACCCCTGAGAATATAAAACTTTCAGTTGACGTCTTGACTGATTGTACACAAGTAGCTGACAAGGACGACTCCAACAAAAGGAATTTCCCTATTTTTGCCACGGGACATTGCCAATTTCATTTGCAAAAAAGCGTAAAACGTACCCGATCAATCGTAGCTCTGTAGCAAGAAAAGTAACTCGGAACGCAATGCAAATTTATAAATCAAGAACAAATCAAAAAATAAAAAAATCTCTGGACTATCATTTTTTTACAATTCATTATTTGTGACATAATGCCCTACATTCGCGTCTAACTGGAGAAACACGACACCAACAAAACGATTTTTCCCCTGCAACAATAAGGAAACAAAGGCTGCGTCATTGTCTTTTCATTTTCATAAAAAAAGCAAAAAAAAACGTACCCTTTCACTTTTGGCTCTGTAGAAAAAAATGTAACTCGAAACACCCCAATTCTTTTTCGCATATAGAATGCAAATTCACGTTGCAAGAGCATATCAAAAAAATCAAAAAAATCTCTTTACTAATCTTTTTTTACGATTCATTATGTGCAATAAATTGCCCTACACGTGCGTCCATTTTTGAGGAAAAAGTGTTCATTTTTAATTCAACCCCTCCAGTTCTATTTAGGCGGTGAAAAAGATACAGTAGGGTTTGAAATACAGTTTGCGCAAGCAGAAAGAGGACCTATATATTTTGCACAGCCTAAAATTATACAAGAGGGATTGCATTACAAATGAACACTTTTTTCTCAAAAGTGGACGCAAATATAGGGCAATGAATCGCACATAATGAATTGAAAAAAAAAATCTAGTCGAAAGAATATTTTTATTTTTTGATATGTTCTTGCTCTGTAAATTTGCATTTAATATATTAAAAGAAAATGAGGGTGTTTCGAGTTACATTTTTTTGCTACAGAGCTATGTTTGAAAGGGTACGTTTATCGCTTTTTCATGAAAATGAAAAGACAATGACGCAGCCTTTGTTGCCCTATTGTTGCGGCAACAATAGGGGGAAATCTTTTTGTTTAGGTCGTGTTGCCCACGCTAAGACGCACATACAGGGCAATTTATCGCACATAATGAATTGTAAAAAAGAACCTAGTCTGAGGAAAAGGGGGGTTTTCCGAGTTACTTTTCTTGCTACAGAGCTACGAGTGATAGGCTACTTTTTACGCTTTTTGGCAAATAAATTTGGCAATGCCGTGGCAACAATAGGAAAATTCCATTTGTTGGAGTCGCCAGAGGGGTTAATTACGACGAGGCTCTACCCATGTCAGGGCCGTTTCATTTGAAAGTGTGTGGGGTGGGGGGGGGGGGGGGGGGGGGGCGGGCGGAAGTTCAATATGAATTCAACACCCCCCACCCCCCCCCCCCCCCCCTCAATAAGAATTCAACCCCCCCCCCCCCCCTTCCAACCATAATTCAGATTTCGGGAGGGGGAGGTGAGGAAAGATCAAAATTTGCCATCCCCCACCCCCCGTTTGTTGCCGCAAACAAACAATAGAAAAACGTCAAACAATGATATTTCATGGGCGTATCAGCGCCCATGACTATGAGTCGCTCCTCAGAGGCATTCTCCTACCCAGAGATCCCGCTACGCATAGTATCTCTGCCACTACGTCGGGACTATTTCGCGGAATATTTTGAAAGTGACGTCATTAAATATATCCCATTGGTCAAAACGTGTGATGCACGCGACGCGCGTGGTCAAAATTACAATCAACAATGACGTCATTCTCGCAGTGGCCTGTTTGTTGCGAGAGCGCTGGACGGCCGACTGGCTGATTGGTCAAAACAGGACTTTTCACCGCATTTTCTCATGAGCTATCGCAAATAGTACTGAGGCATTACACCCGAAATGTCATGAATATCATAGTTTGCGCAATTACAAATAACTGAATGGCGAAAACTGCATGGAAGCTTCATAGCGAGCGCGCCAGCGCTGCTGCACGAAGTGCAGCTAGCGCAAGCGAGCATTCATGTAACGTAGGTGTACGTACACATATGTAGATACAATGTATATATAATGTATATACAATGTATATATCTAATCTGTATGTGTACCAGAAAAGTTTTGAGGGACCGCTGAACGACTGGATGTGACGTACCATTGTGGTACATCCGGTCACGCATGCGTAAGTTTCCGGGAATTCTGGGATTAAGTATCGCCATCTACAGAGCATATTTTGCAGCCAGATCTATCCAAGTTTTGAACATTGCTTTGTCTGTCACGTAATAAACATGGACTGTCTCCGTTAAATTGTATCAACATAGCGTTTGTTTGACTATCAGGCACCACGCGCGTGATACAAAGTAACAAATGCTTACGCGACGTCATGATTTTATCAGCGCGGAAACAGGGAAAGCCACGGGGTAAAGCTATATGTTCACAGTAACAATAAATTGCCTTTCCATGGGTCAATCTTAATGTGGTTTAAATCGTTGGCACAGCCACGATTCATTCTACTTGTCCTGAGAATCTCTTTCAAATTTCTTAAAAAATGAAGATTTTGCGACAGGTTGAATTCGTAAGTTGTATGCCAATTTTTTTCGCTCAATCTATGCTATTGTAGCGGAATGGATCCCTGGCCGAAGGAATGATCCGACTAACATACAGAATCACCTTACTTAAATAAAAGGTTTCTTAGTTCTCTCTTGAAATGAAATAAAGCTCAGTTGGGTTTTCTGACTCTTACAATAACGCTTAGCGAAGGTTGGGGATGGATGTGGTGTTGAAGAGAAGACGGGACAAGCAAGTATAAATCAACAATACAGTTTAATCATCACAGTACAATATACATACCACCGCACTCTTTCTCTATACAGCAGCATCAACACAATAAGTCCACTCAATGTAAATGACTATCTCGACATCACAAGTCCACAAAAAGTTTTTGATCTCTCTGATCTCTGGTCTCAATGTCTGGTAAATCCGGATGTAAATACACACTCTACTCAGCTACAGTTCCTCTCTATGCTGTCATCATAATCCTCCCTAAGTACACATAATAATCCGTGAACAGCTTCAGTCTCTATCTCTGGCTACTTGACCTTGTAATCGTTACTCCCTGGGTAGTCTAAATCCAGTTCTCAAGCACCTTAATCCGTCTGTAAGCACCTCTGACGTTAACTCTACTTCTACTCTACTCTAACTCTAATCTAAGACTGACGTGATTTCGAATCTAACCTAGTTTCCCGCCCTGCCTTCCAATCGCACGCGCGGTACATTAATCGTTGAGGCCGCACGAGCGCTACGTCACAGAGCACTCGAAATAACTAGATACTTTGTAGCACGTCTAAATGCTGGGCTCTGCGAAGGCGGAGACCCAGCTTACAATAATAGAAGTGACGGAACATGACCTGTTTCTTAGCCCTGGGGTCATTCCGTCACACAGCCCCCGACTTGCTCTGAATCGTCCTCGATTCTTAAATTTCACAAATTTCCAAAAAGGGAACTCTAAACGTAACTCGAACGCTAAACAACAATTCTCTCGAAACAGTTCTAAACTCGTCTGTTATGAACAGACTAACCAAGTGACACACAGGTCACTAAACACAGTATAGGAATACTAACTTCTAATGTACACAGTTCCCGAGAGTGGACAAGTCCTGAACTTCCGGTCCAACTCTCCCAATTATCGCTCACTTTGTTTACTTTCAATATCGCTCACTTTGTTTACTTTCAATATCGCTCAGCGAAATACTCTTAACTCTCGAAAATCTACATAAACACGAACTCTGCACTGGAGCGGAATACTTAAAAAGAACTACTATAACTACTAATTAAAATAACGCACCTCTTATACCTAAAACGTTAAACGTTAATCCTTAAAATACTCGACTCATATAAAATCTTGGACTAGAAAAATAGCACTCTGAGTTAACTCTAAGAACAATAAAAACATTGATAAAACATGGCAAGATAAAAACAATCGAAATCATGCAATACAGTGGTTTACTCACGTTACGGCTACCAGCTGTTGTGTCGCTAAGGTCTCAAAATTGTTCGCTTATTTTAAGTTCACTAAAATGTGAACGACTCCGACACACCAGCATAGTTCAAAATCTCTCAAGTGTCACTTTCGTTAAAACTTCTCCTTGGTCGCCGATTTCTTCCTGGGACGTCATGGATGGTACACAGGTCCGGTAGTTCGTAGAGTAGTCAATAATAATCCAATAATTAGGCACAGAAATCGTCGTGACTGGTTAATCCGTCGCCACAGACGATGGACGTAGTAAATTGGCACTTCGGGTAATTATCCATGGCAGAGGCACAAATCATCGTGACTGGGTAATCCAGCGCCACAGATGATGGACGGAAATAGGTTGTATTAGGAATAGCAGGCTGGTCGAAAGTCGCACTGGGCCAGCCAGCCAGCTCGCATGTCATACCAGAAGTACTTCTCATGTAGACGTGCCACTGTTCGTTTCACTCCCAGATGAGCTGTCCACCTCTCACCGTGGGCTTGCTGTAGGAACTCTTTCCGCTTGCTCCTTGGAACCAGCACTTGAGTGTGAACTTTCGCTCCGTCGGAACTCTCCCACTTTCTGTAGATGACACCCTCTCTCATCTTCAGGCGTTGCCATTCTCCCCAGTAGGACTTGGTGGCCAAGCTGTGTTCGGATATCTCATTCCACCTGGGTCTCTCTTCTCCCCTGGCCAGCCTAGTCCAGATTGGCGCGATGTCGGGGTCTTCTTTCTGTAATTCTCTCCACTCAGCATTCGTCCACAGCGGCTGTATAGTGACCGCTGCCACCCTGTGGTTTTCCTCTGGACGAAGGCAGGTGATGTCTTCTTCCACCTCTTCAGGCGATTCACTCTCTGTACTCTTGATTTCGGGGTCACCACTGTCGGAGCTTCTCCCCCTCTCTGGTTGTTCGTTTGGTCGTCTGCTCAAGCCGTCGGCGTTACCGTGACTCCTGCCAGCTCTGTGCACAATTTCCTTGTTGAACTCTGCCAGGGTATTCTGCCACCTGGCCCACATTCCCGTGGCGTCTTTGAAGGTTTGCAACCACCTCAAGGCGGCGTGATCTGTGCGCAGCTTGAACTTTCTTCCTATCAGGTAGTGCCGGAAATACTTGCAGTAGAAAACCACCGCCAACAGCTCTCTCTTGGTCACGCTGTAGTTCCTCTCCGACTTGCTCAGCCCCCGACTTGCATATGCTATGGGTCTCTCCACGCCGCCTTGCACCTGCGACAATACCGCCCCGATTCCTGTGGCACTGGCGTCGGTATCTAAGATGAAGTCTTCCTCACTGCTAGAGTAAGCTAAGATGGGGGCCTCCACCAATTTCTTCCGCAGTGTCTCGAAGGCAACCTGGCATTCGGTAGTCCACAAGAAGGGTCTGTTCTTCTCCGTCAGCCTATGCAGGGGACGGGCAATTGTCCCGAAATTCTGTACAAACCTCCTGTAGTACGATGCAGTCCCCAGGAAGCTGCGTACCTCTGTCTGCGTGGTGGGCACTGGCCACTTCGTCACGGTCTCGATCTTCTCAGGGTCCGTCATGACTCCCTCCTCCGTCACCACGTGCCCCAGGTAGTGTACTCTCTTCTGGAATAAGCGACACTTGCTGGGCTTGAGCTTCATTCCAGCCTGTCCTATTCTGCTCAGGATCGCATCCAGGCGGTCCAGGGTCTGCTGCTCTGTTTTCCCGAAGATGATGACGTCATCCAGGTAGATGAGGCAGGTTTCCCACTGTAGTCCCGACAGCACTGTTTCCATCAGCCGCTCGAAAGTACCGGGTGCTGTACTCAAGCCAAAGGGCATGACCTTCCAGGAATACAACCCCCCGCTGGTGATAAACGCGGACTTCTCTTGTGCACTCTTGGACATTCCCACCTGCCAGTAGCCGCTGGCCAGGTCAAGGGTACAAAACCACTTGCTTCCTCCCAAGGCATCTAGTGAATCATCGATTCTGGGTAAGGGGTAGGCGTCCTGGATGGTGTGGCTGTTCAGACGTCGGTAGTCTACGCACAGACGGGTCGTGTTGTCTTTCTTTTTCACCATCACCACTGGTGCCGCCCACGGGCTCGCCGACGGCTCTATCAGGTCCCTCTTCAGCAGGTCGTCCACTATTTCCTTGGCTTCTGTTTGTTTCCAAAACGGGAACCTTCTGGCCGGCTGTCGCAATGGTCGCAGGTCTGGGGGTGTCCTGATCTCGTGCTGGACCAAATGCGTCCGCCCCAGGTCGTCTGGCCCGCTAGCAAAAGCACTCTGGTGTTTGGTCAGCAGCTCCGCCAGTTTCTTCTTCCCTTCCGACGACAGGTTCTCACTTCCATCCTTGCACAATGGCCGCAGGAAGTCGGGCATCTTTTCTGTACATCTTTTCTGCTCTGGTTCTTTCTTGGTTTCCACGGGGACGGGTGGCTCTCCGGCCACCGGGGTCACTACTCCTGCTGGCGTGCCCTTGTAGATCGTGATAGGTTCGCTGGTAGTATTGAGGAGTCGGATGGGTATATAATCTTTGCCCACATCCACCAGTGCCTTCCCCACCATGACGCCCCTCTGTCCCATCTTCCCCTTCGAACTAGGTTCCACCAATCCTGATCCTCTTACTTTCTCCAATTCTTTCGTGCGGCCGCAGATATACCCCGTGGTCAGGATTTCCTTTCGGGGGGGTATCACCACTGTTCTGTCCGCCAGCACCTTGCAACACTTCGACAGCCCTGATATTCTCTGGCTGATGTAGGGGACTGTTTTTCCTCCCTCGAACTCGACTTGTTGAGTATGATGGTTCACCATGATTCCGCCCGCTCTCTGTAGTCCTATACCCAACACGACGTCATCGGCTATCTCGGCGATCATGAAGTGTCCTACCAATATCGTTCCACACAAATCCACTTCTAGTTCCACTTCTCCCCGAACTGTCACTGGTGATTTGTCGATGGAGACTAGCCTCTCTCTGCACTCTCTCAGGGCTAGGTCGTTTCTATTCGGGTGGTTCAGGTAGACCTCGGGCGAGATAATCGACTTCGTGGCGCCGGTATCCAACAAGCATTCGTACTCTTTTCCTCCTATCTTTCCAATCATGTAGGGGCTCCCCTCATCTTCCCCGTCGAAGTGTATTTTCTTGGGCGTCTGTTCTACTCCTCCTGTGCCGGCCCTCCTGCCCCGGGGGCGGCACTCTGCCCGTTTCCCGAACCGGTCTTGTTGGGACAGTCTCTCGCCATGTGGCCTGGCTGTCGGCAGCTATAACACAGGAACGGCCTCTGTTGTCCCCCAGCACCCTCCCATCTCCTAGGCTGCAACTTCAGGACGAGTTCTTCCAAGGCCTCTAACTTCGCTTGTATGGTGTTCTCCGCAGTGGGCGTCACCGTCCCCACCTGTCGTGCTACCGTGGTCAGCAGGGGTTTTCCCTTCGGTTCTTTCGCGCCACGCCCGCTTTCGGTGCCCTCATACTTGATGGCTAGGTGCACGGCTTCCTCCAAGGTCTGGGCATCCCCTCTGGCGGTCAAACGCTGTATCTTCTCGTCCGCAATCATCTCGATGAACGCCTTCTTCATGAGACGATCCTTCAACTTCCCTTCTGCGTCGGGGTAGGCCAGGGTGAACAGCCGTCTACACACGTCACCCAACTCCTGCAGACTCTCTTCTGGCTTCTGGCGACGCTGTGCTAACTCCATGGCGTGTTTCTCGGCCTGGTCATCCGATGCGTAGCGCTGGTCAAGAACCCTGACGATGTTTCGGTACGAGGATCTCTCGGCGTCGGACAGGTGCTGCACCACCCGCTGGGCTCCTCCCTTCATAGCCGCGATAAGGCACAGGCTTTTCTCGCTGTCGCTCCACTTGTTGAGCCTCGCTGTCGCCTCGAAGTGCATGCGATAATCCACCCATGCCTCGCTCACCCCGTCAAAGCGGTCCACCCGGGCGTTTCGCCAGTGCTCTGATGTCTTCGGCCGTTGGGGCTCGCCCGTTCCCTCTACTCGTGCTGCCATGGCCCGCTGCGTCTCCGCTATCGTCTTCAACGTTCCTCCCATCAGGGCTGCCATGTCTGCTATCACCTGTTCCATACCAATCGGCTCTCTCTCTCGCGGTGACTCTGTACCTCGGGCCGGGGCTGTCGTCCGCCCTGCCCCCACAATTCCCTTCCTGGGAAAGTCAATCACCCCGGAGCTGCTACTGGCTAACGGCACTTCCATCATGGGCACCGTAGTGTCCAACGAGGCGTTGACCGCTCCTCTTCTACTCGCCGAGGGATGGCCTAGTGGTGCTCGTGTACCGCAATCAGCTTCTGTCCTCTGTTCGGCTCTGGAGGTCACCCGCTCCCCTGTGACGTCACGGCACGGTCGATCTGGCGCCACCGACTCTGCATCTGACGACGAATCTCCCGCCTCTACCTTGCTCTCCCTCTGAAGAACCGCGTGTCTCTCAGCTACCGGTCGCTCGGACGGCCACTCTGTCTCTCGGGTTGCACCAAATGAACGATCTGCTGACATAAAATCGTCCAAACGGGCACCCGAGATCTGTTCTCTGAAAGTTTTAACGGTTCGCTCAGGCGTAAGAAAGGTTCGCTCAATGCGTAAGGAATCGGTTCGCTCAGGCGTAAGAAAGGTTCGCTTTATGCGTGGTTTGGACGATAATTCTGTTTCTTGAGGTGGACTCAATGCCACTTTTGGTGAATGTTCTCGCCCAAACTCCGATCCCGATCTGTTGGCCGCTGCCATCGCCAGTGACTGCGCCGCCAGCCACGGCTGCGTGATGTCTACCCCCTCGAGCCGCACCTTCACCTTCCATCCCCACTGATTATTACTACCAACTGTGAGTTCGTTCCGACAAAAAGTTTCGAGAATTTCGCCGATAGTACTAAACACTATCCCACCGCTGTCACCAAAGAAGAGTGTGCTATATGTAGCGGAATGGATCCCTGGCCGAAGGAATGATCCGACTAACATACAGAATCACCTTACTTAAATAAAAGGTTTCTTAGTTCTCTCTTGAAATGAAATAAAGCTCAGTTGGGTTTTCTGACTCTTACAATAACGCTTAGCGAAGGTTGGGGATGGATGTGGTGTTGAAGAGAAGACGGGACAAGCAAGTATAAATCAACAATACAGTTTAATCATCACAGTACAATATACATACCACCGCACTCTTTCTCTATACAGCAGCATCAACACAATAAGTCCACTCAATGTAAATGACTATCTCGACATCACAAGTCCACAAAAAGTTTTTGATCTCTCTGATCTCTGGTCTCAATGTCTGGTAAATCCGGATGTAAATACACACTCTACTCAGCTACAGTTCCTCTCTATGCTGTCATCATAATCCTCCCTAAGTACACATAATAATCCGTGAACAGCTTCAGTCTCTATCTCTGGCTACTTGACCTTGTAATCGTTACTCCCTGGGTAGTCTAAATCCAGTTCTCAAGCACCTTAATCCGTCTGTAAGCACCTCTGACGTTAACTCTACTTCTACTCTACTCTAACTCTAATCTAAGACTGACGTGATTTCGAATCTAACCTAGTTTCCCGCCCTGCCTTCCAATCGCACGCGCGGTACATTAATCGTTGAGGCCGCACGAGCGCTACGTCACAGAGCACTCGAAATAACTAGATACTTTGTAGCACGTCTAAATGCTGGGCTCTGCGAAGGCGGAGACCCAGCTTCCCAGCGGGCACTGTACGTACAATGTACGTACATTGTACGTACAGTTTAGGTTCGCACTCATGGACGTACAATGTACGTACATTGTATGTACGGTTTAGGTTCGCACCCTGTACCAAAACGGAAAATTCGGATTACGTACGGTTTAGGTTCAGATAGATTTTCCCCTAACTATCAGAAATCAATGTGCCTATGGTTCTGGTTTTTTACCTGAATGTAATATGGGTCTGTACGTACAATGTACGTACGGGTCCGTACGTACAATGTACGTACATGTCCGTACGTATATTGTACGTAAACGAACTTATTACGGTTAATACAGTAAATTACCTTTTTTTGAGAAAAGCGGGTAGATAGTTATGGCAATCTCCATTTCAAATTCTATGAGAATTCTATAAAATTTATTCCCTAAGTGTCTACAATACCAATAACCATGTTTTAGCAAGAGAATTGATAAAAAAAAGCCTAGAAACTGAATGTAGGTCACATGGCATGATTTAGTGCAAAATCAAATGGTATAAGTTAACTTCAGATTCAGACATGGTATATATTTCAACAGAATACTCCTTCAAGGGGAACACTGATCAAGGAATTCCTACTTATTTGTACTTATTACAAATGATGATAGGGAAATCCTATGTGAGATTCACTTCAGAATTTCCTTATATGTAATGTAAAAACTCCTACTTTAATTCAGTTTTGGTATTGGACTGTACGTACAATGTACGTACAATGTACGTACATTGTACGTACGGCTATGTACGTACATTGTACGTACGGACCCGTACGTCCAAAAAACTTTCATTCCTAATGTTATCCGTACCAAATCCGTATGTACGGGCTTGTACGTACAATGTACGTACATTGTACGTACATTTGCCTGCTGGGTTACAATAATAGAAGTGACGGAACATGACCTGTTTCTTAGCCCTGGGGTCATTCCGTCACACTATCTTATGGTCAGTATGAACTGAAATCATCCGAAGCTACGCCTTTCCGTGGGTCAATTTTAATGCAGTTTAAATCGTTAGAATCGCCACAATTTTTTCTACATGCTTCTCGATTCGCTTTCATATCTGTTGATAAATAAAGATTTTGCGACCGGTTGAAATCGTTGTAATTTTTATGCCAATTTTTTTCGCTGAATCTATGTGAGTTTTATGACATCTTTAGTAGCGAGAAATGTTGCCACAGTGATGGACTCAATGTTTACGGCAAAATTAAGTTACTCGCCAGGTTCCAAATTTCAAAACCTCACAATTCGTACTAGTAGCCTTTAACTGCTCTCTTAAATCTGTTACAAAATTATTATTTTGCGACAGGTTGAAATCATAGTATGAATACAATTAATCTTATGGTCAGGACCAACAAAATGAAATCATCCGAAGCTTCGCGCTCGCTTCCTGGCCATGCCAGCATCATATTATTTGGTATAATTTTGAAATCGTACCATGAAACAGAACGAAACTTCCAAACCATGTAGGGACCACGAGATTGATCGTGCTTTTGGGAGCAGAGATACTAGTCGTGTAGCAATCCAACCGGAAGACGGTATCGTCGCCCTGGCAGAGTGCCTCAGAGGGCGAGCTAAACCTCGTAGGCCGCTTCCGGTCTCGCTCAGAATCGCGAGATCAGAAGACGCTCCCACGCAATGTGATTGTTGCGTGTTTCTGAACGTGCAACAATCACATCACGTGAACTAGTCACAGCTTGCCGTTATTGGGTCACGGATCACAAAGTGCAGTATTACTTTGACCGTGACCCTGAGCGGCATTAATTTGATGCTTGCATGGCCAAGAAGCGAGCGCGAAGCTTTGGATGATTTTATGTTTTTCCGTTCTGGCCAAGAGATAGCATAGATTGACGTAAAATAAATGGCATACACATTATTAGGATTTCAAGCTGTCGCAAAATCTACATTTTGCGACCGATTTCAAAGCAAATTAATGGCCAAATGGAATAGATTGTGGCGGTTCTAACGACTTAAATTGCATTAAAATTGACCCACGGCATGGCTAGAAATTTTTTTTATTGTGAACGTACATTGCCGTCTGTGTGCGTATCTGAGAAAGATCGCTCAGTTAAGAGCCTGTCAACTCATCAGCTTTTCCTGGGACAAAACTAAGTACTAGTATCTGTTTTCGCGTTATGGTTTTGTGAAATTTGAAAATGAAAGATAAAAGATACTTGAAATAGAGAAAAAACAATGTGAAATGAAATTTGAAAAAATAAAACTAATGAAAGATCAGCTACAATAGGGAATGTTTCATGCAACAAAGGCTTTTTAGTCTATAGGCAGAGAACTGAACATCGGGAAAAACGAATGTGGAGAAATCTTCAAAATTATAACATGTGGTAAGAGCAAAAAACAAACTTAGATTTAAAAAACTCCCCGCCCATGACTTTGCCCCTTTTCGAAAGGGCAAATTATTGAATATTAGTTTAGCAGTGAATTATATAAGATTGGAGGGAGTATTCTGCTCTAAAGTTTTGACAATTGAGATTTGCAGCTATTAAGAAATCTTAAAGTTGGGAAGGGGGGGGGGGGCGACCTGCTTAAATAACAAAAAATAATGGTTGTCTAGTAAGGCCCCCTCTCAAAAAAATTATAATACTTCCTCGTTTTTCCGATCCTTCAAAACCATTTTTTTTTTCAATTGTTGGGGACGTCCCATTGTTGCGCATATTACGGGAGTCAGGCATGAGTGACAAGAACGTCAGGGATGGCTGGGGTATTTATCCCGCCGTATTTCGGCCTGCATACAAAAGCAACGAAATTTTCCATAATAGAACATGGACCTACTGCCGTATGTGTGCGTGAAAGGGGTGGACTAACTATGTTCTCATGCAGTGTTGTTCGCCATTCAAATTAAGGAATGGACGCGACATCCCGCCGTAGCGTACTGTTGAAGGATATAGCCATTGCTTTTCCGCCCTGCATACAAAGGCGACACAATTTTCAATAATGGACCTACTACCATATGTGCGCATGAAAGGGGTGGATAAATTACGTTTTTATGCAGTGCTGTTCGCCATTCAAATTAGGTGCTACGACACTTTTGGAAGCTACATAAGTAAAGGACAAAGCACAGCGATCTTTAAAACAACTTTAATTCATGGGGTCATCGATTGCGTCTTTTTCACAAATCTTAAAAGGATAATGTAATTTATGTCATGAATCTCACATTCTCTCTAACTGGTATCCTTCTTTGCTAAATGTATCCCTTCATTAATACTGTAACTGCCTGAAATACTGTTCTGTCACGTTGAAATGTTGTTGGTGGTATATGGGAATTATGAGGCAAAATCAATGAATTCAAGAAACATTATTTAATCCGGAATTTGTATGTCAGAATTGCCGAGTTTAATTTTCACCAATATTTGTCTAAACTATCTATATACAGTTGTCTTAACAAGAAGACATAAGAAAATAACGGGTCATCGGCTTAGTTTTCGCATCATAGATGGTTCGTTTGTGAAATAGGACTTTCTGGGCAGATTTTCACAACATGGTACAAAAGAGTTACCCTATTGGTAACGCATTTGCTCATGCTTACATAAAATATTGTTTAGCAAGGGAAGCCAACTTTATACATAGATGATTGACCATACATATTTTCTGAAAATGTGTCAAATCATCAAATACAATATGAAAATCACCGTAGCCAAAACAGTCAGTGTTGAAACCTGTCTCCCAGGATACCATTTAGAATAGGCAGGTATAGTCATAATGTTTTATATTTGATAAAAGTCTGTTTTTGTATCATTTCTTTTCGAAATTGGCGTTGAAAGTTTCAGGCAAAATATGACAAATTATTTTAGTTTGTCCAATACTCAATAGGTGTCACCAGTATTGAGTATCGTAAGATCTCATACGTTTTGGGCTGAGGAAAATACAAAAAGGCATTTCAAAATGTAATAAGTAAGATTTATTTGTCATCTCTGGAAATCATATTACACACCAGTAGTACAAATCGGTTCATCATGATATAAAGTAGGTAAATATAACAATTGTGACATGATTTGTGATGCAATTTCATACACTTAACGGGTGCGTTATATCTTTCCAAAGTTTTCCTTTTCAAATTAATGAACAAGACTATATATATTCAATGGATTAGAATATTTTGTTAAATATTATCTAACCCTAAAGAAACGAAAGGAAAGTCAAATTAAACTGATTTTCTTTGAAACAAATCCTCCGTTATAAGTTCTAATTTAGAACATCAATCAAAATAGCGGAATATCAAACTCACGGGACCTGGCCTTTCTTAACTTTGGTCTTTGCCTACCTCAGACAAAATATTTGTTCTTGGTGAGTTTCCATTTAAATAAAATACAATTTCTGTCCTTCTTCCCTGACTCTCTTCTACTCATCTAACCCACCAAATCCTTACGCTGCTGGTGGTTAATTTGGATATTACAAAATGATGCAAAACACCTGATAAATGACTGAAATCCTGGCACATTGGTACTCACCTGAATATACTCAGCAAGAGCTATCCAATGAATACCAACATAACAGGGTTTAGATTTTAAGAAATTACGTCTTTGTGCTTTGGACGAAAGTAGCCTCAGCTGAGGGTAATTATTTTGGAACAAATTCAATATATACATGTATATATCACACTTTCGAAAATCAAGCCCCAAGAAATATTCTTGACATTGATGTGAAACAGCTTAATATCTTAAGTATTGTATCCATGAGTCAATATTGATTTTATTTACTTCATTCTGAAAAGCCTCCTTAATCCTTTCACAATCCTTTTTCTGAGAGAATGCTTCTTGGGAACACACACGGAATTTCCTGATACAAACGGTTTGAATTCATTATCATTGCACATTGCGTTTGGGTTTTCCTCAGTGGCAAACCAACTTGTAATGATAACACCAATAGCGTCAGATATGATCTTCTCAGTATCACATGATACAGTGTTTAAAGTGATGTCTGTATTTTTTGTGTTCTTGCTTTTTGCATTGAAGGAAAAGAAATTCTTTAATCTGTTCAATCTTGGAGTTCTGCTCTTTTTGGTAGATTTCACAGTCTCAGATGCATGTTGGTCGTTGAACAACTCTTCATCTTCCAAATCCACCTCCGAGAAGGAGTCTAGCTCTCCTAGTTTTCCTATATCGTGCACAATACTGGTGTTATTTTCATCATGGAATTCCCCTTCAGTTTGGTAGTCCATTGAGAACTGGCTGAGATCTATTGATGACCATTTCTTAACCAGTCCATGCTTTTGTCCAACCTGTTAAAAAGAGTATTGATACATAGTATCTAAGTTAAAGTAGATCATTTAAGTATAAACATATTTATTTTTGATTAACATGTTGCTCAATTGCTTATACCAGTATTGTAACTCTTTATTCTTTTAGGTCATACTAACCTTGATTAGTTTAATCTATATCCAAGCCTATATGTGAATATTTCAGTTTTGGTCAGAGAAATAGGTTTAAAAAAAGATATGCTATTTGACCAATATTTGTTTATATTATCAAGCCTGACACTGCTTCAAATATGCTCCTATATAGCAAGATACTCTCCACCACAATGATGTGCTAGTAATCTGGATGAACCGAAAAAAATCAGCGTACACGAACTGCTTATGAATAGATCAATGAAGTACTGTAGAGTAAATTTTGCAAATTTACAGAAAATCGTTCATTACGTTTTCTAACTTTGCGAACATGGAGTGCCAGATATACACTTAAAGTGGCAGCACTAATCATTGCGAATTTTAATTTTGCGTCCGCGGCTAAACGCAAAAAAACGCAAAAATTAAACGAACGCAATCTATTTCAAATTTACAATAATATAATTATGTTCAGTATTATAAAAGTGACAACTGTCCATGGATATTTACCTGATCTTTAGATTGATTTGTCACATCCCTGAGATCATCACAGTCATCTTCGCAGTCCCAAACACTACCAGTACTTATGTAGGAGGCACTGGCTGAAGGAAGGAGGTTGTCATCTTGAGTGTCATCATCACGTGATCTAGGGCAGACTGGGGGTTTGTGCTCAACATACTCAAGTCCTTCCCAAACCTCTACATCCCCCTGTCCTGAAGATATCTTCAGCGGAAACTGCGGATCACGTACCTGTGTAAAAATAATACTGTAACATGTAAACCCATAATTTGTATTACACTGGTGAAGTTGACATCTTACCCAGCGCATTTTGAATTGTTATCCATTATATGGACATAAACATTATCCATCTGATGGATACTCATTACTGCGGATAGGAAAACTCACAGCTACATGCCAATATTTTGGCAAAAATAACACAAATAGAAATATTTCCTATATTGCAATAAACGTAGGGCAAATGAAGGATCTATTTGAGTCAGGTATATGATGTTTTCGTTCAGTCAATAATCACTGTAGGTACGGCTAGTTTAGGCATAAATCTACACCTAAGTACCATTCTATTCCGGAAAGAAACAATATCATACAGGTTGAAATCTATATCCAACCACGAATCTTTTTGGAAAGCAGAAACATGACCTTTCAAGCAATGTATGATTTGTATAGGCTAAATAGTCAAATAAACGCATAGTAGCGGAAGAAGCTGCGTCAAAAGATTATCCCCATAAGCTACCTTAACTACTTACTTTAAAAATAGGGCTCACGGACAGAGCGCTGTTATCGCTATCTTATTGTTCCCGCTTTATTTAAGTGATGTACAGTATTAAAAGTGTCCTATTCTAATATAATCATGGATTGTGTTCGGAATTGGCAAGTTGCCCATAATCTACCTTAGCTATTTAAAGTGTCCTTTTCTAATATAATCATGGATTGTGTTGAAGGGGAAGGACGTACTTCAAGGGCGGAGATATTTCACATTTGAGGTTTAAATGTCCTTCTGAATACAACAGAATACTAACCTTCACTTACAAATACAACAAATTTTAATCTTTGGAAAAAAAAGAAATAAAAGAATGATCATAAAGATTTGGTGGAAATCGTTTTTCGGTGATGAAACTTTGAACATTATCTTATACTTTAAAAACATTATAACATGCTTTCAGAATTGATTTGATACTTACAGAGTTTCCTCTGATGCTGGTGAGAACTCCGATGTCTAAAATATTCAACTCGAAGAAAGACGGCATTTTCATGATATTCATCATATTCAAAGTTTTGACACTTTTGCTGAGATAATGCAGCAATACGTTTTCTATAACGCAACGACGATCAGACGTGTTACTCAGATTGCGCGTATTTACACGAGCTACGACGTTGCTATGTATCTATACTTACCACGTGACTGTCTTGCTTCTATATGATAGTGACGTCACTTCCATTGTTGAGTAATTTCGCAACAATTCCTTGTTGCGTATATTACGGGAGTCAGGCATGAGTGGCATAAACGTCAGGGTTAAATGGGGCAGTTATCCCGCCGTAGCGTACTGTTGAGGGATATTGCAATTACTTTTCCGCCTTGCACACAAAAGCAACGACACTTTCCATAATAAAATATTGACTTACTACCATATGTGTGCGTGAAAGGGGTGGATAAATTACGTTAGTAGGCAGTGTTGTTCGCCATTCAAGTTAAGGTCTTAAGACACTTTTGGAAATTTCAGTTTAATTTTGCTGAAACTGTATGATGAAATAACGAAGCACAGTGATCTTCAAAACAGCTTTTATTCGCAGGTCATCGGCTGGAGTTTGTTTCATATTTTTGAAAAAGTAATGCAATTCATGTCATGAACGTCTCATTCTCCCTGACTGATATCCTTCTTTGCTAAAAGTATCCCTTAAGAGATACTTTAACTGCCTAAAATACTGGTCTGCCATGTTGAAATTATCTTCTTGGTGTTATACTGGAAATACGGGGCAAAATCAAGAAATTCAAGAAACAATTGTTTAACCCAAATTTAGTATAAGTAAGAATTGCCGAATTGAATTTTCACCACTATCTATCTTAACTTTCTATCAGTGCTCTTAACCAGAAGCCATAAAGAAAATGACGGGTCATCGGGTCAGTTTTGCACCACAGACGGTTAAAGTTTGGGAAATAGGACTTTTAGTGCAGATTTCCATAAGATGCAATAAAAGAGTTACCCTATTGGTAACGTATTTGCTCATTCTTACATAAGATATTGTTAAGCAAGAGAACCCCATTCTAAAGATAGATGTTGAACAAACATAGTTTCTGAAAATGGGTAACCTGGTTGCACTTCTATATTAGCCCTTATTGCAATAGATAAGACCAAGAGTCCAAGAACAATCAATATAGGCATTATCACAAAGATCGAGTTCACTGGATTTAAAAAAATACAATTTGTATCAAAAATAATTCAAGTGAAATATATAACAGGCTCAATTGGTCATGCTCTGCCAAAATTTCCTGGGTTAAGCAGTGCTTTTGGCTTGTCGCATGTTTTGTAGCCCCTGTCGCAGGCTGATGCGACAATGAGACATTTGGACACCCCTGAGAATATAAAACCTTCAGTTGACGTCTTAACTGATTGCACACAAGTAGCTGACAAGGGTACAGACCCGTCGCAATTACACTGAGTAATCAAAAAAAAGGGAATTTCCCTATTGTTGCCACGGGACATTACAAAAAAGCATAGAAAAACGTACCCGATTATTCGTAGCTCTGTAGCAAGAAAAGTAAATCGGGACACCCCCATCTTCTTTTGGTATACTAGTATTGAAGACAAATTAACAGAGCAAGATAATGTCAAAACATAAAAAATTCTCTGGACCAATTTCTTTTTTTACAATTAATTATGTGTGGCATAATGCCTTACATTCACATCTTAGCAATAGCAACACGACTCCAACAAAGGGATTTTTCCCATATTGTTGCAACAACAATATGGAAACAAAGGCCTCGTCATTGTTTTTTCATTTTCATAAAAAAGCAATAAACGTACCCTTTCAATCATAGCTCTGTAGCAGGAAAAATAACTTGAAACACCCCAATTTCTTTTTGCATATAAAATGCAAATTTGCAGGGCAAGAACATATCAAAAATCAAAAAAATTCTCTGGACTAATTATTTTTTTACAATTCATTTTGTACGATAAATTGTCCTATATTTGCGTCCATTTATGAGAAAAAAGTGTTCATTTTTAATTCAACCCCTCCAGTTCAATTTTAGGCTGTGGAGAAGATAACGTAGGTTTTGTAACGGGGCAGCATTTGTCCTCTCAACTGGCCACTTTTCAAAAATCACAAATTTGTCTCTAACAAAGAAAAATCAACCGAATAGTCAATTTCTTTTTACATTTCCTTTAGTTTTTTCCCACAAGGTATAACATATCCAAAACTTACAAAATTCTAAGGACAAAAATAAAACTGGTACGGGCATCCTAAAACAGATGTTTTTGTTTTACTTGTTTCAAAGGTAGTGATTTGCATAATAGTAAACGTCTATCGAACAGCGATTTTCCCCCATAATGAAGAAATGGTAATAATCATATCGGCATATCCAGAACTTGCCTACTAATTGTTTGCAAAATCAAGGCAACCCGCCTTAGCCACGGGGAAAGACATGCATTCACTGTGTAACAACAAAGGTATGGATTGATTAGACTAGTGCCAGTCCTATGAGCCGCTTCACGCCAACAGTAGTGAAATATAGAGTTAAGGTCAATCGTACATATTCCAGGTATAAAATATTTATTGAAAAGCAAATGAAAATCTACTAGCGCCAGTCTCACAATCACGTCACGGATTAGAGACCGGTATCGCCCACCATCTTGAATAACCACGTCATTTGTATCCTCTAATCCGTGACGTGATTGTGAGACTGGCGCTAGTCTATGGATTGGCGGCACGTTTTTCCGGGAAAACGATATGACGTCAGAGCAAGACGCACGTAAGCACGGGATACAGCCATTGTTGCCGCGTCCTCGACAAGAAGAACATTCATCGACACTCGGCAACGTCACGATAGAGTTGAACACGCTGCATAACAGATTCAAAAGTATCGATCTAATAGCTAAAGGTGAGATTTTATTATTTTGTTTAGATCAGATTGATTGAGAGAGAGAGAGAGAGAGAGAGAGAGAGAGAGAGAGAGAGAGAGAGAGAGAGAGAGAGAGAGAGAGAGGGGGGTGGTAGCAGCGCTGAGTCGTGAAATTGCCAAATGGCAAATGTGGAAAGATACTCGATAGAGAAGTAACAAAGAAAAAGAAACGTAACAATCTCGCTATATACTAGTGTTTTGTGTGTTTGGTGCCTGATTTCTTAGACTGGCAAATGCCTATATATGAGTTTGCCGACAAAAATGTTGAAAAGTGTTGCGTTCTAGCGACGTGGAACCATTTCTGCAACATCGCGAGCAATTGTTGCAACAATCGTTTTATTGTTGGATGGTAATAGCTTGTTTGTTGCATTCAGTCAAACTAATCAAGCTATGACAACTTTTAGAAATAAAGTAGATTTTCATTTGCTTTTCAATAAAGATTTTACCTGGAATATGTACGATTGACCTTAACTTTATATTTCACAATAAGTTTAGATCTATGATAATGTCTCAGATATATAGATAATCACGAATTTAATAAAAATCTGTGTTCCGTTTAATATTATTATCTAGAAATAGTTTACTAGACTTGCTGCTACATGTACATGTATTAATTTAATTTATGATATGTATTGGTTCCTTCATTCCTGCTATTATTCATTATGTATTTATTTGTTTGTTTCTGTATATCTAGATTCATCTATTGAATAATGCATTTATCAATGAATTAATACTATATAGTATATGAGTTAAATAATCAATCTATCTAAGTATCTATCTATCTACAGATCTATCCATTTTTTACTGGGTGGGTAGAGATTGTGATGGGCATCAATAATTCACCTCCCATATAACTATAACTATAGTCTGTCTGACTTGAGTTTGGCACACTGCTTTTTCGACTGTTCTGTGTCAAAACGCTCGAGTTTCCTTCCTTGTCTACCTCCTAAACTCCCTTATAACTGAAGAATATATATTCCTGTGACAGGGTCATCGTATAGAGATATGCCAGTATTTATTGACAGCTACATATCTTTTTCTTTTACCAGGAAGATGAATGTGAAGATATGTCTTCTCCTGGTAATTGTGCTTCTGGCGGAATCTGCACTGGCTTGGCGAAGGAGAAGCCGAAAGCCTAAAAGGAAAAGACTGGTTACAGGTAAAATAATAATGTATGAATGGTGTTGGAAACCATAAAAGCTAAAACAATCAAATCTATAGTCTGCCTGACTCGAATTTGGCAACTGCTTTTTCCATTGCGAACAATACAAACACACAAGATCGTATTGTTGGCAATGGGCAAATTTTACAATGGGACTTAATGAGCAAAATCAACATTTTGCGGAGTTAGACAAAAGGTATGTTCATAGATACACGTGGTAGTGCTCCAAAAAGGTTTGCCAAGTTTGGATGACAAACTCGAACGTTTGACACAAATAAGTGGAAAAAGCAGTTGCCAAACTTGAGTCAGACAGACTATAGGGGCGCTGTATCAATTTGGTGTATAACCTATGGCAGTGCTTAACATTTTTACTCATCTTAGTTTTGTTTTCCATATTGCATTATAATTTCATATGGCCTAATGCATCATGTTTATTTATCCAATAATTGCCAAAATTAGTTCTGGATACCAAGGGGGTTCAAGTGGTTTGTGAAATACATTTTATGTTAATTATTTTTCTTGCTAAGAATTGTTATTTTTCTTTAGTCTTGCTTAGGACCAATGAGGTAGATCTACCTCTCTGTTAGCCCACCGTCCGCACCCCCCCCCCCCCCCCCCCCCAATGAGGTGGACGAAAAGAGCCCCCCCCCCTCATACAGAACAACCCCTCTACACTGGATCCGCCACTGCATGACATGTTTGTTATTTATTTATTCATTCATTCATGTGCCTATTTATTCATTCATTCACTCCATCATTTATTATTCATTTATTTATTCATTCATTCTTTCATTCACTCATTTACTCATTGATCCATTGATTTATTCATTTGTTTATTTATCTATTCCTCTTTCAGACTATGCTGACATCAACAAAATTAGGATCAAGGCATATGACAGCACTGTGGATGCACTCGCCAGACATGGTGAATACACAACCCTCTGCCAGGAAAACTGGGGACAGACAGAGGCAGATATTATATGTAGGCAGATACTTGGCAGATGGTAAGTTTATACTAATAGACCCACTTTTGGGCTCTATTACTTTACCTTTGAGGCAGGGACTTAGCCAGGAATTAGAATCTGGGTGCCTAAAATTGCCCATTTAAAAATTTTGGGGTGTCCAAATTTTTAAAGGGGACCACAATATACTTAGATTTCAACCATAAACATGTTTATATTTATCAATATAAGGCATGCTATCCTTATACAAGGTCATGGGAATTATATGACAATGAAATAATTCAATTATATGCTTGATATTGACATTTTAAGAAATTCCTCACAAAATAAATTTGGGTGTCCTGAGGGGTGCTTTATAAGGGTTTGGGTGTCCAAAAAGACACCCAGACGCCCTGCTGGCTAAGACCATGCTTTGAGGTCAGAATTGTAATTTTGCTCAAAAACGACCGATGCCAAATTGTAATGGGGACTATTGGCCAAAATCCAGTACTAGGTTATTTATGTTAGATGATCTTATTAATTTTTGTCCTTCATAGTCATGTGATATTAATGAGATTGGACAGGTTACGGGTCTAAATGGGATATGTAAATGCAGTTAGTAGATTTCTAGAAGATATCGCTACCTTAGGGTATTTGACTGAGTGTATCTCGTTTGGAACATGTAGTACTAAAAAGATTAGAACTTATCAGTCAAAACTATTTTTGGTTTTGTTATCATTATTTAGAAACAGTACAGCATATTTTTTATCATTCTTTCATATTAGCTCAGGGCTAGTTTTTGAAGGCTAGTGCTAGTAGAAATTCTACCTGTGAGTAGCCCGAAGGGAATAAAAGAAATTGAAATATCAGTGAGTAAAAAAGTATGAAGTCCTTCTGTGTCTCTGCTCAACTGGATGATAATAAAGATGAAATCAACAAAATACACTGCATTCTGTTTTTTTGTAATCAATGGAGGCTAGGGGAGGTTCACTTGTTGACAAATATTGTTAATTAATATGGGGAAAAGAGGCTGGAACATTGTGCAAATGTTTTGACCAGTAAAAATGTCTCTAGGCAAGTAAAACATTAAGGTAACTAGAACTGCTTGGCTAATAAAAGTTTTGTTAATGCTAAACACTGTAGATACTTTCTATTTTTGGCCAATTTCTATCATTTTGCCTACTATACATGAATAAGGTACTGTAGAATAGGAAATATTTCCAAGGTGCAAATGCAGTGCATTACCAAATTTGTGATTTTGGATTTTCCCGAGATTTTTTATTCCGAATATCAATATAGAAGGTACATACATTTTGATGACAAGAATAATACATCCGACTTTCATTATACCGAACTGACCCGACTCGGTAAAGTTCGGCAGAATAAACCACTCGGAATAATTTCCTATTCTACAGTATCCAATAATTCCATAGCTGTATCGTACCTATTACAAGCCATTTCTTCATGAATTCTCTTTTTCATTTCTTAGGGATGTGCAAAATGTGAAGTGGAGCTGGCTGAAGAGAGACTCCACTTCAACATACAGAGTCCCTGCCGCCGGTACCAATTGTTTGGGCTTTGAAAAACAGCTGTCGCACTGCGAAAAGGACCCAAATGCGATGGGATGCATGAATAAAAAATTTAAGATCGAATCCTGTGGGGAAAACGAAGAGGACGAGGAAAAGTAAAGAGGCTTTCTCTTACCCATCTTCTTGCATCACCAATTGGACATATGCAGTATGATGCCCTAACAGAATTTTTAATTTGTCAGTAAACTGAATGAATGAAAAGTAACCTAGACTTGTGTGAAATTAAATTTCTTCCCATGGGAAAACAGCATATGGGACAGCATTGGCTCAATATACATTTTGTAAATACTTTAAGTATTTCATAACATTATTAGAAAATGTCTTTCCTACTTTTGTTCTTATAATACAGACTGAATCATGTATTAGAAGATATGCAAAATATGACGCAACAAGTTAATAAAGAATATCCTACAATTGACGCCTGGTGTTTTTAACATTTATCTTCATATTTGTGTTAAAGGGGAACTAAAGGCTCACATACATATTAGCTTATATGAAAGTAATACACTTCAAGAATAGGATGCTGTCCTCCTTTTTTTCTTAGTGATCCCATGAGGGGAGAATTTTGTGTATTGCCAGCAGCCTCAGCCCGCCCCTGGTAGCAGCCATGTTTTTCAACTGCTATCAGCTGTGACTCAAATGGGTGGCAGCCCACTTCATGTCCCCTAGCTCTGAGCAGTGTATCATAGACTGTAGTGCTCTACACACCAACTCTCTTCGAAAGTTGCATAACAACTTGTATGAGTATCAAACAGGTAAATGGTAAAATCATGAGCAGCAATTGGCTGTACAAAAAGACAGGGTGGTAAAGTTATTTTTCATATATTTCCTCTTGGTAAATTCAGAAAAAAACAGTGGCTAGCAGTCACTGAAACTTGTAAATCCACCTGTCTTGAAGTATGCAGTTCTATGTTCAGACCACATCCCTGATGCGTATTATGTAAGGAATCACAAACTACAGTCAGGAGTACTTATAAAAGGGGACTTGGGGGACAGCAAATCATAAGGTTATTTGAAAATTCATGAACATAGCTCAACATCTGTCATATGCAAATACATTGGACACCTGTGTGACTATGAAGGAAGGGTTGAATAAAAACAATACTAGTATGCACATCACCAATCATCCAGATTTCCAGTATTTGATTTTACTTGAAGCTAGCTCTTCTACAACAACTGTTTTCTTTCATGTAACCTACACAAATACTAAAGGAAATGATTGATGTTCCAAGTACTGATAGATATTTCCTGCGTTGACTAACTTGTGTGTCCTGGGATCTAGATGTGTAATGCCACAAGGTTATAATTAACCCTTTGTTTATCCTTTTCCTTTAAGGAGTTGTTACTTCCTTTTGTTGTTGCCAAAGGGACCTAGATATTAAACAAAACCCAAGTTGTAAGACAACCAACACAATCATAAAGTCTATTTTCAATTGTACAGATTAATGATGACCATGTTTAGGTACCTAGAATTGTATGCTAATAAACTTAACTGTTTGCTGTCTCTCTGTGCTTGCTTTGTAGCAGTTGATACAGAAGGGTTGAAAACAAAAACACTGAATGGCACAGCACCATCCTGTTGAGTAATCCTGACTGCATTTATGATTCCTGGTATAAAACGCATCAGCGAAGTGGTCTGAACATAAAATTACATGCTTAAGGACAGGAATTCAGTGATGCTAGCCACTGTTTTTGTCTGGATTTAACAACAGGAAATATATGAAATATAATTCTACTACCCTGTCTTTTTGTACAGCCAATTGCTACTCATGATTTTTCCATTTACCTGTTTGATACTCATACAAATTGTTATGCAACTTTCGAAGAGAGTTGGTGTGTAGAGCACTATAGTCTATGATACACTGCTCAGAGCTAGGTGACATGAAGTGGGCTGCCACCCATTTGAGTCACAGCTGATAGCAGTTGAAAAACATAGCTGCTACCAGGGGCTGCTAGGGGCTGGCTGAGGCTGCTGGCAATACACAAACTTCTCCCCTCATGGGATCACTAAGAGAAAAAGGAGGACAACATCCTATTCTTGAAGTGTATTACTTTCATATAAGCTAATATGTATGTGAGCCTTTAGTTCCCCTTTAACTACTGGTTTTGAATAAAGTGAATTGCCTTCTTATGAAGACGATTTTTCAATACATAACTGGTGACTAAGTGACGTGCGATTTCATTTTTAAGCCCCTATGTTGCTGGTTAATTCATTGACCAATGGAAAATGGCATGGTAGGCAATTAAACAAGTGAGTGACGCGATATCAAAACAAAGAAATTGAATATTTTGGTTTTACCTATCTTTATTCCCAAATATATACAAAAACTGCATGTTTGCTGCAATATATTTATATATCTATATACAAAGCCCGCCTACATATATGTTAACCCCATAGAAAACTGCTATTAACAGTAACTCATTCATAGTCTTAGCCTTTATTTGGACAACCAAACCCTCAAAAATAACCCCCCAGGACACCTTTATTTTGGTGAATAATTTCTTATAAGGTCAATTTCAAACATTTTTTTGACCCCAATAAACCATGACAAACCCATGACATTGTATAAGTATATGCCTTAATTTAATGAGTAAATACATATCATGGTTGTAATCCGAGTATGTTGTAGGCTCCCTTGAAATAAAGGACTCCCCAAGAGTTTGCAATTGCCAATTTTTGACAACCAGTTCCTAAGTCCTGGCTACGACACTGCTAGGAACTTACAGTATTCCAGGAATCTCTGTATCACATATGACAGGGAGCGATACACAGTAGCTCCAGTGTCTCTTACACTATACAAGACAGGTATATAGGTTTTAATCCTTATGCTGCTGGTGGCTAATTTTGCCAATTCCAAATGACATAAAAACGCTGAAAAATGAGTGAAACCCTGGCAAATGGGTACTTATAAGAGAGTACTCAGTGAGAGCTATCTAATGAATACCAACATGACATGGTTTGGATGGTTATTAAAAATCTTTGCATCCTCATGCTTTGGACGAAAGAAGCCTCAGCATTGGAAGGGTTATCCCTTTGGCTGCTGGTGGCTAATTTGATCCGTACAAAATGATGCCAAAAACCTGAAAATGACTTAAACCCTAGGTACTCATTCGAGAGTACTCAGCGAGAGCTTTCCAATAAATACCAATATGACATGGTTTAGATGATTTTCAAAACCTTTTGCATTTTTCCCCCTCTGACTGAGAAATAGCTGAGTAATTGGTAAGCGAGAGCTTTCCAATGAATACCAACATGACATGGTTTAGATGATTTTCAAAACTTTTTGCATTTTTCTCCCATGGACTGAGAACTAGCTGAGTAATTTCTGGACTTGTTCGGGAGTTCGGGGCGTGATGCCCTGAGGGTCTGTGTACTCATTGGCCGGTTCTCGCACGGCTTGGTAGATCTGCGAGTAAGCCTGGCACAGCAGCTCGGTGGAATTCTTCTTCACAGCTTCCCTGAAATGTACAAGTAACAATGCCATCATTCATGACAAGGCGCTAAAATGTAGGAGTAACAATGGCATCATTTCAGGAAATGTGTGAGTAACAATGCCATCATTAAGGAAATGTACGAGTAACAATGGCATCATTCCAGGAAATGTATGAGTAACAATGCTATCATTCAGGAAATGTACGAGTAACAATGCTATCATTAAGGAAATGTACGAGTAACAATGCAATCATTAAGGAAATGTACGAGTAACAATGACATCATTAAGAAAATGTACGAGTAACAATGGCATCACTTCAGGAAATGTATGAGTAACAATGCCATCATTAAGGAAATGTACAAGTAACAATGCAATCATTAAGGAAATGTACGAGTAACAATGCCATCATTAAGGAAATGTACGAGTAAAAAATGGCATCACTTCAGGAAATGTATGAGTAACAATGCCATCATTAAGGAAATGTACGAGTAACAATGCCATCATTAAGGAAATGTACAAGTAACAATGCCATCATTAAGGACATGTACGTGTAACAATGCCATCATTAAGGAAATGTACGAGTAACAATGCCATCATTAAGGAAATGTACGAGTAACAGTGCCATCATTAAGGAAATGTACGAGTAACAATGGCATCACTTCAGGAAATGTATGAGTAACAATGCCATCATTAAGGAAATGTACGAGTAACAATGCCATCATTAAGGAAATGTACGAGTAACAACGTCATCATTAAGGAAATGTACGAGTAACAATGCCATCATTAAGGAAATGTACGAGTAACAATGCCATCATTAACAGGAAATGTACGTGTAACAATGCCATCATTAATAGGAGAGCGGCCAAGTGCGAAAAAGGGCTCTATTTAAGATTTATTTTGGGCGGGTCTCACACACACCTCCAACATACATCATTTGAAAGCTTATACTCTCTAGTTTAATATTCTGCCTGTTGGAGTTGTCAAAAGTGGTGCAGATTCTGAGAAAATACGTTTATGTAACATAATGTCTGGAAAAAAGCTGAAAGGTATGAAATTACGATATTTTTTTGAAGGGGCTAAAGAGGATAGTATGTTCACTCAACTTTGTGTACTACAACAAGCCTCATGCCCACAATTCAAATAAAACATTTGAAGCCATACTACTGAATTTTTCTGGTGAAATTCCAATTTTATAACAAATTGAGGATATGATTCACCTTTTTCTCAAATGCCATCACATAGATCAACTTTTCAGCTAGTACAATACCAGACTTAGCTACATAGCACACATATATATAATCCTACATCTTTTTTCAATCATTTAGGAACCAAACTGAGTTACAAGGCTGATTTATTCAAACGTTTTGGCAATTCATATGCCTATAAAACTGAAAAAGATGATAATAGAAAAATGTGCAAAATGATATTTAATCTTTCAAATATTCCAAAAAGTATCTGAATGACATCCAAACTGAAGCATACCCTGTACAGATATCTTATATTGGATATTGGCTGTCAGATTTTTGGATTTAGTTGCCCAGTCACCCAGGACAACTAAATTATTTGTGAAAATAGTCAACAATTTAGCAAAATTCACAAAACACTCACACAAAAAAAATAATAATAATAAATCAAATAAAATTTAAACATACAGGCAACCTTACATAAGTCAGACACTTATAAGTCAGATTTTCTATTAAGTCAGATGGCTTTGCTGGTCCCATCCCTATCATTGCAGTTTTATAATCTTCACATAACTCTAATTTTGCCTATCTCGGACAGAAAATCCTGGTCCCAATTCATCTGGCTTAAGCAAGGTTACCTGTATTATGAGATTCACAATATGTTTTTCAGGAAGATTTTTTTCTTTTCTTTGATACCAAATGTAAAATGTCCACCTTGAAGAAGACAAAGAACACTCACTGGATGATCAAACTTGTGTGTGTGTGAGTGTTCACACTCAAAGTCTCACAGCATCAACCACAAACAGAATTATTCTGTATCACTGTCTGATGTATCTTGTGTTGAAATCGGATTTTGACAAACATCATCACCATGACAGGAACACAATTCCACACAGGCCAAGCGGTTCTTTCTACAAGAGCATGAGTCAGTACTACAAAGATTCCTCTTGCTGCAAGTACAAAGCAAATCTTGCATCACCTCGGAGGCTGACAATCCTTCATAGTACACTGGGACAAGCTTCTCCCCCTCTCTTTTCCATCCATATTCCAGTGGGGATCCCAGGTCAGGCTTAGCAATGTGGGAGGAAATCCAAATCCTTGTTTGCCAGGCAGCCCTTCTGACATGCTGTTTCAGACTCTCTTCACAGGGTGGCAGCTTTGCACGTAACACATTCATGTTTGATTGTGCTTCTTTTTCCTTGCCCTTAGGATCATACAAACTAGCAATAAACTTGCAAGCTCCAACAATTGAAGTGTTCTCATCATCACCACCTAGGAAAACCAGCTCAGCAAAGGAGTCTACCCCTTTTTCTGAGATTGTTTTATACACAGAACTTTTTCCTATACCGAAAAAAACAGATGTTGAATCACACCCTGTGAGAGCGTGAATAGCAGGCAATACTTTCAGAAACAGTGGTGATTGTGAGTGACATATGTCATGTACTGGGATGAACCTCCGAAGGTCAGTGGTTCTGGTTACTGTTCCAGTCTCAATCCAGAATTCTTTCACTCTGTTCATTTGCGGATAGTAGTGAATGGCTAGCACCAGAACATCTGTGTCAGGGGTTTTGATGATGACTCGGCCTGTCATGTCATTTCTCAAATACGTTGTTGGCATGGAGGGCATGTAGATTCATACTGGTATCAGCTTCCTCATGTGTGCTGTAAAAATCTACTGCTTCTTGTACACCTGCCAGTCCTATGCTCTTTGGCTACTCACCATTTTCAAATCCTCCAGCAAAGAAAAGTTTTCTACCAGGGTGAGTAGATAACAGTTCAGGAGCATTCGTCTCCATATACTTGCATAGAAAAGCAACGAGTGCCTGTCTGTTTGAAGGAACATTTAGAATATTTTTCCATGTTGGAACTTCCACCATGGAAAAAATATGTAAATGTTCGTTAAAACAAACAGGCACTCGTGTGATTCAACATCAGCTTTTTTTCAGTATAGGAAAAAATTCTGTGTATAAAACAATCTCAGAAAAAGGGGTAGACTCCTTTGCTGAGCTGGTTTTCCTAGGTGGTGATGATGAGAACACTTCAATTGTTGGAGATTGCAAGTTTATTGCTAGTTTGTATGATCCTAAGGGCAAGGAAAAAGAAGCACATTCAAACATGAATGTGTTACGTGCAAAGCTTGCAGCCAAGTGAGAATGTGTGTTGGCAAAGCTGCCACCCTGTGAAGAGAGTCTGAAACAGCATGTCAGAAGGGCTGCCTGGCAAACAAGGATTTGGATTTCCTCCCACATTGCTAAGCCTGACCTGGGATCCCCACTGGAATATGGATGGAAAAGAGAGGGGGAGAAGCTTGTCCCAGTGTACTATGAAGGATTATCAGCCTCCGAGGTGATGCAAGATTTGCTTTGTACTTGCAGCAAGAGGAATCTTTGTGGTACTGATCGACTCATGCTCTTGTAGAAAGAACCGCTTGGCCTGTGTGGAATTGTGTTCCTGTCATGGTGTTTGTCAAAATCCGATTTCAACACAAGATACATCAGACAGTGATACAGAATAATTCTGTTTGTGGTTGATGCTGTGAGACTTTGAGTGTGAACACTTGCACACAAGTTTGATCATCCAGTGAGTGTTCTTTGTCTTCTTCAAGGGGGACATTTTACATTTGGTATCAAAGAAAAAAAAAAAATCTTCCTAAAAAACATATTGTGAATCTCATAATACAGGTAACCTTGCATAAGCCGGATGAATTGGGACCAGGATTTTCTGTCCGAGATAGGCAAAATTAGAGTTATGTGAAGATTATAAAACTGCAATGATAGGGATGGGACCAGCAAAGCCATCTGACTTAATAGAAAATCTGACTTATAAGTGTCTGACTTATGTAAGGTTGCCTGTATGATTAAATTTTATTTGATTTATTATTTTAATTTTTTTTGTAAGCGTTTTGTGAATTTTGCTAAATTGTTGACAATTTTCACAAATAATTTAGTTGTCCTGGGTGACTGGGCAACCAAATCTAAAAATCTGACAGCCAATATCCAATATAAGATATCTGTACAGGGTATGCTTCAGTTTGGATGTCATTCAGATACTTTTTGGAATATTTGAAAGATTAAATATCATTTTGCACATTTTTCTATTATCATCTTTTTCAGTTTTATAGGCATATGAATTGCCAAAACGTTTGAATAAATCAGCCTTGTAACTCAGTTTGGTTCCTAAATGATTGGAAAAAGATGTAGGATTATATATATGTGTGCTATGTAGCTAAGTCTGGTATTGTACTAGCTGAAAAGTTGATCTATGTGATGGCATTTGAGAAAAAGGTGAATCGTATCCTCAATTTGAAATAAAATTGGAATTTTCACCAGAAAAATTTAGTAGTATGGCTTCAAATGTTTTATTTGAATTGTGGGAATGAGGCTTGTTGTAGTACACAAAGTTGAGTGAACATACTATCCTCTTTAGCCCCTTCAAAAAAATATATCGTAATTTCATGCCTTTCAGCTTTTTTCCAGACATTATGTTACATAAACGTATTTTCTCAGAATCTGCACCACTTTTGACAACTCCAACAGGCAGAATATTAAACTAGAGAGTATAAGCTTTCAAATGATGTATGTTGGAGGTGTGTGTGAGACCCGCCCAAAATAAATCCCAAATCTGGCCCCTGGCCGCTCCCCTATAAGGAAATGTACGTGTAACAATGCCATCATTAAGGAAATGTACAAGTAACAACGTCATCATTTAGGAAATGTACAAGCAACAATGTCATCCTTAACCCAGCTCAGTGGAATTCTTCTTCAAAGCTTCCATCATTTTAAGGAAATGTAAAAGTAACAATGGCATCATTAAGGAAATGTACAAGTAACAATTTCATCATAAACCCGTTCATGCCTGTAGCATCCAAAAAACAGCATGGCAGTTTATACAAAACCTTGCAGAGGAAATCAAATTTCGGAAAACATTCAAGCAAGAAATCTTCATCAAGACACTACCAACAACTATTCTTCAAATATTTTCATCCTCTCCGAGATCTCCTAAATGCCTCATTTCAATGAGTAAATACATGTATGGTTGAAACCTGAGTATATTGAGGTCTCCCATGAAAAAGATGACGCTCAAAAATCTTTACTTTTGGCAATTTTTGGCACCCATTGAAATAAGATACAATATCCTTATACAATGTCATGGCATCTTTATTGGGGTGAAAAAACTCAAAAACTCAATAACATGTTTGGAAGACATTTTTCAGGGTTCGACTTTCCCAGGGGCATATGCCCCCAGATTTTGCTGTGGGCCCCTAGATTTTTCTAACTGGGGGCCCGAAGTAGTATGTAAAATAACCAGAACTCCTGTTTTTAACCACTATTTTTTATCAAAAGATCTTTTCGGGCCCCTAGACTTCAATCAGTGTCAGACCCTGTTTTTTGTCATTACACGCAAAATAATTTGGTTTCGTAAAGGATGATTTTTGAGGGTTTGGGCATCCGAATGATGCCCAGACGCCCTGCTGGCTAAGACTATGGTGTAGGTTCTCTTACCTTAGTGAGGCACTGATGAGTAGAGTGCACTGCGGCATGATAAGACTGTCAGGCGAGGCAAGGTAACTATCAAACTGATTCTGAAACAAACACACACACACACATTCAAACATACCATAAATCCTCAGTTATCTAGGACACCTTTTAATAATTACAATTTTCATGGGTTGAGGGTGACCCATGTTTTCTGAAAATACATTGCAGTTGTACCCGCAAAATTTGCTGAAATCCCACAATGAGTTCTTGAGGTATAGACCAAACAAGATTTTCCCGGAATGCAGGCTTATTATTTTTTTTTAATTCTAAGCAGCCCAATTAATGAAAAAGACACATTTACTGACATGTAAAATTTTCAAGTCTATAAATGATTGGAGTTATCGATATCTTTTTTCCGTGGCTGTATATCCAAGTTATGATATAAAATACTGTATAACTGGTATTTTTAGATGATTTGAATTTCGCTATCTTCGCGCTCCCCATGAAAGCGCCATAATAACATCCTTCAAAAAAATATCCTGCTTTGTTTTGGTTTAGTTTGAGTGCTTGAATGCGCGAATTCAAAGTAGCACAAATACCCTCCAGCAGGTCTGTAAAGAGAAATTTTTAGCACTCCAAATTAAAGCTGTACATAGTATGCGTTTCTTACCATGGCAGACTTGACGGTGATACTGTCCAGACCCTGTATAGAGGAGAGCGCACCCTGTTTAGGCTGGTGACTCTGGACGGCACCATACACCTCCACCAGCGAGGTACGCGTCAGAATAAATGACGCCTGTTCACTCACCAGGGTGTCAACATGGGCGTCAATCTGAAACAATACAAGTACAATATTGCTATAGCTGGCGTAAGGAATATTACAAAATTTCGTTCACTGATTGCCAAAATATCTGAATGATTAAGTGATAAAAACAATTATTTATGGTCACTTTACAGCAGTTTTTTTTTCTATATCTTTATTATTATTATAATTGTTATTATTATTTTTATTATCATTATCATTATTATTACTATCATTATAATTATTATTATTATTATTATCACTATTATTATCATTATTATTATCATGATTATTATTATCATTATTATTACTATTTAATCATTATTCAATTATCATTTAATTATTATTTAATTATTATTATCATTATTATCATCATCATTATCATCATCATTTCATCATTATTATTAGTATCATTATCATTATTTAATTACTATCATTATTATTGTCATTATTTTCATCATTATCCTTACTATCGTCATTATTACTCTTATCCCCATTATTATCATGGTTATCCTGACCTGTGCCTGCAGCATCCCCAGCCTCTGGTCCGTGAACTCAAAGAGTAGCGAGTTTCTATCATTATTATTATTATTATTATTATTATTTTTATTATTATTACTACTATTAATAATATTATTATTATTCTTAATAATATTATTATTATTATCATCAATTTTATCATCATTATTATCTTTATCATTATTATTAACATAATTATCATCATCATTATCATTACATTATTATCATTATCATGGTTCTCCTGACCTGGGCCTGCAGCATCTCCAGCCTCTGGTCCGTGAACTCAAAGAGTAGCGAGTTTCTATTATTATTATTATTATTATTATTATTATTATTATTATTATTATTATTATTATTATTATTATTATTATTATTATTATTATTATTATTATTATTATTATTATTATTATTATTATTATTATTATTATTATTATTATCATTAATATTATCATTATTATTATTATTATCATTATTATTATTATCATCATCATCATCATTATCATCATCATTATTATTACAATCATCATCATCATTATCATTACTCTTATTATCATCATTATCATTACTCTTATAATCATCAATATTGTCATTCTCCTGACCTGCGCCTGCAGCATCTCGAGCCTCTGGTCCGTGAACTCGTAGAGCGCCAGCGTGGACTTCATCAGGTGGATACAGTTGATCATGTAGGTGGCCATGTCCACAGTGTTCAGCTTGCTGGCCGACACGGAACACATCTGAACCAGCGGATCCACCACACAGCTGAGGATCTGATAAAACAGAAAAAGAGAAGGAACTTTCAGTGGACGTCATCAGGTGGATACAGTTGATCATGTAAGTGGCCATGTCCACGGTGTTCAGCTTGCTGGCCGACACGGAACACATCTGAACCAGCGGATCCACGACGCAGCTGAGGATCTGATATGACAGAAAAAGAGAACAAACTTTCAGGAAAGGAATCAGTCTTAGCCAGCTGACACTCAATTTTTTTATAATAATTTCTCAAAATGTAGATTTTCAAGCTTATAAATACAAATTGCTATTATCAGAGAGATATGACAAAAAAGTCAGGCAGTTTTAGGCACTACATGCTTCGATGAGTTAATAGTATGATTTATCAAAAATTTATATATATGGAGAAATGGTGTAGGTTCCAGTGATTATTTCTCCATATATATTTTTCTGAAATTTGTTTTTGTCACAGAGACATCAGCAAATAGTCAGACATTTTTTGGGGCACTACAGGCAAGAATGTGTTACGAATTTAGCGAAGTCTACCTGAGCGAAGTCTTGTTGCCGAGCGTCTAGGGGTACGACGGAAGAGTCATGTGACGCGAGGACGTCCTGCAGGAGCTGGAGGGTCTGGGATAAGGAGGCTGTCGGCCCAAGGTCTGCGGGGGGCAGCTCCACCTATAGGCAAGAAAGTGAACCAGAATGGGATATTAGTAAAATGGCATATAAGATGCATATTGTATCAAAGATGGGATGCTGAAACCCAATTACATGATTAAGTTTTTCTTAAATTGAATAATGTATTAAGTTATATTTTTTTTCTCAACTGGCATATACCTAGGTAAATGCAGATCAATTTCGCACATGTATTATATATATATTCAGTAATATAAATTGAGAAGTTTAAGACACTGTGCACTGACTCATTACCTCTTAAACCAGCGTAAAATTCCCAGGTTCAAGGTATGTGACAAAGTTCCCAGTGACTTGGGGTTAGTGGGTGGCTTCCCCAGGAATCTGGTATCCTCCACCATTTACAATGGATGAGTCACAATTAAGCAATCAATGTTCACAGCTGCCAAAGCAGCCCGACATATTTGGTGAAATTTTGCAGGCAAAGGCATAGCTAGGAAAATATTTGATGGAGAAATGTTCATCAGAGCATTACCAACAACTCTCCTTCAAATATTTTGTAAAATCATTCTCAATTCCAAGGTTATTGTCAAAAGTATTATAGATACAGACGACAATTTCTTTGCCAAAAAGCGAAATTGGGAAAATATTTGATGGAGAAATGTTCATCAGGGCATTACCAACAACTCTCCTTCAAATATTTTGTAAAATCATTGTCAATTCCAAAGTTGTTGTCAAAAGTGTCATAGATCCAGACGACAATTGCTGAACTCATAAGATCATTGTCACCTTATCGAGAAGCTTTGCGGCATGGCAGCTGAGACTGTTGAAGAACATCTTGAGGGACAGAACGTGCATCTCGACCAGAGTCAGTAACAGGGAAGCTCCAGAGGCCAAGATTTGTCTAAAACAACAAAACATAAATCATCAACCTCAAATACTGTAAATAAGAAAAGTTAATACTACCAAACCAAAAACTTTTCCTTTTATCATCTCCAAAAAATATCATAGAAGCCAGATAAAACTTTATCCCAGTCTGGTTCTATGACCGATTCATTTTCCCATTTATTCGGACTAATGCTTTTGGTTATTTCTCTTTTTTGATCCAAATGAATAGTCAGGTTAAGGATCTTGAAAAAACCCTAATAAATGATAATTTCACAGTGGTTAGTATTATTAAGAGTACCTTTAAGGAATGAAACAGTACAATACAGAACTTGTTGAAGCAGCACTGGTACTGGTACCAGTACCTCTTAACACTTCCAATGTTAAGGCTTTTTTTGCCCAAAGCACAAGAATGCAAAGAGTTTTGAAAAACATTTAAACCCTGTCATGTTGGTATTCATAGGATAGCTCTCGCTGAGTACTCTCCCATGAGTACCCATTTGCCCGGGTTTCAGTCATTCTTTTTTTTTTTTTGCATCATTTAGAATGGGCAAAATTAGCCACCAGCAGCATAGGTGTTAACAGTACCCACCCCTATCTAATAGTGCTGGGACTCTGCCTAGAAAATTAACTCGAGTGCTCGGCAAATCTAGCGACCAATACTCGAGTCCATATCGAGTTTTACGGCCACATTGACAAGATCTCAAGGCGAATGATTTGAAACAACATTGCTCCTCGCCATACACCGGCACATGCCAGGCTCACATAAAGTGTACTGCGGCAGTGAGAATCGGTGAACCAGAAAAAGGTGTAGTACGCATTTGACACGGAGACTTGAGAAAACACATTTTATTACTGGAAATGTGGTGCAGATCTGGGAGTTTTGGCCATCGCCAGGCCAAACATGCATCGGAGGCATGTGTTGCTATTAAAATGTCATTAAAATGTCATCAGCTCGTAATTTCCGAGCGCTCTATTTTTGGACTCGAGTGCTCAGATCGGAGTCCCCAGTGACCAAGTGCTCGAGTTTCTGATTACTCTTCCCACCACCCCTATCTAAGATCCTGCTTTACCTGATGGTGTGCTGGTAGAATTTGAGTAGATTTGTGAGTTTGTAGAGAGCGACGGCGTCGGGCTCGGACACGAGGACCTGCTCGACACGGACCTTGAACGGGCGACACACGCCCTCGGTGATGTGCGCCAGGACATCCTGACTCTGTTCCTCCGGTGCTGGAACACAAACGACAAGAAAATAGAATCCCTAGTCACTGGCAACTTTCTCACATGACACACGCCTTCTGTGATGTGAGCAAGGACATCCTGACTCTGTTCATCTGGGGCTGCAACACAAACAACAAGAAAATATAGAGTAGACAGAAATCTGGAATCCCAAGTCTCATATGGCCAGACTGGGAATCGAGCCCGGGAAGTGGTGAGAGACAGCTAGCAGTCAGTAGCAATGTCTTAGACCACACTGCCTTCAGGGCAGGCCCCTAAAGATAGAAATTTGAAACCCCAAGTCAGTCACTGGTGACTTTCTCACATGCCCAGGCAGGGATTCGAACCCGGGCAGTGGTGAGAGACAGCTAGCTGTCAGTGGCAACATCTCTAACCACACTGCCATCAGGGCAGGTCCCTATAGACACTGATCGATATAAGTGCTTGCCCTATTGCCTTGGCAAGTAAAAATGACTGTTGGGCAAGTAGAAATAATGCCTAACTTGTCTCATATAAAGTTGCAAAATCTTAATATTGTAAAGTGTGCACTTGTACTTTCTATATTCAATTTGATCGCATATATCTGTATATGGTTTTCTGTTCAACTCACTCATCCCCATGGGAGCACAATTCAAGGCCATCTACCAACTCATTGAATGGACAATTTACATGGGTCCACACATGCTTGTTGCAAAAGACAATAATCGAACGATTATGAATTTATGTGTGCGTGTGGGTTTAGCTTAATAAGGGCGGTACATGCATCATACAACAGATCTAAATGATTGTCATGCGGCACCCAAACGGAGTTGTCAATATTTTCCCTGTGTGAGTTACGTACATATAGCAGAGCATCTTTTCATGAGAGTCTGAAGGTGTTCCTTCTCGGATGCTGTGGCCTGATGTAACCATGCCAACATGTCGCCAACGTAACGCAGAGGATCATGGGAGTGTAGCTCGATAGGTCGGGGTGTTCCTCCTGGTCCTGGAAAACAGGTATATTGATTGAAATCGACATAATATGACAGCAACAATAGTGAGATACATGGTCTTAGCCAGCAGGGCGTCCGGGTGCCTTTTTGGACACCCAAACCCTTAAAAAGAACCCCTCAGGACACCCAAATATTTTTGTGTGGAATTTCTAAAAATCTCAATCAAGCTTATAATTGAATTTTTTCCTCTCTTTGTAATTCCTATGGCATTGGTTAATGATACCATGCCTTATTTTGATAAATTTATACATGTTTATGGTTGAAATATGAGTATATTGTGATCCCCCTTAAAAATTTGGACGCCCAAAAATTTTACAACTGCCAATTTTAGGCACCCAGTTTCTAAATCCTGGCTAAGACACTGGTGAGATATGTAATGATAATGATAATGATGATGACAATGATGAAATTACCAGAAGTAGAAACATTACCTAACGCTGTTTGTTTTTTTCATTTTGATTTAAACGTAAAAATTTCAAATAGAAAATCCAAAACTTCATTTTAATTTTTAGATCAGCAATTAGACTACACTAGACATAAAAGAAATGAAAACTACCTCACTGCTTGTGAAATATCTAAAATCCTCATGCTTGCAGCACTTTTACTCTAGATCTTCAATCACCACACTTCCAATCCTGCTGGTTATAATAAGGCCAAAAAAAAAGTGTTTGATTCCTATTACGTCCTAAAAAATATAGGTAGGGTAGGTAGGGATTTTTTTTTTCTTTAACTTGCACGATTCCCTGGAGTTGGATGGTTTGATAAAGGTTTGCCTTGTTGTAATTGTCTTTATATGCATTAATTGTAGGCCCCTGCTTCTGTTCATCCAGAAATTTATAATTTAATGGTTGGATAATTGGTATTTAGGACGGCGAGGCAATTTTTTGGGTGGGAACAATCAGGGGCGGATCCAGGGGGGGTTCGAGGGGTTCGTCCGAACCCCCCTTTACTGGTGAGACACTTTGCACCACCACGCCACCGGTGTACAAAATCGGAACTAATCGTTTTTTCTTGCCGACTTTGAGTGCCATCTAGACTCCTTAATCCTGTAAATGCAATCAGTAACCACCCATCCCTAATCCTGAAGCCCCCGGCCCATTCACTCAGTCAGAGTAAATGCAACTGTCCCCCTAACCTATCCTCCCCCTTGAGACTAAACAATCAGGGATGAGAGGAAGTAGTGGGGGAAACACAGAATCTACATAGTTTGGGGTATACACACACTCTTGATTTGTGCAGGAAGTGATTAAAACTGACCAGTTGGGGAGGGAAATCATCTACCTCCAGTCTAAGAATACAAAACTAAAACTATGCATTTCAAAACATTTTCAACTAAATGATATAAAGGAGGCTTTAATGCTTTATCAAGACGGCAGATCAGGAGAGGGGGGGGGGGGGGGGGGGTTCGTCCGACCCCCTCCACCTGACTGGTTAATCACTTTGCGCCACTACAATTTGGACAAACATCAATACTAATTTTTTGTTGTTTTCTCTAGTGTAATCATTATGACTAAGATGTCAATATTTTATGTTCCAAGTAAATCTAGCGTGTTGATCAGGTATCCAGCCTGGACACAAGTATTCAAGTCTTTGACATCTAGACAGTAATTTCAATTATCATTTCCTGTCAGTGTTGATTTGGGTTGTTGTGTCATGTCATGCTCAACTGTTATTGTTTGAATTAGCAACTAGTCAGCCTCTTGTTTCTGAAATGCTTTTTCACATGTTTGAAAGTGCTAAAGGTCCATCATTCAATCTGCTGACAAAAACAATAGGCAATATGGCCACCCCTGAATTTTATTTTGCAACTGATTTGAAATATGGGAATTCATTTAAAATTTCATAGTCAATAACATACTTAGTTGTATCTCTAATGAAAACCCTTGTTTAACTTTTTAGTTTTCTGCAGTTGGCCCCTGGTGGTGTTTTCAGACATCATCATTAGTGGCGCCACCAGTGTAACTGTTCGGAACTAAATTGAACCCCCCCTTCTCAAATCCTGGATCCACCCCTGACAATTCATTTTTCAGTAGGATTGGCAAAACAACTTTAGGGTAGGGGACAAACACTAGGTAGGGTAGGGTAATAGGAACCAAACATCTTATTTTTTTTAGGCCTAAGTGAACTTAAATCTGTCATAGTTTGTAACTTACCTCCTCTAGTAAGAGCGTCTATGAAGCCCCTCACAATGGCTGTTCTCCTGGCCGTACCAAACTCATCCAGTGAATACCTAGAAAAAACAGCACCATTTATATTATTTATATATATATATATATGTATATATATATATATATATATATATATATATATATATATATATATATATATATATATATATATATATATATATATATATATATATGTGTATACATATATATATATATATATATATATATATATATATATATATATATATATATATATATATATATATATATATATATATATATATATATATATATATATATATATATATATATATATATATATACATATATATGCATTTTCCTAAAATATTTATTGCACAAAAAACACTTTTGCTGTAGATTACATTTTGAAGGTTTTTGAAAATACCACAATAGAATTTCATCATAAATTAGGGACATGAAAAAACTACCTTTGAATAATATCTACATGATTGGAATTGATGGGCAAGTTGTCAATTTTTAAAATATTGGGAAGATGGTATCTCATCTGAAGAGAAATAAAGGTATTCCGTTTATAGTCTTGTATCCACCGAAGTGCTCACACAACCTTCGTCCCCTAGCAGGCCTGTACAAACGAAAACCATTTCAATCCCCCGAGGGATATTCCAGAGCAGCTGGCAGCATATAGCGCACAAGCTCTAAGCACTGCCTTATTTATGCTAGGTACCCATTTTGCAGCTGGGGAGACAGAGGCAATATGGAATAAACTGTCTTGCCCAAGGACAGACCCCAGCCGGGAATTGAACCAGCGACCTACTGATTACTAGTCCGACACCTAACCAACTGAGCTTCTTTGTCCCCAAAGTATAAATGATCTACTTTGTAAGAATGATGCGTGCTTACCTGAATAGAACTGGCCTGTCCTGCAAGGCCTCCATGGCATTGCATAACTGGGAACTCACATCTGGGGAATCCCCACTCAACGTACGACACTCATCTGGAAAATAAAGATTCTATATTAGAGATTTCCCTGTTCCACATAACCCATTCATGTCTCCAACACTCAAAAACAGCCCAATTACCTTGAAGACATCCCACCATTAAGTGTTTAGAAATGTTTAGAAATAATAATATGTTAGAAATTTCCATGTTCCACATAACCCATTCATGTCAGAAACACTCAAAAACAGCCCAATTATAATGAAGACATCTCATTATAAGTTATACATGTTTAGAAATAAAAAATATATTAGAGATTTCTATGTTCCACATAACCCATTTATATATGAAACAATCAAAAACATCCCAATTGTCTTGAAGACATCCCACGATTAAGTTACACATGTTTAAATTTGACCGCAGCTTATATTCAGAAATGGTTTACCTGCCTTTGTATACCCTTGTAATTTTGGAATTTTAATTTTAACCTTTCCCATGCTGAGGCTACTTTTGTCTAAAGCACAAGGACACAAATATTTTTTAAAACCATTTAAACCCTGTCATGTTGGTATTCAATGAAAAGCTCTTGGCTCTTGCTGAGTACTCCCAGATGAGTAACCACATGCCAGGGTTTCATGTCATTTTTCAGCTTTTTTGCATCATTTTTTAATGACCAAATTGGCAACCAGCATAGGGATTAAGTTATACATGCTTAGGTTACGTTTGACTGCAGCTTATATTCAAGGAAATGGTTTACCTGTCTTTGTCTACCCATGTAATTTGGATTTTTGAATTTTAAATCTGGGCAAGCCCTCTATCTGTGTGATTGTTAGTGCTGGGACTCGGCCCAAAAAATGCACTCGAGTGCTCAGCAAATCTAGCGACCAAAACTCGATTCAATATCGAGTTTTACGGCCACATTGACAAGATCTTAAGGCGAATGATTTAAAACAACATTACGCCTCGGCATATGCCGGCACATGCCAGGCGCACATACAGTGTACCGCGGCATAAATAAGAATTGGTGCACCAAAAAATGGCGTAATATGCATCTGACACAGAGACTTAAGAAAACACATTTTATTTCAGGAAATCTGGTGCAAATTGAGGAGTTTTGGCCATCGCTAGGCCACACATGCATCGGAAGCATGACGTGTTGCTATAAAAATGTCATCAGCTCATAATTTCCGAGCATTCAATTTTTGGACTCGAGCACTCGGATGGGAGGCCCCAGCGACCAAAAGCTCAAGCTTCCGATTACTCGTCCGAATATTAGTAATTGTAGTGACTTACTCTGTGTCCATCTGTAGAGCCTCTCGTAGGCCGACTCTTGGTGTAAAGCCATCGACTCCATTATCTCAAGACTGAAAGGCAAATAAAAATGACAAGATAAATGCTAGATAATATCAACGCTAGTCAGTGTCGGGAATCGTCAATATTTTTCAGCTCGATTTAACCCTTCAAAAATTCCAGGGCTAGAAATTAAGATTTTTTCCAGGGCGCCGAATTACATCTTCATAAGCTTCGTAAGGGTGTTGTGTATATCAAACAGTACATATTTGGGCTCCCTCCAGAAATTTGAGGGAGCCGCAGGAGAGTTCAAGGGAACCCGGCACCCCTTATTTCGAGCCCTAAATTAGATCAATTAATCAATTATAATCCATAATTTCGAGAAGGTTTTACATACTGAAATATTGGTTATAAAACGGCACCAGATGCGTATTTTACCATCAGATCAGATCATCAAATATCGGTGCAAATGCCCTTAGATTTTTGGACCTTAAGCTATAATATGGCAGATTATTTTTTTTATAATTGATTAAATCATCAATTATGGCAATTATCCCAACACTAATCATAGTCACAACACCATAGTCTTAGCCAGCAGGGCGTCTGGACAACCAAACCCTTAAAAAGCACCCCTCAGGACACCCAAAAATGTTTGTGAAGAATTTCTTAAAATGTCAATCTCAAGCATATAATTGAATTTTTCCATCCCCATATAATTCCCATGACATTGTATAAGGATATCATGCCTTATTTTGATGAATTTATACATGTTTACAGGGGTCAGGCTATGGCAAGAAACTGAGGAAGACCGCCGGGCTATAGCTTCCCAAAACTTCATAGCCCGATAGAAAATTGTTTAGTCCCATTAAAAAACAAAAAAAATAACGAGCTGCCTTGGTTATCCTAAATTACACACACACACACACACACACACACACACATATATATATATATATATATATATATATATATATATATATATATATATATATATATATATATATATATATATATATATATATATATATATATATATATATATATATATATATATATATATATATATATATATATATATATATACACACACACACACACACTGCTTATAGTATTGTTATTCCTCTGAGCATGACCCAAAAATGTCAATCTTTTCTTATAGCCAGTCGGGCTACAAAGGCAAATATTCTTATAGCCCGAAACAATTTTCTGTAGCTTCGGGCTATCGGGCTAGTGTCTAACTGGACCCCTGTGTTTATGGTTGAAATACGAGTATATTGAGGTCCCCCTTAAAATTTTGGACCACCAAAATGTTTACAATTGCCAATTTTATGCACCCAGACCCTGCACACCACAGACGTTGGTATGCAAGTACTTACCCAGCAGTTTGTTGGTTGGTTCTAAGCAGCACTTTGCAGTCAGTATGTATCTGCTTCACTCTAGCTAGGGCAGTGAAGAATTCCTGAGAAAAAAATAATAGCATTGTATAACTTGTATTTTTACAGGCACTTATTTTTCGCTATTTTCACGCTCCCCATGATAGCGCCAAAATAACGTCCTTCAAATAAATATCAATATAGTAATACATATGTAGTTTAAGTGCTTTAATGCGCAAATTTTAAGTAGCACAAATACCCTCCAAGCAAATTTTTTAGCGCTCCAAATTAAAGCCGTATACAGTATCTAATCACAATACTGAAGAAATGGAAGATTTGTAAATAGCACCATTTTGATGCCTTCAAGAAAAAGATCATCTTGCTTGCCAGGGTCTTAGCCGATATTTGGAAACAGGGTGTCCAAATAGAGGTTTCATAGACTTTTGCGTGTCCAAAGTGTGGTACAAAATACATACTAGTATGATACTACTAAGCTAGACCCTATACCTTTACAGATTTTGCTTTTTTAGGCCAGATACTGCTTTGTGTGTCTTTTAAAAGTGACACTACAGCTTCTACATCTTCTATCTTCTAAGAAAAGTCATCTTCAGCAAATTCTGACATAAACTTTTGGGTGTCCAAACTGTCAAAAAACAGTGTTCTGCGTGTCCAAATGACACGCTGGACGCATTGCGGCTAAGCCCCTGTTGCTTGCACGTTAGTGACCGCCGCTGAGTACCGTTGTTGATCAATTGATTTTAATTAAATCAAAATAGATAAGATTAAAAAATAAAATAAAAGTCTCCATATTAATCGAAAAATATATAAGAAGAAAGGAAAATTTCATGTTTTGTCATTTCTTCTGCCCGCTTAGAGCTAAATCATGACAAGCCAGTTGTTGAAGGTGGAGGAAACCTCTGATCAACACCTATAAGTCACCATTAACTTCCTCACGTCTTAACCCTAGTGTTGGGACGATCATCGATTATAATCGATAATCAATCGTTTACCTCTCTGATTATGATAAATCGATTACAAAACTGGCAATCGATAATAATCGGAAATGGTGACATCTAGTGGCAAAATATAAAACTAAATGACAGACATGTTGTCAGCTTTCTTGCTATGAAACTAAGCCCCCAAAACACCTCAAAACGAAGTTAAGGTAGGTGCTAATAGCAAGTAATTGTCATAGACTATCACTTATTATTAGGCTCTAGACCTCTAGTATCCAATTACTGCAAAAGTGCGATGAACTGATTATGATCGATAATCGATCGGTTGGCTGTAACCGATTATCGATCATGAAATTGCAACTGATTCCCAACCCTACCTCTGATCAACCCCTATTAGTCACCATTAACTTCCTCACATGTCCATTAATGCTCACAGGGGCCAAGAGCAACCTGACAAATTTGATTAAATCTGATAGGCAAAAGCACAGTTAAGAAAGTATTTGACGGGGGTATATTGATAAGAACATCCCCAACAACTCTCTTTCAAATACTTTGCAAAATGATTCCCCATTCCAAAGTTATTGTCAAAAGTATTGTAGATCCAGATGACAATTTCTGTAGGAACTCTTAACCCATTAATGCTCACAGTGGCCAAAAGCAGTCTGACAATTTTAATGATATTTTGCAGGCAAAAGCTATGTCAGGAAAATATTCGATGTAGAAATGTCAATCAGAACATTACCAACATCTCTCCTTCAAATATTTTGTTAAATTATACTTGATTCAAAAGTTATTGCCAAAAGTATCATTGATCCAGACAACAATTTCTAGAGGAGCTCTTAAGCAATAATGGGTTAAACCTTAATGGGTTAAGATGGTCAACCCAACTCTGAACAAAGACAACAATGACATCGAAATAGCACATGTTAAAGCGTACCGGATGCAGAGTACCGTCTCTGCTGCCTCGGAGAATCTTGACCTCCTCGGTTTTGAGCTGGAACTTCCCCAGAAAAGCGTCCGCAACCTGCGCCCTCATGGCCAGCCTCTGGCTACAGGAAACAATAAATAATTTTCAGGCTCGCCCACTGAGGCTTTGTGGACTATAACTCAAACTATGACAATGTGCAGCGCCTTTGAACATTTTATGAATGGAAATGGCGCTATATAAATTCTGATTATTATTATCATTTATAACAGTGCTTTGAATATAGGGGGTACTGTGTTATAGGCAGAGCAATACCTCATCTTAAAGAGAAGTCACCACTCAACATTACTCAATAAATTTTAGGTTTAAATGAAAAAGAAATAGCAATCGCAAACCATTAAAATTGAGAGGGGTGCTGTGCACCTGTGTTGTTTCGTAGTACAAGTTTTGATATTTAACGCTGGCAGGACTAAAATGCAGGGGCCAATGCCTCAGTTTGAAGATTATCTCACCACAATATAAAAACAAACATACTTAAAATCTATGATGTGCTCTGTTATATTTACACAAAAAATCATTATATCCTACCTTTCTGTTTGTAGCTGGTTTGTTTGGTTGATCAGATCATGAGTCTGTTCCTTTGCTGCCTAAAAGTAAAATCATTATTTTGAATATCCGTGAACAAGCAGTTTTTAGATGAAAATATATCTGCAAACAACAGGGAGGATAGTTTTGTTTATATCTAGAACTAACTTGAAAACCTATTGTGGATTGTACTTATTTTTGACTTTGATATAATTTAAGTATCATAATTAAGCATATAAGGAGAAATGCATTGAACATTAAATAAAATGATTTCATTAAAGGTAATGTATATAAGGCAAATTACCACCATCACCTCTACTACTACTACTACTACTACTACTACTACTACTACTACTACAACTACTACTACAACAACTACTATAACAACAAAAACAACAACAACAACTACTACTAGTCTACTACTACTACTACAACTAGTACGACGACTACTTCAACAACAACTCTACTGCGATGACGACGCTTACTACTACTACAACTACTACCACAAGTATTACTACTATTACTACCAGTCTATTGTTTGCACTTCTACTCATATTATTTCTATGATCCTTACCTTTAGGCGAGTTGTCATATCCTGGCAGCAGTCATTCATAGCCTTTACATCGGCATGGACACTGTCCAGTTGCTGAAAAGAAAGATAATTATGGCACTGATAAATTGGTCTGCACCTCTCATTCCCTGAATTTGGATTTGGACTTTATTCATTGTCACTTTTTCTACTATAGTAAGGCTCCAGATGATGATCACAACCAGCCTGTTATAACCAAGAATATATATTCATTTCAGTAACTTTTAAAGCAAGAACAACATTTGAACCACAGATATGCAGAACCTGATGATCAAAATTCCATAGAGGTTTCAATCAGTAATGTCATGCATTCCTATAGATGACTTCATAGGCGGGCATTGATTTGAGTCATTCTCTGTTTAAAATGGCAAGTAAGAATGAATGATGCGGAAGTAAAAATTATCATAAATTTTATGCCTAGCATGGCAAGTTGAAATTATCTTAGCAATCAAATGAATAAAATTATAAATTGCTTAAAATTACACTTGACATTTCAAAACGACAATATGCTCCACAGATGGAGCTTTATAAACTGTGCAATTATAGTTGCATTATCAAGATTTTCCCTGGCAACTAAGGTCAATTCACACTTTGGACAATCAAAACTTGCACAATAAGACAAATAGGTGTGTAAGTTATGGTATAGGAGCTATTGGCATGCATGAGTTGCATATCTCCCAAGGTTATGTTATGTATATCTGTGAATAACTGTGAATAAATGTGATAAAGAGAAGCATACAGGCACCAACATAAGTTTTAGAACTAACTTTCAAAGCCGGGAAAGTCCTTAATGATTTTTATTTGCTCAACATAATTTTTGACTTGCAGGAAATAAATTATAACATATGCTAGAATGGCATGTACTTTTTCTCATGGATTTAATGATGCATATCTCTGGGTATTTAATCTATTTATGCCATTTTCATAAAAAAGTGTAGTATCCAAAACCAGCCCATTTAGGCAAGTGCAAACAAAAGTGTACTTGCCCAAAAGCCAGCGGGCAAGTAGCTTTATCAATCTCCACTTACCTCTTTTACTATTCTGAAGGCACCCACACATTCTTCATTTATAGCAAGACTTTTACGTTCTATATCGCTCCTCAGGTTCCTCCTGTTACGCAATGTGTTCTCCTTGAAGAATGTGGAAAGGGCCTTCAAGGCCTCAAGCATGTCCTAAGAAAGAAAGAAGATAAATTGTCAAAAATAGAAATCTTTCATCTGTTGGTACAACATATTATTGTTTTATCAGTGATTGCTGGGACTTACAATGAATAAATAGTTCTACTGATCTGGTAATATCCAGGAAAGCATTTATTATCTCTTTCCTGACTTGACATTCTCATTGGGGTTTAACATTTAAATCATTAAAAAAGAAATACAGACGAACTTGGATATGACAGACTCAATGGGACCAGGAAAATTGGTCCGTCATATGCGAAATCCATAATATACATATGAAACATAAGTGTAGTTTGATATGCATGGGACTGGGACCAAGTATATGGTCCAACATAGGCAAAAGTCCGTCGTACAGTGGTCCGTCATATCCAAGGTCACCTGTATCAGGGAAATATGTGATATTTGGGTGGTATGATGTTTGTTCATGATTAGGGTGTTGAGGATGATATGCATGCGGATAAAGTTATTATCAACATATATGTCCCCAGATCATAACAATCACTCCAAAATGATGTCTGGGTTGCCAACTTTACCCCACACTTCAGGGTCTTAGAAAGAATCTGAAAAAATGGGTGCCCAAAGTTGGCAATTGTAAGATTGTTTGGTGTCTTCTTCTTCAAGGGAGACCAGAATATAATAAGATTACAACAATAAATATTTTTTCTCATTGAAATAAAGCATATCATCACAAGGTCATGGGAATTATGTTGAGATGAAAAAGTACAAAAAATATATGTAAATTACTTGAAACTGACATTCAAAGAAATTCTTCACATTTTTTGTGTACCAAGGATTGATTTTTCAGTGTTTTGTGCCCTAAACACCCTGCTGACTAGGATAATGATGCCACACCCCCCCCCCCCCCCCCCACTCCTAATGCGTAACAGGACTCAGTAAACACTATCCTGCAATCCAATAGGTCAAATAACAGTGATAGATTGAAAATAGAATATATCTTTTTGACAAATTTTAGTATAATTGAAAAAAGACTGACTGATTGGAAATGGGTGACATACTGTAGTTACAACAAAATGTTGGAAACAGAACCTAAGGCTAAGATGGTTTCTTGGGAAAGTCAAAATGCACACCAACCCCAAACTCCAGATTTCAAAGTTCCCAATTAAAAACTTGTAGGTATTTGCCAGAATGTGAATAATCAGGAAAATCTTTCACTGCCATTTAACCTTCACTCCCATATATTGCTGTCTTAGCAGTGTCTATGAAATTTGACAGATGTCATTTCATGCAAAACAAAATACTCAAATTATTTTACAAAATAAGTTCTTCTAAAACAATATTTCAAGATCCAATTACACGCCCTTTCTCTGCCTAATTGCTCAAACAACTTCCTTGAATTTCCTGAACACGTTCAAAAGTGTTTCAAGACAAAACTGAGAAGTATATCTCAGATGCGGATGTCAAACTCTTAGACTGAGATTTCTCACTGGAGTTGCCAGTTGGGAGGATGGTTTGAGGAATTGAGCTGATTCAGGGGGGAGGGGCCTTAAATCGACCAGTTAAGAAAGCATGCAACCGACTGACAACTTGTTGACTAGTTCTCTAGACTACTCACCTTATCATTGTCCAAGCGCGTCTCTAGAATTTTGTTCAGTTTCCTAGATAGGGGGTTATTACCCTGAGAAGAGGATGTGCCAGATTCATTGTCCGCCATGATGGTTTGTTGGCATGAACGAGAACTGCAGCGAGACTTTAAACGAGATTAAATAAACATCACTAAAAGTACCCACTGGCGCCTTGAATGTTGAATGAATTATATGTAAGTAATACATAATGATGAAATGGTTGCAGTTTAGTAGATATTGTATGATTTAAGACGGAAATGACAATGTTTGGAAACTTTTTTGACAGTCAACATGAACGAGACTTCGGGATAGGACCCCATTGGCTAGAGACTAATTGACTCATGAATATGCATCACTTGACCTACTTTTAATGCAATCTTGTATACATCTATCCTCGTTCAGGGCCATGAAATAGATTGCAGTCCTAGTAGAAACACGTTCAACACAGATGGTAGGTAAACACTCAAGACCTGTTGTTTTATCAAAAAAGTAATCATTGGATACTAGTTTAAGTGCTTGTTCAACGGATTGTCCCTCAGGAAAGTTACCAGTGGAATTCTCAGAACGGGAACATGGACCTAAGTGGGGATTTTAGCAGCTTATTTACGAGTGAGTTGTTCCAGTGTGTGTGTGAACTCACAGGGAACTCCGACTAGCCTTTAACTTATTGGACAAGCCCTGCGACTGCGTTTAACATCGACCTCCCGGACAGGATATTACCAAACACGAACAAGGGAGCACGGAAAGAAAGGTCTTCACAACATCTGTGAAGCGTAACAATTGAGGATTTATAGAAATACATCTGTGAAAGCGATCTCAAATATTACCTCTGGAAACTTAAGTGTAGAACTGGTAACTACAGTCACTGTGTACTACTAGACTAGTAGTAGGAGCCCAGCATGTAACTTGTAAGGGAATCCCTGCGTGGTACATGTACATGTCTACAATTAGACTAACCAGTGGCAGTTAGACAGGCAACTTGTCTATACTGTGCTTGTGATAGATGAAGTGATAAAATCTAGTATATCATATTTAAAAATATGTTTAAAGAATACCCAATGATGTACTCTACAAACAACAAAAAAGCTTACAAGGCTACTGTGACAGCATCTTTAAATGCCCTTGGAATAGTATGGGCAATATTATCAGTGATCGGTATGGGACTTTCGTGTGTTGGATTTTACCTCCCTTATTGGCTGGAGGGTTCGATGCAGGACAAGACGCCAGTTTACCTCGGTACATTTCGGCGATGTAACTACCCGAAATTATCGGAAGATGGACAAATTGTTACCATACAAGAATGTGGACGATACACAACCTTTCTGGATATTCCGAGTCTTTGGTGGCAAATCGGAGCTGTCGTTATCGGAGTCGGCTGTGGATTATCTGTGCTTGTGGCTTTTACTGCCCTTTTATCGTGTTGTATTGATGATGTTATGACGAAAAGTATAGCCAGGATTGGTGGAGTCATCCAGTTATTCGCAGGTAAGTGAATTCATCTGAATATTCCTGTATGACACTCAACATTTTTTATTGCCTATATATTTTTTAGCACCAAGTTTCATTAAACCATTACCATAAATTCTTGGAAATTTGGACCACCCTAGGAATTTGGGCCACTTAAATTATTTTTCCAAATAATTATTGGGAAATATGTACCACCCTTGATCTATCGCTGGTAACTACTTCACAAAGCATGGACAGCCATTACTCTGTCAGAATTTTCGTAAAGCATGGGTCACCCTCCACACATAGCAATTGTAATTATTAAAAAGTGTCCCAAATTACCAAGAATTTACTGTAATGGCCCTGATTCTTGAATTCACCAAATGCTATATATCTAGATCACTATTGATTTTGCTATCACTAGATGCAATCTGTTGCTTAGTGTCAGGAACTATAAAAGGAATAATGTTCCCACTATGAAGTGTGCACAATCTGTTGCCTAGTGACCAGGAAATGGTGTTCTTTTTACTTTTACTAATTAATCTAGATGCAATATGTTACATAGTATCAGGAAATAAAAACCTTGTGTATTTATATACAGAAACATTGTATCCTTATTTACAAAATGGTTGCTTCAAATTTTGATACAATGAAACTGAGTTTGTATCAGATTCAGACAGGCTTCAACATTATCCACATAATATTCTCATTTACAAAATAGTTGAAAAGAGAATTGGAGAATTCTGAAACAAATATCGACCTACAATTCTTCTTCATTTATTTTACCAATTTACTCTTTAGCCTAGTCTAATTGTATATATAGTATCTATTAATGTATCAGCAGGCAACATAACCACTTGCCCCGATCGGGCAAGCAAGACAATGCACTAACTTGCCTTGCTTGTAATGTTTTGGGCAGAGTCCGCGCAATATTAACTCAACTTTGTTTAACTGAGTGGCAGGGCAAGTGGAAGTGACGGCAGGGCATGTTATGTTTTGGAACCTATGTTGCACCCTGTGCAACTACATATATAACACTTAAAAAGGATAACTCTGACGGGCATGAAAGGGCACTTTTATAAAGAGAACTAGCCTGAGCCAGCTTTGAGGTCTGTGAGGGAAACATCCTGTTTAAGTGCCGCACCCACAGACCCACTGTACATTACAGGGACTTAGCCAGGACACTTCCTGTCTGTCTTTTGGACAGTACGCTTTGTAGTGGTAAGGACAAGGTGCTGCAATTATCAAGGAGGTATACCATAGATGTCTGGTAACTGGTGAGGCTACAATCTATGAGCCATACTCAGGAAACTACCTGTCCAAAAAACTGAGACACTGTACACCAGATTCGCCGATAATATCATTAAATGTGATTGCTGGACATTGGTTGTATTCTATAACATGTGTAAGGTTATTATCTAGGGAGATGAGTAGGGCTCATAGATTGTAGCCCTACCATACTATGGTATGTACCTTTACACTACAAAGCCTACTCCACCTATTAACATGCCATGCCTTCTGCAGTCTGCTGCTAAGTAGTTTTATATAGTCTAGACTTGTAAGGTTTTGAGTGCATAGATCTCTGGCAATAACAAAGCTACAGTACAAATATACAACATATCATGGGGCGGGTTATGTCGTGATGTACACAGCTCAAGCTTGCCTGGGGCTCGGTGGAGAATCCGTGTTTGTTCATGCGTTAACGGCAATAGGCTGGGAGCGTATCATTAAAGGTACATTAGTGTACATTCTGGCATTGTTATTCTAGCCGGGGCGCTCTTCCTTTCACCCTGGATAAATCCCACCTACACTGTTACAATGGGCCGGCTGGCTCAGTGTTCATGGTGGTGTGTTCACCATAGTCTTAGCTAGTGCCTAGTGGGGCATCTGGGCGTCATTTGGACACCCAGAACTTCAAAAATCACCCCTCAGGACAACCAATTATTTGAGAGGAAATTCTTAAAATGTCAATCTCAAGTATACTAAAGCCAGGACCTTTCACTATTTCAGCCTCTTCTAAATGTGGACCTGTAGGCAGTTTTCTGATAACGAGTCCTTTTCAGACAGGCCAAAAAATATTTGACAATTTCTCGACTGGACGTCTTTGGGGGTTAAGTGAGTGTAATACTTACCAATTTATTTTTCTATTTTCTAATTGAAAAGGAAGATTGCAAATTTGCATCATAATTCCCATTTTCATTTTTTGTCTAGTAATGAAAATTACGAATTACCCTGCTTGCTAGTCACAATTTAGCCTTAAGGCCACTCCAATTTAATTACTTGTCTTACAAGCTTTTTTTGGAAAAAAAAGTTACCTTTGGTGTCTTACGGACGAAAGTGGTTTTGAAATTTTCTGTCAGACTCCAAAAAAAAAAAAAAGTGCAAGTTTTAAGAAGATTCTTTGTAAGGGTGATTCAATCAACTACAGGAAGCTATCATTGCTGTAGTAGAGCCTCAGACATGAGGATGTATATCTCCAACCCTTTAGGTTACAGGGATTTATTGATTGATTGATTTGATTTAGTTGAGAATAGGCTGGTAGAAACATATCGCTACCAGTCCTAGTCGACAGACTCTAAAAAAAATAATAATAATAAAAAAAGTCTGATTTTTCAACTTTTTTTTAAATTCCAAAATGCCTCATTTCCTACCTCCTGAGCACGTAAGACAAGTAAATAAATTGGAGTGGCCTAATATTGCTTATAAAAATTAATATTTATTTTTCTAATTGAAAATGAATTAATACCAATTTTCATTTTTTTTGTTTTGTAATGTTCAAAACAAATGGAATTACTCTGCCGGCTGTTCACAATTTAGCCTTGATATTGCTCAGAAAGATTGATCAATGTTTATTCTACTCTCCTATCAAAATCCAATATTTCTGCTATAGATCCGTGTCCTCAGGTAAACAATGGGTGATTAATCATCAGACAAGATCAAAGGAATTGGCACCTGCCAGCGACCGCCTGTTATCACTGAGAACACATGTTGATTGTTCCATACTGATGTGTGCCTCGCTATATTATATTACCTAGACTGCTTTCTGGGAGCACACTCAAGTGATTAATTAATTATTAATTAGGATGACTCATTGAGCAAATTGTCTTACCCTGTGCACAGTAGTCCTTGTAGCATGATGGATGTTACCTGAGTCTTAGATGAATAAAACAATGGATGGGTAGCTAGACACCAATGACAATATATGCGCTATTTAGTAAAGACATGGCTATCCCAACAAATACAGACATTAGGCCTTTGTGTGAGATAGCAAACAGTTGGTGCAGAATACCTTAGACCACTCAGCTATTAGGGTAGCCCCAACTTCTACTAGACACACAGGACCCATTATCGCGAAATCAAGAAAGTGATTAAAGGGGAACTAAAGGCTCACATACATATTAGCTTATATGAAAGTAATACACTTCAAGAATAGGATGCTGTCCTCCTTTTTCTCTTAGTGAGCCCATGAGGGGAGAATTTTGAGTTTTGCTACCAGCTTCAGCCAGCCCCTAGCAGCCCCTGGTAGCAGCCATGTTGCTCTACTGCTATCAGCTGCGACCTAAATGGGTGGCAGCCCACTTGCTGTGCCCTAGCTCTGGACAGCGCATCATAGACTGTAGTGCTCTATACACCAAGTCTCTTCGAAAGTTGCATAACAACTTGTATGAGTATCAAACAGGTAAATGGTAAAATCATGAGCAGCAATTGGTTGTACAAAAAGACAGGGTGGTAGAGTTATTTTTCATATATTTCCTGTTGGTAAATTCAGACAAAAACAGTGGCTAGCATCACTGAAACTAGTAAATCCACCTGTCTTGAAGTATGCAGTTCTATGTTCAGACCACTTCCCTGATGCATATTATGTAAGAAATCACAAACCACAGTCAGGATTACTTATAAAAGGGGAACTTGGGGGACAGCAAATCATAAGGTTATTTGAAAATTCATGAACATAGCTCAACATTTGCAAATAAATTGTATACCTGTGAGACTATGAAGGAAGGGTTGAATAAAAACAATACTTGTATATACATCAATCATCCAGATTTTCAGTATTTGATTTTACTTGAAGCTAGCTGTTCTACAAAAACTGTTTTCTTTCATGTAACCTACACAGATACTAAAGGAAATGATTGCTGTCCCAAGTACTGATAGCTATTTCCTGCGTTGATTTACTTCTGTCTCCTGGGATCTAGATGTGTAATGCCACAAGGTTATAATTAACCCTTTGTTTATCCTTTTCCTTTAAGGAGTTGTTACTTCCTTTTGTTGAATGGCACAGCACCATCCTGTTGAGTATTCCTGACTGCATTTTTGATTTCTGGTATAAAAAAAAATCAGCCAAGTGGTCTGAACATAAAATTACATACATGCTTCAGGACAGAAATTCAGTGATGCTAGCCACTGTTTTTGTCTGAATTTACCAACAGGAAATATATGAAAAATAACTCTACCACCCTGTCTTTTTGTACAACCAATTGCTGCTCATGATTTTACCATTTACCTGTTTGATACTCATACAAGTTGTTATGCAACTTTCGAAGAGACTTGGTGTATAGAGCACTACAGTCTATGATGCTCTGCCCAGAGCTAGGGCACAGCAAGTGGGCTGCCACCCATTTAGGTCGCAGCTGATAGCAGTAGAGCAACATGGCTGCTACCAGGGGCTGCTAGGGGCTGGCTGAAGCTGGTAGCAAAACTCAAAATTCTCCCCTCATGGGCTCACTAAGAGAAAAAGGAGGACAGCATCCTATTCTTGAAGTGTATTACTTTCATATAAGCTAATATGTATGTGAGCCTTTAGTTCCCCTTTAAGCTATTTGTGTGGCCAGCCCTCCTTTGTTTTATTGCCTTTTCAGTGTAAGCAAAAAGTGGCTTCTCTCATTGGGAATAGAAAAACATTTAAATTGGAGAGAGATCTATTTCCCCTATCTGCTTCTCGACCCTATGGAGTGTGGTGATACGTGGTATTCATACTGAGAAGCTATTCTAGGGTGATTTCATATGTATGCCACAGCTTGGATTCTATGCTGAATTCAGCATAGAGAATAGTTAAACAATTAGAGTATCTGATGGGGATTCTAAAATGACTTCCATGTTCAGCTGTTGCAGACTTTGCACCAAGACAATTAGCTATAATTGTGATGATTATCCCCTGATCACTTTGTTCTCTCTGTCTGTCTGCCTCTCTCTCTGTCTGTCTGCCTCTCTCTCTCTCTCTCTCTCTCTCTCTCTCTCTCTCTCTCTCTCTCTCTCTCTCTCTCTCTCTCTCTCTCTCTCTCTCTCTCTCTCTCCCTTTCTCTCTCCCTTTCTCTCTCTCTCTCTCTCTCTCTATCATTCTCTCTCTCTCTCTCTCTCTCTCTCTCTCTCTCTCCCTTTCTCTCTCTCTCTCTCTATCATTCTCTCTCTCTCTCTCTCTCTCTCTCTCTCTCTCTCTCTCTCTCTCTCTCTCTCTCTCTCTCTCTCTCTCTCTCTCTCTCTCTCTCTCTCTCTCTCTCTCTCTCTCTCTCTCTCTCTCTGTGTGTGTGTGTACTGAAGGCTCGAGAAGACTAGGAAAGTAGATACACATGTAATCATTCACATCATCTCCACTGGCTGCGAATGAGTCACGGGACGTTCAGGGACAATCTCCAACAATATTTGCATGTTGAATGATATTGTGTCTGAGCACTCATCATAACAATGCCATTTGTCTTCCACTCAGAGACAATATTATGCTTTTGTCTGATCTGTTTGATTTTCATTAGGCAGAGATGGAATCTACTTAGTGATTTGCCGCACATCTGTTGTGCTGCTGTTGGTTCAAGAAATCATTTATTACCAGTGGCAATGGAATAAGCATAGGGGATGGCTTCAAATAATGATGATATCTGGTGAACTTGATTTGTAGATAATATGGTTATATGATTAACCCATATGCTGCTGGTGGCTAATTTTGCTAATAATACAACGTGATACAAAAAAGCTGGAATATGGCTGAAGCCCTGGCACATGGGTACTCATCTGAGAGTACTCAGTGAGAGCTTTCTAATGAATACCAACATGACAGGGTTAAGAATTTTAGATCATGGTTTTCAAAAATATTTACGTCCTTGTTTTTGGAATAAAAGTAGCCTCAGCATTGGATGGGTTAATATATAAACATGCACGCATAGAAGCAACACGTCTACATGAAGGATAATAGTTTGCATCATTATGAAAGTTACGTTTGGAAAGAATCCAAGTCATGGGGAGTTAAGGAGAGTCAGATGATGGCAGTGAATGGGATGGTGATTAACCCTGTCAATGCTGAGGCTATTTTCGTCCAAGGCACAAGAAGTCAAGAACACACAAAAACAATAGAAATCAATCTAAACCCTGCCATGTTGGTATTCATTGGAAAGTTCTTGCTTAAGTAGAACTCTCAGATGAGTACCCATTTACCATGGTTTCAGTCATTGTATAGGTTTTTTGCATCATTTTGCATTGGCCAAATTAGCCACCAGCAGCATAAGGGTTAAAGGGATGATGATGATGATAATGACAACAAAAACTGGTAGCCATTGGAAAAAATAAAATTCGGAACCAATGAACACAACAGACCTGATGATGATGATGGTTAATATTGATTATGATTATGATCAGGTTACTGAGGTTAAAATAGTCAATTTTGTGTATAATAGGATAATAATGATAATTACATAACTAGTGATGAGATAACTAGTGAATGAAGTCAATATTGATGAACATTGTAAGATAATTCTACATCTAGGTAGATTTTTGGTGGCATTAATAAGACATGAAAATGTTTGCAGTTTGACAATTTACAAAGCATTCTGGGCATGTCTGAATATAAAAGCTGAACCTAGGACTGGAATGGGCCGAAATTATGATTTGCCAAAGACCAGTAATTGTTGTTTCCAACTGTCTATTGAAGTGTTGAGTTGCTGTCGTTTGGCCGATTGACTAAATTGTTTAATATTCCTGAAAATTATGGTTTCTTCAAAGTGTCAAAACAGTAATTATTTTTTCCAACTGTCTATTGAATTGTCTAGTTGCTGTCGCTTGGCTGATTGACAAAATTATTTAATATTGCTGAAAATTATGGTTTCTTCAAAGGGTCAAAATCAGTAATTGTTGTTTCTAACTGTTTGTTGAAGTGTCTAGTTGCTGTCGCTTGGCCGATTGGCTGAATTGTTTAATATTGCTGAAAATAATGATATCTTCTAAGTGTCAAAAATCGTAATTGTTGTTTCCAACTGTCTATTGAAGTGTCTAGTTGCTGTCGGTTTGCCGATTGACTGAATTGTTTAATATTGCATGCTGGGAGAACGCATCTCCCTGAAAGCGCAGTGGCGGTCGGTCGGAAAGCATGGGTGACTCATGCCCCTCATCCTCGACGCTTCATCACAATTGAGATCTGAGAACATGCAGTGTGCTGTATCAGCTCACAGATAGATGAGCTTTAACCCATTCATGCCTACTCTATACAGCTTTAATTTGGAGTGCTAAGAATTTTGCTGTACAGCCTTGCAGGAGGGTATTACTGCTACTTTAAATCAGCACTTCAAATGAGCTTTAATACATCCATGCCTAGAGACATACTACTCTATACAGCTTTAAGTTGGAGTGCTAAAAATTTCGCTCTACAGCCTTGCGAGAGGGTATTACTGCTACTTTAACCCTTCCAATGATGAGGCTAGTTTTGTCCAGAGCACGAGGATGCAAAAAAAATTGAAAACCATCTATAGAGATACCCTGTCATGTCATGTCCTGTCATGATTACCCTCTGATTATATTGTTCTGGTTAGTTATAATCCTCTTTAAGGCTAAGTAGCAAATTCTATTTTGGGATTCACAATCTTTAAGCTATAATCTGACTAGTCATGCTTGTGCCGTATTGTTAAACCTTGTAATTGCAAACTCATGTATATGAGAATCTCATAATGAGATATATATATATATGTCATGACACAGATTGAAATTGGTAAGGATTTTAAATTGTGTCGACACAGATTAGAATTCTAATTTGTGTCGACACAGATTGCGATTTCAATTTGTTACCAGGTTTTAGCTGACACAGATTAGAATTTTGATTTGTTACCACCCAATTTTAAATTGTGTCAACACAGATCTAAATCCTAGCAAGGATTTTAATTTGTGTCGACACAGATCTAAATCCTAGCTCAGTATTAATAGAGGAGTGGTAAGGATTTTAATTTGTGTCGACACAAATCTAAATCCTAGCTCAGTATCAAAATTAATAGAGGGGAGGTAAACATTTTGATTTGTGTCGACACAAATCTAAATCCTAGGGTTTGTATCAATGAAGGGGAGGTAAGATGAGGGAAATGAGCAGACTAAACCTCCTTTGGTAATTTTATAAAAAAATAATCTTATTCTGTGTCTTTGTCAACATAAATTGAATTCCTTACCTCCCCTTCATTAATACTTGTGTCAACCCAATTTAGAATTGAGTGGTAACAAATCAAAATTATAATCAGTGTCTACACAAATTAAAATCCTTACCTCCCCTTCATTGACACTGAGCTAGGATTTAGATTTGTGTCGACACAAACTAAAATCCTTACTTCCCTTCATGGCTAGGATTTAGATCTGTGTCGACACAAATTAAAATCCTTACCACCCCTCTATTAATACTGAGCTCGGATTTAGATCTGTGTCGACACAAATTAAAATCCTTACCACCCCTCTATTAATACTGAGCTCGGATTTAGATCTGTGTCGACACAAATTAAAATCCTTACTTTCCTTCATAGGTAGGATTTAGATTTGTGTCGACACAAATTAAAATCCTTGCTTCCCTTCATAGCTAGGATTTAGATCTGTGTCGACACAATTTAAAATTGGGTGGTAACAAATCAAAATTCTAATCTGTGTCAGCTAAAACCTGGTAACAAATTGAAATCGCGATTTGTGTCGACACAAATTAGAATTCTAATCTGTGTCGACACAATTTAAAATCCTTACCAATTTCAATCTGTGTCATGACATATATATATATATATATATATATATATATATATATATATATATATATATATATATATATATATATATATATATATATATATATTATATATATATATATATATATATATATATATATATATATATATATATATATATATATAGATAGATATAGATAGATATATAGATAGATAGATAGATAGATAGATAGATAGATAGATAGATAGATATGTATATATATATGTGTGTGTGAGTTAATAGGACTTTAATGGGATCAAGAACTTGTATAAAAAGCTTTCAGTGGTATGACACATGCATGTTTACTTGCACATAATCATTAATTCATTGCCCAGTCTGTTGCCAGCATGTTACGTGTGCAATATGCAGGTATCAGAATCATGTGTGTGGTTGTGGAGTTGTTGAATATATATATCTCCAATAATGAATAGGAGGGATACCCTATTAAGATACCCTGGCTCATGTCCTTAGACAGTAGGGCATCTGGGTATCCTTTTCAGCACCCAAACCATTAAAAGAAACCCAGGGCTCAGGACACCCAAATTGTTTTGTGACAAATTTCGTAAAATGTCAATCTCAAGCATATAATTGATTTTTTTCATCTCCATATGATGATTCCATTCCCATGCCATTGTATATGTATGCCTTATTTTGATAGATTTATACATGTTTATTATTGAAATCTGAGTATATATTGTGGTCCCCCTTCAAAATTTAGACGCCAACATTTTTTACGATTGCCAATTTTGGGCACTCAGTTTCGAAATCCTGGCTATGACACTGAATAGTAGAAATACCCTAGATGTAACCCTGACTCACAGAGTATTATTAAACACACTGCTTCGTTTCCAGCGAAGCTCAGCATATGGGATCTCGCACGTTGCTGGATCAGAGGCTCAGGGTAGATAAACGTCCCACTGTTTACTCTTGCCGTGTGGGGATAGCCCCTCTATTACCCAACGGTTATCTTCCCTGCACACAGCAGCGCAATGTACAGTAGTTTATGCTTTTAACCTATCCTTCCAGGAGAATAATCCGCAAGAGCCGGCATGGCTTATAAATCTGTCAGGTGATAGCGGCCCAAACAATGCAGGCCCACCAGTGCTTCCCCATAGGGAATACATGGGCCCTCAATATTTTGTGTGATATTTTGAGTTTTTATAAGAATAGTGAAGAAAAGGTCTTCCTGGGGAACTTGCAATAGTGATATTAGGTACAAGGCCCGGCCACATATGGTAGGGGTATGGTTTAATCCATTTCCCAAGCCAAAAACCATACTAGACAGATGTCTATGATGGGTCAAGACCTGTGGTCATCTACATGAACAGCTAAATGTTGACAAAATCAATGTTGTTGATAAGAATTACATTACTGTATAGACTTTCATTTAATTGGAGTGCTAAAAATTTCGCTTTACAGCCCTGCTCCAGGGCTTTTGTGCTACTTTAAACTTGGCATTCAGGACCTCAAGCTATATAGATCTATACAAAGCAGGATATTTATTTTAAGTATGTTATTCTGGCGCTATCACGGGGACTAGGGGAGCGCAAAACTAGTGAAAATTAATTTCCTGTAAATATTACCAGTTATACAGTATTACCCATTCATGAATGCCAGTAGCTGCCAAAACCGCACAACCATTTTGGTGATATCTCTCTAACAAAAGGGGTGATCGGAAAGTATTTCAAGGAGAATTATTCATATGCACTTTATCTACGACACACCTTCAAATATCTTTGCAAATGTATGCTTTATTTAAATAGTTATTTTCAAAAATATGGCAGGTCCATACAACACTCTTGAAAGGGGTAAGTAAGTTGGTAGTCAGGCTACCTACTTGACCAAGCAATTTCGCCCCCTTCTCTTATATCTAGCGCTTTTGAACATTAAAGCGCTTTTGAAAAATATAGGTGGAAAGGGCGCTATGTCAAATATCAATTGTTATTATTGAGGTTGAGGTCTGGTTTAAACTTATCTTGAATATGACGGAAGAAACCGCCTTTTTTCCATGGAAGAAACCGCCCCTCAGAAGAAACTGCCAACCCTGGAATATGTATGTTCTAAAAGATACTTTGTTCAAAATATATCACCCAAAATAGTCGGGCATGTTGGGGCATGAATGGGTCAGACTAAGCCATATTTCTGACAGGCCCAGCTGACTAAGAGAGATTGTGGGATGGATATGAGTAACATCTGTGAAGGGGGGGGTATATGCTTTACACTGGGACGCTCCAGGGATTCTTTTTTTCCCCCATTTCTTTCTCCACACTTTTTCTCTCTTGAGCATCACTACCTTTTAACACACTCATGCGTAGATACTTCCTCAACAAGTGCCGTCTGGATATATGATACTTTTGTAGAGATTTTTGTGGAACTAAACTTATAATTTACAAATTATTTGTGGGAGCATTATTGGTTGTGGATGTTGAAATTTTCATTTAAGAATTTTTCCAAAATTTGGTTTTGTCAGAGGATGACCTGCAAAATTAACATAGATCAGTGTGTTAAACCAATCGTGTGTACAATTCTTGAAAAATGTCTAGATTTTCAAAATATCTAACTTAGAATTGAAATATTTGGAGAAGAGTTGTTGCAAAAATTAACATGGGTTAACCCTTTCCTGCCTTGAGGTCGCCTAGTCAAATGGCATCCTGACCTATGACACTTTTGCATAAATTCACAATATATTTGAAAGAAAATTTTAAGTTTGGTTCTGATTAAACATAACTTCTTCAGAAATTAAAAAAAAATATATATATATACTTTGATCAAAAAGAGTACACCAAAATCATCGAGAGGCTTTTTGTCCCCATCATGGGCATCCATGTGTTAACCCATTTACACTCAGAGCGGCCAAAAGAGGCCTGACAATTTTGGAAATAATTTGCTTACAAAAGCATTTTCTGGAAAATATCTGAAGGGGAAATGTTAATCAGAAACCAAACACCAATTCTCCATCAAATATTTTGTGAACCTTTGTTTTATTCCAAAGTTATTTTCAAAAGTACGAGAGTAGCAGACGTCACTTTCTACAGAAACTCTGAGTATTAATGGGTTAACCTATTCATGCCTGTAACAGGCCAAAAAAACGCCTGACAATTTGGGTGATATCTCTCTAAAAAAGCAATGTCCAGATAGAAAATATTTGAAGGGGAATTGTTCATTGTAATTCTTTCTACAACTCCCCTTCAAGTATTTTGCAAATTTATGCATCATTCCAAAGTTATTTTTAAAAGTATGATAGGAGCAGACAACACTTACCAAGTAGATTTCTGGGCATAAATGGGTTAAACTCTGCACAAAAAGCAGCACAAATGAGTTGTTATCTTATATGATTGGATGACAGTAAAACAACACAATATCCGCTTGGAGGTTTTTCGTGTTCTGTTATCGTAGCCTGACACGAAAATATTTATACTTATGCCAGTTCTTCCGGCAGTATGGGGCTGGGAATCGGTTTTTAGTTGGACAGATATATTTGCTCTGATGTTGCATCTTGGGATAGCTGACTTGTTGCTGGCAAAGTGCCAGAAAACAGATAGTGGAGTTCCTCCCAAAATCATAGTCTGGAATAAGGGTAACTTTGACGATATATATTGTTTCGCAAAATATTTGAAGGGCTATTAATGGCATGGGCACTGATCAGGGTCTTAGCCAGGATTTAGATATTGGGGGCCCAAAATTGGCAAATCATTATGTACAATTTATCTGTGTGTCCAATGTAGGGCATCCCATAACTCCCAGTATATAAAGCTCTGGACACACCTAATCTTGACTCAGTGTGACATCACTAGGAGACAGATGTCCGTGGGCTCTCATATTTGTTTACATTATAGAGAAAGTTGCTCATTCACATGCGCAGAAAGCACCTTTTGAGTGTTTCTGGTCAAAATCTGGGCTAGGAGTCATGCAGAGGCTGAGAGAGTTCTGCTGGTTGCGTATCCGGTGATCAACATTCATGATTCAGATTGATGCTCTCAAAAGTTTTCTTCAACAGGAGTGTATTTTTGGTTTAGGTAACTACTTGATAAATAGATAGCCAGCTGTGGCTCATAACCTCCTGAAGTGGGCGTGGAAAGATGGAAGGTATCTGCTTAGAACTAAATCCATCAAAGATAATCCGTAGGGCTAAACGTCAAGCTAATACCCCTAAAAATGTTCATTTTGAAAAGCATATAAATTATCCCTGGTAAGTAGGATGTCTTTGGATTATTGGATACTAGCTGATTAAAGTCCGAAGGAAATGTGGCTGTGGAAAGAGAGATGGAATTTCCATTAATATATTTATTTCTACACAGGGAAATGTCGATCACCAGATACGCAACCAGCAAACCCCCCACAAACCAATAGTCACCAGACAGGAGGGTGTTTTCGGTATTGGGTAATAAACTAGTTGATAAATAGTTTGCCAGATGTGCCCCCCATACCTCCCGAAGTGACTGAGGAAAGATGGGAGGGATCTGCATCGTCACTCTACCCCTGAACCCCTGAGAGGGGGTTCTTTGTGAATGGACCAATAGGCACCAGACAGGAGGGTGTTTTCGGTATTGGGTAACTTAAGTTGATAAATAGTTTGCCAGATGTGCCCCCCATACCTCCTGAAGTGGCTGAGGAAAGATGGAGAGGATGTGCATCTCAGACTCAAGTGGCCTGATGACCTGGAGTCACATCTGGAACCAGGCTAGCATTGCATGCTAAAAAAGGCAGTCAGGGCAGGGGCTAGCCTAGCCACAAGGCTCTGTTATGATTTTACTTTATTATATATAGAAGCCTGCACCTATACTACATAGGGACTTTTGGCCTACTGTTGGCCATTTAGTTCACTCAATTGCCACATGAGGGATAATAGTGGAAATATTTTCGACTGACATTCTAGTATACTGCAGTGCCATCTATCCACAAGGGAGGACATTTAGATATGGCCTGGGAGGCAGGCTAGGGTCAGCAGGCCAGGGGCTTAGCCGCCTTTGCGTCCAGCGTGTCATTTGGACACGCAGAACAGTTTTTTGACAGTTTGGACACCCAAAAGTTTATGTCAGAATTTGCTGATGATGACTTTTCTTAGAAGATAGAAGATGTAGAAGCTGTAGTGTCACTTTTATAAGACACACAAAGCAGTAGTTGGCCTAAAAAAGCAAAATCTGTAAATGTATAGGGTTTATTTCATTAGTAGTATGTACTTTGTACCACACTTTGGACACGCAAAAGTCTATGAAACCTCTACTTGGACACCCTGTTTTCAAATATCGGCTAAGGTTAAAAACGCTGGTAGACCCCAGGAATTTATTTGGTTCTCAAATCGCCATTATAAGCCCATGTAGATTTATTAATTCATTTATTCATTTCTTCATTTCTTTCTTTACTATTTATTTACTTATTTACTTATCTACTTATATTTGCTTACTCATTTGTTTACTTATTTACTTATTCATTTAATTTATTTATCTATCTATGTAATTATCTATCTATCTATCATTACCATTCATTGGTTCCACCTCCATCATAGCAAAGAGATCTGAACCCGGATGCATATGATACTCCTCTGCAACTGAAATATTGTTGTTTTCTAAATATATTTATAGAAAATATTTAAAGGAAAAATGTCAGTCAGAGCTCAACCTAAACCTCCCCTACTAGTAATGTGTGAATTATTACTTAATTTGTAAGTAATTATCAAAAAGAAAGTCCTGTACATTCATGCCCCAGACAATACTCTTTAGCATGAATAGTTAAGAGAAATGCTGTTACAGCCATACAGCTGTCACCAGCATTTTTATCAGTAATACATTTTTCATCAATGTATGACTTCCCCCACCAGTATCCTGTGGTAGATTGATATGGTTGCCATGGTAGCGACCTACTGCCCCACATTCGTAAGTGGACTACAAAGAAGTGCTGAAAGAAAGTTTGATATGTCGTACCTTCTTGACCTGGGAGATAAATAAACACTGCTGAATCTTTGCTTGTCCTGACCTCAGTATTAAGGGTCTTAGCCAGCAGGGTAGCTGGTCATCATATATATCTATCTATCTATATATCTATATCTATATCTATATCTAAATCTATATCTATCTATCTATCTATCTATCTATCTATCTATCTATCTATCTATCTATCTATCTATCTATCTATCCATCCATCCATCCATCCATCCATCCATCCATCCATCCATCCATCCATCCATCCATCCATCCATCCATCCATCCATCCATCCATCCATCCATCCATCCATCCATATATATATATATATATATATATATATATATATATATATATATATATATATATATATATATATTTATATATATATATATATGTATATATATATATATATATATATATATATATATATATATATATATATATATATATATATATATATATATGTATAGTATATATATATGTATATATATACATATAGGAGAGATGTTATTCATAACTCTATCTACAACTCTCCAAAGTTATTTTTATAAGTATCAAAGGCCCATACCAATACCACTCTTGTCAAGGAGATCTTCAGGCATGAAGGGAATAAATAGATGTTCTTGATTCATATTTTCTAGATCGCAAAATGTAATGGTACACCATGATCCATATATGTGCATTCGTTCATCTCTACTAAATATTACCCTGTTCTAAAGCCGCCTCAGATATCTGAGTAATCTGAACAACTGTTGTTCTGTTCAGGAATGAGGCAAAAAACACGAAAAAAAAATAGCACCGCACACCTGTGCAGCATTACCAAGATTCAATGGAAAGCGGGGCGTTACTCTGCCTTTCATATTCAATCAGGTATGGCCCTTAATGCAGTCATGCCTGTAGCCCAAAAATGTTTGACTATTTCAGTTTTATCGTCATGACCAGTGAATTCTTTGAATAATGTATGAAGGAGAAATGTAGATCATAGCCCAACACACAACTCTCCTTCAAATAGTTTGCAAATATTTGCATACTTCCAAAGTTATTTTCAAAAGTTTCATAGGTCCAGACGATACTTATATTATGTCGCTATCTGTGGCTATGAGTGGGTTAAGGGTATACCCAGGCTGTTTGTTGACATTATCATTCATGTCCTGTGAGGTGTGGTGATCTTATCAGCCTGAAGACTTGTTACACGTGGCTGGGTTATGCAGGCTTTAAGAGAACTATCATATTCATCTCTCTTAAAGGGTTCAGGGGATGCACCAGGAATAGAAATTAGCAAGAAAGGGAAAGCCAGGCTTCCCTGTTAAGTACTGCTATCTCTTAAGCACTGCGGATGCAGCTGGTGCTTAATAGATGCCAAAAACAGAGTGCATCATGGGATACATGGACGCCCCCATATGGCTGCCTCAGGCCTGTTACTTGGTCACTTCTGTAAGCTATAACTGAATAGTGCTGAAGAGGACAAGTTCGGGGGAGGTCTTATTTGAAAGTTGACATGTATTTATAAGCTCATTTTGAACCTAAATCATTCTGATGATGCATTTGCCCTTTAAGCACTGACGTATCTCTTGTATTGTAGATTTGGCCTTTACTTTCCGCTAGATTTGGCTTTACTTCTGGCTTCTACTTGGCCTATTTTGGCATGACTTAATTAAGTGTATACTTGCTCCCTGTTTGCCTGAATTTAAGAATCCACTTGCCCCAATATGACCTTGATTTTGGAGAACTTTGTTGGAAGTTGGCTTGACTCATAGTATCTCTCTCTCTCTCTCTCTCTCTCTCTCTCTCTCTCTCTCTCTCTCTCTCTCTCTCTCTCTCTCTCTCTCTCTCTCTCTCTCTCTCTCTCTCTCTCTCTCTCTCTTCTAAAGAAATGTAAGGTTCAAGGCAGAAAGCCAAATGTAGCAATCGGCTGCATACTTGATGAACTTTAATGGAATATATTATTTTAGTGGAATGTGCTCTCTCTCTCTCTCTCTCTCTCTCTCTCTCTCTCTCTCTCTCTCTCTCTCTCTCTCTCTCTCTCTCTCTCTCTCTCTCTCTCTCTCTCTCTCTCTCTCTCCCTCTCTCTCTCTCTCTCTCTCTCTGGTATATATGAATTATATATGTCACAGATTAACTGCTAACAGGCATGCAATAAGGATGTGAACCCAGGTCAAATAAGGTTTTCTTATCAGCAAAACTGTCAAATAGAAATGCTTGATAATAAACAGCCTAATAAGAAATAACACATGGTATTATTGGCAACTGGCCCTAGTGAGTAAGTTCATATTTGTTCAGAAGTTGAACTCATTCACATATGGTATAATACATAGATATATATCCTATATATATTAGCGAAGTTTCTAAATGTTTTCCTTTGGAAAGTGTTGTTTTGAAAAAGAAAAATGAAATCAAGCATGAATTGAGAAATTATTTGAAGGAGGGGTGCTTGTTAGTTTCTGATATATATTCATCCTTAAAATATCTTCTGAAAATTGATTTTGTTGGAGAGATATCCCCAAATAAGTCAGGCAGTTTTGAGCGCTACAGGCATGAATGTTTGAGTGTTTTTTTTCCTTAAAAAATGGCACTTAGGAAAGGTAAAGCATAATTTCAGTCTAGCCAACCTATGGGAAACTTATAACAGAGATTAGAAATGCCAAAACCCCATTTTGGTCATCTGATACTAAAATAAGTGCTGGACCCACCTTAAGGAGTTGCTAGTAGTTGGCAAAAACTGTTCAGACTATTTCTGTTTTTGTGACCAGAGCATTTTTAGACAATATTCAAAGGAGAAACTTTGATCAGAACCCAATCCATAACACTCATAACTCCTAAGTTATTTTCCCAAGTATCACTGGACTCTGAAATCTTGAGGTATGATTGGGCTATAATACCAAAAGAGCTTGACAATTTTTATGAAATCCTGCAGGCAAATACACAATCAGAAAATAACTTGAAAGAGGAATGTTATTCAGGATATTACCAAGTCACTTATCAGGGTTTTTTGCATCATTTGTATTGGCCAAATTAGCCAAAGCAGTATAAGGCTTAAATATGAACTTTGGTTTCCCTTATCAAAGTACCCACATATCTACACCTGGCAGTTTCTATATATGGGGTCCACATGCTGAAAGCCAGGTAGCGTCTGTGTGATAAATTTCATTGTTTATTTCATTAGGAATGGGTAGCCAGGTAACTAAGAAGTGAGGGGAAACGGCCCAAGGATTTCTAGAGTGAAATACACATTGACTGTACATAATAGAACCTGGTAATAAGTTAATAACATTACGCCAGAGAGCTTTGATTGGAACATCGAAAGATACTGGTACTCAGTACGATACCAAATGCCGGTGTCAAATGGGAAAACTTATTGTATCTAAAAGACTAAAAGTTAACTGTAGTATTGTATTGTTTGAGATTACCGTATTTTCGCGTGTATAAGACGCACCCGCATATAAGACGCAGCCCTTGTTAGGCCATTAAAAAGATGTATGGACCTTAGCTTTGTGTATAGTACGCACCCCTCTTTCGGCCCATGTCTCTAGCTATTTTCAAATTACAAATGAAAGAAATGGAGGTCATCTTACTAACTAGCATTGTATTCGGACAAACATTACGTTGATTGTAATAAGGGCTTGGACAATCGTGCAGTGTATTGTAATTATTGGGCTTAAAATAGAACCGGCTGGACAGGTCCGATATAACAAACAACAGTTGAACAGTCAGAGACGTGCTAAACATGTTAGAAACACAATAGAAATGAAATCATACCCGAGCCTCAATTCTGATACGGGTTGCAGTAATGGCTGGTCAACGATTTGTAATCTCTTTGTGGCCTGGTCACTCGATGTAAGAGACCTCTTATTTCTACACTCGTATATTGGACGCACCCCCTTTTCATACCTCTGCGTCCTATGTAAAAAAGTGTGTCCTATACGCGCGAAAATACGGTATATACATAGATAACAACCATAAAAATGTATATACTTATTGAGGTAAGGCATAACATCCTTATACAGTGTCTCAGCATTTATATTTGGGTGAAATAAGTTCAATTATGTTTGAAAATGACATTTTACAGAACTACTCCCCAAAAAGCTTGGGTGTCCTGAAAGGAGATTTTGACGGTTTGGTTGTCCAAATGGCACCTAGAGGCCCTGCTGGCTAAGACTGTGGCTGGACAGGTCTTGGCTAAGTCCCTGGGTCCATACAATACTTGTCAAGAAAATTCCAGGCATAAAGAGGTTAAAATCAGACACAATAAGTTACCAGGACCTTGAATGCTGCGTTAACTGTCAGTCCCCATAAAGCTAGTAGAAGCCTAGATCAATATTTTCCCTGTGGGCTGGTTGACCGCTATCTTAGCAATGGGATTAAGCTTTAAGTAGTGGCCATGACTAAAGAGCGATGGAGAAGAGATGTTTAAATTAGGAGGCCAATGGTCAATATTTGTCTAGCGTATTCACAGTGCCATCAAAGGGAAGTGAAGCTGAACATTTAAATAGCATACAGGGCTCGACGCTAAGGGTGAACCTATGGCCCCAGGCCAGTAAAGATTCCCCAAAACAGCTTCGGGCCAGTAGAAAAAGACCTCAACTGGTCCTACACGGCCAGTAAACATTTGGAGACATTCTTGTTAAAAAGCTTCCCCCTGAGAATGTCCCCAATTGTTTTTGAAATAAATGAAGATAACATTTACAAAGACAAATGTTGTGGTGAATCTTATGCAATGTTCTTTCTTGTTATATATTAAAGAAAAAAGGTAGGACCAGTAGACATTTTGCAGGACCAGTAGATGCTAGGTGTTACTGGTCCTACAGGGCCAGTATCATTTTGAGTTAGCGTCGAGGCCTGGCATACTGTCTGAGTTAACCATTTCATTTCAAAGTACTATGGCAACCACTATAGCCTTACTATTTGAATGATAACACAAAGGGTATAGTGCCATACTCATATGATACCAGATGTATATTGAATAGGAAAAAGTATTCTACAAATGCCGCTGCTGATTTGTCTATTTGAACATTTAGATATCATACTGTCTGAGTTAACCCTTGCATTCTTAAGTCTTAACCCTTCCAATGCTTAAGGCTACTTTCATCCAAAGTGCTCACAAGGATGCAACGATCTTTGATAACCATCTAAACCCGGTCATCATGGCATGTTGGTATTTATTAGATACTTTCATTGAGTACTTTTGGATGAGTTCCTTACATGCCAGGGTTTCAGTAATCAGCTTTTTTGCATCATTTTGTATCTGCAAAATTAGTCACCACCAGCATAAGGGCTTACTACTTGAAGCCTTACTAAGCCTCACTATTTGAATGATAACACATAGGGTATAGTAACAGTACTCAATAAGATACCAGATATGTATATTGAATATAAAGAAAAAGTACTGTATCTTTTATTATCATCAGCTCCACTCTAAATCTCCCTGCTGATTTGTCAATTTGTTGGTTGCACTGGACTGTATGGAGATCCTACGGTAACAATGCTTTTCATAACGTTCATTGTAAGGAGCCCAATATTAATCCTGTATTTGGATCCTGACAATGCTTTTCACATCGTTCATTGTTAAGAGCCCAATAGTTTTATCCTGTTTCCAGTAGTGCCATGGAAATGGTTGTTGGGCAAACCATGGCAACAACATCGCGAAAAGAAATTGTTTTTAAGTTTTTAAATGTAACATATCAAAACTTTGGATCAAGCACAACCCCCATTCTACCTCAGCAACTCTTCAGACTTGTGTTTGCCAAGTGAGAAAATGAATATGTGATGAGAATAAAATTGGAATAAACTGTATTTGAATACACCTGGATTGTGTGTACACAAGGCTCTTGAGTAAACTCTCCAGACTAATTTAACTCTGTTGACATTGCAGCAGTGGCATTCTATATAACCCATAGGGTGATCAGTATTACAACCATATGAGACATTGGAATTCACTCGTCACTTCTATGTTTTGGAGGTGATTCTCCAAAATATCTATAAATGTTTTATTGGGAATTTTGAGTGTTTTATGGCTTAACAAACTGGAATCAACCTGGCCAACATTTTCAAGCAAATTACCTGCAAAAATTGCTATTTTGAATATTAATTAGATAACTGTAAAGAGCAGAGGAAAATGAAATGCCAGATATATACAGTGAATATTGCATATTATTCAAGTAAATGTGGAAAGCAAAAATTGCCAGATACAGGAATCTGCTACTTTGTGGTACACAGCCTGAATCAAATAAAGGTTGAATTACCAAGGAATTCCTAGGTATTTCCTTGAAAAATCCCAGGATTTCCTAAGAATCTTTTAGACTTGGGTACATTTTGTAAGGGCAGAGGATCTGATTTAACCCATTCATGCCTTAAGCAGCCCAACAAAAGAAATATTCAGAAAATATTTGAAGTAGAATTGTTCAACTGAACTCTATCTACAACTTTCCTTCAGATATTTTAAGAATCTATGCTTCATTCCAAAGTTATTTTCAAAAGTTTGACAAGACCAGACAATACTTGTCAAACAGATCTCCAAGGCATGAATGGGTTAAACCTTTCCATGCTGAGGCTACTTTCATCCATCGGAGAAAAATGCAAAACGTTTTTGAAAACCATCTAAACCCTGTCATGTTGGTATTCATTGGAAAGTTCTCACTGAGTACTCCCAGATGAGTACACATGTGCCATGGTTTAAGTCATTTTCCAGCTTTTTTGCATCATTTCGTATTGACCAAATTAGCCACCAGCAGCATAAGGGTTAAAGAATGGGTAAAAGCTTGTAGTATCTTGTGTTTTAGTGGGTATCGAGTGGTGATATTTGTAAGGAGATAGATGGATCTAAGCTAGATCTCTGGGCCTTTGAAGTAGGAGAAACACGGAGATAAGAAGATTCGCCTTCCACCCACCATCAGTCTCGTGTTCCTATTGTCTGCTGCAGGGGAAACATTCCTTTGTTCCATCCTATTGTCTTACAGCTTTTAGCAGAGAGATAGATCGCAGTCCCATCATTCTATTGTCTTAGAGTTACAGCTTTTAGCAAGGAGATAGATTGCAGTGCCATTACCCTGATTCAATTACCGCTGAGTCTGATGCACTTGCTTGACCCCTTAGTAAGCCTGCATAACTCTTAGCCGAGATTCTTAAAGAAACACATCTTTCCTGCAAAGTAGATGGTTATTTACTGATCACCTTGAAAACATTAACCCTTATGCTGCTGGTGGCTAATTTGGCCAATACAAAATGATGCAAAATACACTGAAAAATGACTGAGACCCTGGCACATCTTAGAGTACTCAATAAGAGCTATCTAATGAATATCAACATGACAGGGTTTAAATGTTTTTTAAAAATCTTGTGTTCTAGTGCTTTGGACGAAATTAGCCTCAGCATATCCTGCTGGTGGCTAATTTCACCAATACGAAATGATGCAAAAAACTCTGAAAGATGACTGAAACCCTGGCACATGGGTACTCATATGAGAGTACTCAGCGAGACCTATGCAATGAATACCAACACACCATGGTTTAGATGGTTTTCACAAAATTAGCCTCAGACTTGGAAGGGTTAATGAAACACATCATTCCTCCTAAGTAGATGGTTGTCTGCTGCTCACTAGAGAACATTAGCCCTTATGCTGCTGGTGGCTAATTTGGCCAATACTAAATTACCCCAAAAAAACTGAAAAATCACTAAAACTCTGATACATGGGTATTCATCTGGGAGTACTCTGTGAGAGCTAACTTATGAATACCAACACAACATGGTTTAGATGGTTTTCAAAAATCTTTATCCTTAACTCCTTGTGCTTTGGACGAAATTAGCCTCAACATTGGAAGGGTTAAAGAAACATATCATTCCATTGCCGCTAAGTAGATAGTTGTCCACTGATCACCGAGAGAAATTTAGAATTTCCCATAGGCTCTTTCTGCACAGTTTTTGTGTCAAAATGTCTTCTCCAGTACAATGCCTTAACAAGTTAGCCAAGGTTTTGAATTGGGAAATCTTAAGATATTGAATGGTAGAAATCTGAAACATTGAGTGCTGCATTTTCAGAGTAGTATTTAAGGCAAATTTATAGATATTTTAAACCTTATTGGAATGATACGATACTTAACATTTTTCATCACAATACTGTTTCCCATTTTATATTGGTATTTGTAGTCGTATCAAGTACCAATACCTATCCCTATTGAAAACTGAATGAATTGATTAGTAATATTCGTCAGCCAACTAACCCTTATGCTACTGGTGGCTAATTTTTGGTCAATACAAAATGATCCAAAAAACTGAAAACTGATTGAAACCCTGGCATATGGGTACTCATATGGGAGTACTCAGCGAGAGCTTTCTCATGAATACCAACATGACAGGGTTTTAATGGTTTTCAAAGAAATCTTTGCATCCTTGTGTTTGGATTAAAGAAGTTGGGATTGTGTTTTTTAAAAATCTTTGCATCATTGTGCTTTGGATGAACGTAGTAGCCTCAGCATTGTAAGGACCAAGGAGTGGTTACATTAACTTCATTAAGTATGGTGACCATCCCGCTGGAACCCTCTAGCTTCCTGAGAACTATGTTTGGTCTGGCATGTGAAGGGGATATTGGATCCCCTATCAGTAGTGACCACAGCCGGCTGATAAAGCTATCAGAGGCAGAGTGCAATACATGACACAACCATCTGGCGGCTGGACATACCCTCACAGCAGGGTCATAGTCTTAGCCAGGAGTTTGAGAGTCGGTGCCCAAAATTGGGTATCATAAAAAAATTGGACATCCAATATTCTGAGTGAGTCCATAATTTCTTCAATTTACAACCATAAGGATACATTTTCTTAATAAGGCCTGAAAAAAGAAGTTGTTTGTTTCCTGTAACCCTACCCTAACAAGTTTTTATTCAAAAAAATCCCTACCCCAAAGTTTTTTCAGCCCTCCCAACTCCAAATCAACGTAAAACATGCATAAAAAACACATTTTTGACCAAAAAAATAATGCAAAACTTCTTTTTTTTACCTACCTACCTACCCTATTTTTTTTCGGACCGTTACAGGACACAAACAATTTCTTTTTTTAGGCCAAAGAAGCTCAATAATATCTTTAAGTATTGTCCTAGCATTCACATTTAAAGTGAACATTTCAAAATCATTTGCTTGAAATGGGCATTACTAGAAATTCATCTCAAAGATATTTGGGTGTCGGAGTCCTAATGTGGGATTTTGAAGGCTTTTGATGTCCAAATGACACCCAGACGCCCTGCTGCCTAAGACACTGAGACAGCTAGCTAGGGTACTGCTAGACATTTCAAAATATCTACTTATCTACTTCAAATCCTTATACCAGCTACATTTAATAGCCTAGTGGGTCAAAAAGGGCGATTTACAAACAGGAGGTTTTTAGGAAACTACCTGTCCAAAAGACAGGTAGGACGGGTCCTGGCTAAGTCCCTGGACTCCTACCTGTATCTAATCAATATACATGTATATCCTTAGATATCTCTGTATCTGGGTATCTGGTCCAAAACGTATCATCAAAATAGGATATTTTGGGGGCTACAGGCATGAATGGTATAGATTGCCAGAAAGCTTTGAAAAGAAGGTTGACAGCTCCAAAACTTCAGCCCCTCTAGATCTTTTTAATAACAATCTTATTAGTGCTTTTACGAGGTAGTTATGGGTACTTTTACTCAGGGTAATTTTTTTTGATAATTCTTAGCATGCGTTTCTAGCTCTCAGCACAAGAAAGGATGTATAAATCACTCGGCTTGAAGTATAGTCAGCTTGTTTAATTGACACCTAACGATGCCCAATAAGACCCTAGTGAGGCGTACCCATTGTGTACCCGGGTACCCCCCAAGGGTGTTTCAACCCTTAACAATCGGTGCCCCTTCTGCCCTATCTAATATCTGTGTTGGGGGTATTGTGTTTAGGGTGCTGAGTACCAGCTTTAGGTACTCAACAGGTGAAAGAGGGTACACCTGGTTGGTATTAATGACAAATTACCTGCCCTGGGGCACTCACCCCATCATGCTACCTGAACACACACGTACCTGTAATCATGCCAATCTCAGGTGGGCCAAGCTCATGATGTAATTGACGCTTTACTTCCCTAGAGCGACAAGTCTTCGGAATGATTGACTAACACTTTTACTAAGATATAAACAATGTAACAGGGATTTAGCCAGGACCTGTCCTGCATGTATTTTGGACAGGCAGTTTCCTGAAAACCTACTTTTTGGACAGGCAAAAAATTTCTATAAAGAATTTTCAATTTTGACTTTTTGAGGGTAATCATCAAATAATTTTCTAACCATCTTTTAGGACATAACTAAAGTGTAAATTGCCTTTTTTGACAAAATAGGCTATTACATGTAGCTGGTATAAGGATCGGAAGTAGATTAGAAGCTAAATCTGGATGGGCAGAAATTTTGGAATTGCTGTTTTGGACAGGCACTTTGCAAATCCTGGCTTAGACCCATAATGGGTATCTTTTGAATAAGACATTAGTTATGTGTAAATTTTATGATACAAGGGTCAGCCTAACCAAATACCATGTTGATATTGTGGCAGTTTAATTAACATATCAGGGTCTGACGATAACCAGAAAACTCTACAAGCCCGGTAGGGCTAGTGGCATATGGAATCTACTAGCCCTACTCCAACCTGTACTGGCCCTACCTGAAAATCCAAATAATCATTAAAACTTGACCCCTTTTATTATCTAAATATGCAAGAAAATATGCTATTAATCTAAATCTTCCTTAAGGCACCAACCAAAATTTCAACATGTCAAATAATCAATCTTATCATGACTGGTAAATATGGACTAGTCTGGTAGGGCTACAAGGGTTAGTAATTCACTAGCCCTACACGCCCTTTTTCACATTTTTACTAGTCCAGACTGGTACCTCCACTAGGGCTACCTTGTATGTCGGACACTACTGCATATATACTTTGCGTGTCCCTGTCGTTCCTGCTTATTAAAATGTGTACCATTAGCTGGGCATTCAATCCCTATGCTAATATCGCACAACACGTTGACATGATAGCCTGTAATGCATTTAAAACCAATATGCAAAAATTAAACTGTGCATTAGAGGCAGTAGCGCATTACTTTATATTGGCAAAATTAACATGTAGTATACGGGAAGTGTATTGGACAATACCGTATATACAAAATTATTTTTTAAACTATGATATATGTTTAAAAGCTTATATAGGACACACTCACAAGCGTGCACTATTCATTCATTCATTCATTCATTCATTCATTCATTCATTTATTCATCCATTCATTTGTTTGATGTTCAGACATCCCTGCAGCCTTTACACACACTGTATGTCTTAAACTCAGCGGTTGCCTGTGATCTTAGACTTGCTTTTGTCTCAATCTTAGCACACAGAATAATATACCCCCCAATTAAATACCCTCACCAGGTACATATAATTAACTATATATTCCTGTCAGTAGCTTTAACAATACCACTCATATTTGTATTCCCTTTAACCCTTTCAATGCTGAGGCTAATTTCGTCCAAAGCACAAAAATGCAAATTTTTTTGAAAACCTTCTAAATCCTGTCATGTTGGTATTCATTGGATAGCTCTCGCTGAGCTCTTTCAGATGAGTACCCATTTGCCAGGGTTTCAGCCATTTTTCAAGTTTTTTGCATCAGTTTGCATTGGCAAAATTAGCCACCAGCAGCATAAGGGTTAAGGTGGACCGGTACTAAAGCTGTGATTTCTTTTCTATTATAAACTGCGCAATTGAGCCCCGAGGTGAAAAAACAAACACTTTGCATGAATGATTAAAGGTGCGCTTGATTTACCTGTGTGCTGGTGTTTCAGGTATTCGTGATTCTTTGCGTGCGTCTATTGGTGACCGTTCTCCCTCGCAAAGCTTTTTGATGTCGGTTGCGTGCTGGCATGCCAATTGCTCGTTCGTTTCCCTTCTGTGAATGGACGCAGATCGGAGGAAATCTGCAAACACTTAGATCTAACGAGGGTGTGATGATTGGGCCAATGGAGGGCAGAGAAAACAGGGTTCAACCAGCAGGGTGTCTAGGGTAGGGTCTTAGCCTGGAATTTAAAAATGCATGTCCAAAACAGGGTTCAACCAGCAGGGTGTCTGGGGTAGGGTCTTAGCCAGGGTTTTGAAAGTGCCTGTCTAAAACAGCAATTTCAAAATTTCTGCCCGTCCAGATTTAGCTACTTAGCTACTTCGAATCCTCATACCGACTAGATTTAAAAGCCTATTGTGTCAATAAGGGCAATTTACACTCTAGACATCTTTTAGAAAAAGATTTGCTAGGAAAAGATTTGGTCATTACCCCTGAAAAGTCAAAATTGAAAATTCTTCATGGAAATTTTTGCCTGTCCAAAATGCAGGTTTTCAGGAAACTGCTTGTCCAAAGGACATACTGGAGAGGTCCTGGCCAAGTCCCTGGTTGGGAGGTTGGGGGTAAGGTGCTTGCATTGATCCCTGCTGTGGTCTGATTTAACTAGGGTTGCTCTAAAAACTTTAATTAACAATTATTTTTCATTCTTTTTAAGTGTCTGGTTTAGGTATGGTTGCTGTACAAACATGTTTTAAGTAAGAATTGTTTTTCATTGTTTAAGAGTGTGTATAGCTTAGAAGACCAACACATGGAATGGAAACCAGCCGGTCAACCTGAACATGCTAGCCTCAACCAGTGTCAATTAATAGTCGCTAATAGGTGCTCTGGGCACCCCCAGCAGGTGGTGGAAATAAGGTTTCTCTGTAATGTAATCGATGCGGGAGCCCTGATTGGTCCTTGTTCCCACGTGACCTCGTGCTGCTGCCTTATCTGCTAGTCCTGGCATGAGGCTAGCATGTAACTATAGGGCATATAGTAATTGGTCTCTCGTTACATATCCATTCTTTTCTTAATCCAAGTGTATAGTTAGTGCTATCAGCACCTCAGTATGTTTTCTCTCCATGCTGTGGGGCAGCGGGCTTATCTTGGCTGGGTGTTAACTGGAGCTATGGTTATTGCTGAATGGGTCATTTGTCTTGCATTATCACTATCATTAATGTCTGCCCTCCAGGGAGCCATATACCACATCATTAGCCTGGGCAGCAAAAATACCCTCACACAGGGTCTTAGCCAGGAATTAAAAACTGGGTGCCTAAAATTGGCCATTGTAAAATATTTGGGTGTCCAAATTTTTAAGGGGGACCACAATATACTTAGATTTCAACTATACACATGTTTATATTTATCAAAATAAGGCATGATATCCTTATGCAAGGTTATGGGAATTATATGACAATGAAATAATTCAATTATATGCTTGAGATTGACATTTTAAGAAATTCCTCACAAAAAAATTTGGGTGTCCTGAGGGGTGCTTTTTAAGGGTTTGGGTGTCCAAAAAGACACCCACTGACGCCCTGCTGGCTAAGACCATGCCCTCACACCTAGGGTCTTTGGGTACCATTCTTGGGGTTTAGAGAAACACCCTTATAGGTATAGGGTCACAATTTGGGCTTAGGGTCACAATTAACCTGGGCAGCAAAAGTACCCTCACACCCAGGGTCTTTGGGTACCATTCTTGAATTCAGGTATTAGAGAAATACCCTTATAGGTATAGGGTCACAATTTGGGCTTAGGGTCACAATAAGCCTTGACAGCAAAGGTACCCTCACACCCAGGGTCTTTGGGTACCATTCTTGAATTCAGGGATTATGGCAATACCCTTAGGTATAGGGTCACAATTTGGGCTTAGGGTCACAATTAGCCTCGACAGCAAAGGTACCCTCACACTTAGGGTCTTTGGGTACCATTCTTGAATTCATGTATTAGAGAAATACCCTTATACGTATAGGGTCACAATTAGCCTCAACAGCAAAGGTACCCTCACACCCAGGGTCTTTGGGTACCATTCTTGAATTCAGGGATTAGAGAAATACCCTTATAGGTATAGGGTCACAATTTGGGCTTTAAGTCACGATTAGCCTCGACAGCAAAGGTACCCTCACACCCAGGGTCTTAGGGTACCATTCTTGAATTCAGGGATTAGAGAAATACCCTTATAGGTATAGGGTCACAATTTGGGGTTAGGGTCACAATTAGCCTCGACAGCAAAGGTACCCTCACACCCAGGGTCTTTGGGTACCATTCTTGAATTCAGGGATTAGAGAAATACCCTTATAGGTATAGGGTCACAATTTGGGCTTAGAGTCACAATTAGCCATGACAGCAAAAATTCCCTCACACTTAGGGTCTTTGGGTACCATTCTTGAATTCAGGTATTAGAGAAATTACCCTTATAGGTATAGGGTCACAATTTGGGCTTAGGGTCACAGTTAGCCTCGACAGCAAAGGTACCCTCACACCCAGGGTCTTTGGGTACCATTCTTGAATTCAGGGATTAGAGAAATACCCTTATAGGTAATTAGGGTCACAATTTGGGCTTAGAGTCACAATTAGCCTGGTCAGCATAAGTACCCTCACACCCAGGGTCTTTGGGTACCATTCTTGAATTCAGGGATTAGAGAAATACCCTTATAGGTATAGGGTCACAATTTGGGCTTAGGGTCACGCAATTAGCCTCGACAGCAAAGGTACCCTCACACACAGGGTCTTTGGGTACCATTCTTGGGGTTTAGAGAAACACCCTTATAGGTATAGGGTCACAATTTGGGCTTAGGGTCACAATTAGCCTGGGCAGCAAAACTACCCTCAAACCCAGGGTCTTTGGGTACCATTCTTGAATTCAGGGATTAGAGAAATACCCTTATAGGTATAGGGTCACAATTTGGGCTTAGGGTCACAATTAGCCTCGACAGCAAAGGTACCCTCACACCCAGGGTCTTTGGGTACCATTCTTGAATTCAGGGATTAGAGAAATACCCTTATAGGTATAGGGTCACAATTTGGGCTTAGGGTAACAATTAGCCTGGGCAGCAAAACTACCCTCACACCCAGGGTCTTTGGGTACCATTCTTGGGGTTTAGAGAAATTCCCTTATAGGAATAGGGTCACAATTTAGGCTTAGAGTCACAATTAGCCATGGCAGCAAAAATACCCTCACACTTAGGGTCTTTGGGTACCATTCTTGAATTCAGGGATTAGAGAAATACCCTCATAGGTATAGGGTCACAATTTGGGCTTAGGGTCACAATTAGCCTCGACAGCAAAGGTACCCTCACACCCAGGGTCTTTGGGTACCATTCTTGAATTCAGGGATTAGAGAAATACCCTTATAGCAAAGGTTTATAATACATGTTTATAAACCTTTGCTTATAGGTATAGGGTCAAAATTTGGGCTTAGAGTCACAATTAGCCTCAACAGCAAAGGTACCCTCACACCCAGGGTCTTTGGGTACCATTCTTGAATTCAGGGATTAGAGAAATACCCTTGTAGGTATAGGGTCACAGTTTGGGCTTTAAGAGTCACAATTAACCTATTCAGCAGTAATACCCTCATATGAGGGTATTTGGGTTCCACTTTTAAAATCAGATATTAGAGAAATACTTGCCTTGCAGGTAGGTATAGGGTCATATTTTGGTTTCTTTGTTGGTAGTATACATTTCGGGATCATAGAAGTTTTTGATAGTGTCAAGCACTTCATATCCTAATTCATTTCAGGGCTAGTAGATACGGTACTAAAATATCAGGGCTAGTAAATCAATGGTCTTTAAGCACTGCTGGGTTGTTAAAAATGACCTGCTTATTCTGTACACACATAATTGTAGAATTTGTGCTTTTATAGATTATGCATCTACACTCTGTATCAAATGTACCTAATTTATGTTTCTTTATTTGTAGGTAAGTTCAGGTTACTGCAACTTTATACCTAATGGGGCTGACAATAACACCTGGTAAGTCTAGTCTTAGAAAGGTCATTAGTTTCAGATAGCTGTCTCATAGGATTCATGTGGTCTCCTTACTGTGTAGTCTGGATCTATGCCATTTTCGGAAATTACTTGAGATAAAAGCAGAAACTCAACAAAATATTTGAAGGGGAGTTATGTATTAGTTTGTAACGTGCATTTCTCCTTCATATATTTATGAAATGATGCTTTTATTATAGAGATATTTTCAAAAACGTCAGACATTTGGTGGCCATGGGTATTAATGGGTTAATGGTCCTAGTGAGTCTAATGGATTAAGTATCCGATTCCTCCCTGGACCACGGTGGAACGATTATCTTGCCAAGACATATTACTGGTTTACTTCCAGGGCGTTAACCCATTCATGTCTATAGATTACTCATGGTATGACACACATAAAAATTCCTTGATAAAATACCAAGTTTTTGCAATTATTTTCCTTTAATGATAACATAATTTGGATAATGTTTGATGTTACAAAAATGTTTAAAAAACATTATTCAACTCTCCTTTAAATAATTTGCAATTTCATGTATCATTCACGGGTTATTTTCTAAAGTATCATATAACCAGATAACATTTTTCACCGAGAACTCCAGGCATTAAAGGGTTAATTCCTATATCTTCCTTTGTATAGGTATGGAGGGAGTACTGGTTTTTTTACTCCATCAACTTTTAAAATAATCAGACATTAGCTGATACTAAGCATTAACTTTGAAGCAAGTTTGTATCCAGCGATATGTCATTATATATCTCTGTTTGTATCTTTAAACCAGGAACTTTATTTGCTGTTGAATTCCAAATTCCCATGAAATAATTGGGTCAGCATTCAGCCCTACCTTTCTGTCATCCCATCAATTAACGCCCATCTCAAATATACTCAGTAAACTCTCAGCAAGTATTTGAGTGAGGACTTTCCCCCATTGCACACAGCATGCTGGCTTAGGGCTATGTGTATTATATAACACACTCAGCTTGACTGACTCCTGGCCACACTGAAGTGCTGTGGACCTACCAGTGTGGCGGCAGAACACATTGGTAGCCATTTAACCCTAATATGCTGCTTGTGGCTAATTTTGCCAATTGATACAAAATGACACAAAAAAGCTGAAAAGTGACTGAAACCCTGGCATCTGGGTACTCATCTGAGAGTACCCAGTGAGAGAGCTCTATGAATAGCAATATGACAGGGTTTAGATGGTTTTCAAAAGTCCTTGCATCATTGCTTTGGACCAAAGTAGCCTATTAAAAGCATTAGAAGGGTTAACTTATTTTTTTAGAGTTTTTCTTTACATTGTATACATATATATATATATATATATATATATATATATATATATATATATATATATATATATATATATATATATATATATATATATATATATAAATATATATATATATATATATATATATATATATATATATATATATATATATATATATATATATATATATATATTTAAGTATATATATATATATATATATATATATATATATATATATATATATATATATATATATATATATATATATATATATATATATATGTATATATATATATATATATATATATATATATATATATATATATATATATATATATATATATATATATATATATATATATATATATATATATATATATTAGGCCTATCTACATCATTTGCCCTATATCAACCGCTCTAAATGTATCCAACAGTACTTGCTAAAACCCTATTGTTGCCTTATATTGTTACAGGTTTCCTATTTCCCCTAATAGTTCCCATGGCTGAAATGGAGTGTGACAGGCACATATTTGATAGTGGCCAACCCCAGATCAGATTTCAATGGTCATTACCGGACGGACGGACGCATTGACCGCCAAGTAGCCACTAATCTGGTACTCAGAGGTCAAGCCTTAAGATGCCTGCCAAAGCTGAAAAGTAATTTATTTAACCCCTTATATTCCTACAGGAGCCTGAAAAGGCTAGACTTTTTTGAGAATGAAAGTGTTCTAATAATCTTTGCAATTTTTCTTAAAAATACTTCAGTTTTTCTGTTACCAGGTACCAAATGGGTGACCAAATTACTTCACAAATATCTCATCAGGTGTGTGGAGGACTCAGTTTGAGTAAAATCTCTAGAGATAGGAGGACTAGGTGGTGCCATCTACCTATACCATTGTTAGTATTACACAGGTAAAAGTTCACGGGCCCGTACGGCCCCGTAATAAGCCCGTAACGGGTCCATTTTTCGATCCCTCAATATTTCGACATTTCAAGGCTTGAAAACCTGTAACGGTCCCATTATTTGAATTATTTATACGGGCCCGTAACAGACCCGTAACGGGCCCGTTATAACGAGCCCATTACAGGCCCGTTATAACGGGTTAACGGGCCCGTCAATATAACGGATTTTTACCTGTGTACACCATACTGCTTGGACAATACAGAAGAGAATGTCAACTTTTAAGGGACTAGGAGCCTACAGTCTAGCTTAGATAAATAAAAACAAGTGCATGGATATGAAACCAGCCAGTCAACCTGAACAGGCTGGCTGCGGCGAATAGCCCAAATGTCGCGTTCTGCGCATCTTGGCGCGCAAGTTTCTCTGTAGTGATAACAGTACGAGAGCCCTCATTGGTCTTTGTCTCCTAGTGATGTCACAGTTAGGCCAGATTCCAGACCACTGGCATCGCCAGGCCTTCACTATAGCACACTCTCGCTACATATCCATTCTTTTATTCATCTAAGAGTATGTGGCAGCTGTTAATAGTAGCTCTAAATGAATGAAAACCACCCAGGGTTTCTGTGACCGGGCACCTCTTATATCAGCAACCCTACGAGTGCAGTATACGCTATCAAATAGAGCCGGGCAACATTCATTGACTACAAGTTCAGCATAGTCTTAGCCAGCATAGGGCATCTGGGCTTCTTTTGGAGTCACCCAAACCCTCAAAAATTTCCGTTCAGGACACCCAGATTTTTCGGGGAGTGATTTCTTAAAATGCCAATTTCAAGCACATTATTGAAAATTTCACCTCAATATTATTCCCATGATATTTTGTAAGGATATCATAGAGTTGCACTCACGGAGGGAGATCAACTCATGAGCTCACCACCCGTTTGACTCGTGAGCTCATGAGCTCGCGGACTTTCTGATTTTCCAAAAAGATATTTATTTTCCAGCCCAGCTATTAAGAAACAAATATTTATTGGCGGACATTTATTAACATTGCCAAGTTTATTTAATTTCAAAACGTGCTGACGAGGTACAAAGGTCAGTTAAACACTCAACACCGCTTGAATGTATACATTGGGGATTGTAAAGAAGACATGACAGCGATAAGCAGTTATGTATGTTGATAATGTGTGTTATCCTGTGTTACGTTTGTGTCCCCAACATCGAGGAGCTCACGATTTGAACATTTCAGCTCGAGCTCGGCGAGTTTGCTCCATTGCTCGAGCCACTCGAGTTTGTGAGTGGTGAGTGCAGCTCTAGGATATCATGCCTTGTTTTAATAAGTAAATACATGTAATGGTTTTGGTTGTAAAATGAGTATTTTGTGGTATCCCTAGAAAAATAGGACACCCCAAATTTTTGCAAATGCCAATGTTGTGCAACCAGTTTCTAAATCCTGGCTATAAGACCTTGGAGTTCTGTATACTGCTATCAAATTAAGCTCTGGGCAACAGTAATCGAAAATGGCATTTTCCAAAAAGATTGCACCAAATGAAATCTGACAGGGACATTATGTTGAATGATTACCCATAGTAGTTGTGAGAGCACATGCATGCCCTCAATATTATATTAAACCTTATGCTGCTGGTGGCTAATTCGGCCATTACAAAAATGATGCAAAAAATAATAATACTATTTCTCCATCAAATATCTTAGCTTTTACCAACAAGATTTTTTCAAGATTCTCAGGCTATTTTTGGTGGCTGTGAGCATCAAAGGGTTAAGAGAGTGGCATCGCCATGGTAACATGATAGAGTGCCCTCTCCTGTTCAGATTGTCAACTACAGCAAACACTCAAAGTCCTTAAAAAACAGATGCATTGCTTTTTGTAGCTAAGTTAATATGACAAGGCTAGGACAATGCATTATGTTTCTTTCTTGGGAGTACCACTTGTATGTGTCCCCTCAATTTACCATTGATGTTGCATTTTTACACATTAACCCTAATGGCGCTGGTCACTAATTTGGTGAATACAAAATGATGCAAAAAGCGTGAAAAATGACCGAAACCCTGGTACATGGGTACTCATCTGAGAGTGCTTGGCGAGAGCTATCCAATGATTACCAACATGACAGGGTTTAGATGTTTATCAAAAATCTTTGCGTCCTTGTGCTTTGGCATAGGTAGCCTTAGCATTGGAATGGTTAGGGGCAATCCCTACACTATTAGAGCAGGCCTAGACAAGGCCCCTAGTCCCTATAGAGTTGATATTACCTCCTGTGTTGACCAAGCAGTTGTGGTGTTGTACCAGGTATGGTAGATAGATGGCACCACCGGGTCCTCCTATCCCTAGAAATTTTAGGTGATACTCAGCCCTCAGTTCCCCTGGTGAGATAAGTGTAAACTAAACTGACCACTATGGCCACCTAGATTATTTGGTGGCTGCTAACAGAAAAAACATGACAGAAAAATACATATATCGGCTCAGTCCTATGTTCCTCTGGTGAGATAAGTGTAAACTAAATTGACCACTATGGCCACCTAGACTATTTGGTGCCAGGTAACACAAAAACATGACAGAAAAATAAAAAATGGCAGCCTAGAGATCTAGGCTAGAGCAGGAGGCCTGGCCTCACTTTGTCATTAACCCTTATGCAGCTGGTGGCTAATTTTGCCAATACAAAATGATGCAAAAAACCTGGAAAAATAATTGAAACCCTGGCATATGGGTACTCATCTGAGAGTACTCAGTGAGAGCTATCCAATGAATACCAACATGACAGGGTTTAGATGGTTTTCAAAGATTTTTGCGTTCTTGTGCTTGGGGCGAATGTAGCCTCAGCATTGGAAGGGTTAAGAGAGTCTGCAAACACTCATGCAGCAGTCAGCTCGGGAGAACAGCTGGAGATGAGACAGGAAATGTCCTGTGTGTTTTTGTGGCAGTTGCTCCTAGTAAAAATAGGAGGATGACATGGTTGGCAGCAACCTCTACCCTTAACCTAGGGTTCGAAATATTGTGGTAAATCTCTCCACAAAGCAGGGTTCTTGTTCCAAGATAATTTACCTTTAAGGCAGGGGTCTTGTGATACTGTAAATCCTGTAATTTTACCAATGTTTTTAATTTGCCAGTATTTGCCAATCAGACATGATCGGCAAAATAAGATTTGGATACTCTTCAAAAGCTTCAGATTGTCAAATTAATGGGCAAATCTAATGCCTACCTTGGTCCTTAATATGTGTGTGTCCAGTCCTCGACAAATAAACTGCACACATTTACTATATTCTGATATAGTGCTCTCAAGGGGGAAGTGTAATTGATACTGATAAGAAATGCCTAGCTGATGATCTCAATCATCTAGAGTTTATACTACCCATATATTGTCTCAGTTTTAATTTCAATAACCCCTTTAAATCTAATCCATTCAATCACTTTGTTATGATGTTATTGAAATTTTGGTAGATGTGCTGCCCTTTCCTCTCCTCCCGAAGTAGTAGCAATGTGATAACAATACTGCTGTCTTAAATTTACCAATTTCATGTGATCACAATCGGTAAATTAATATTAGGTATTTAATTGTGTATCACCTTAGCATATTAGGGTATTTGTGACTTTACAACCTACCCTAAGAGCTGGGTTCTTTTATTGTTACAAATTACCTTTAATGGCTTTAAACCAAACGTATTGTGTTGTTACAAGCTACCCTTAATAGCAGGGTTCTTTTGTAATGTTACAGTCCACCCTTGAAGTAGGGTCCCAGTGATTCCATTGTACACAGTGAAATTAGGTAGACCTCAAAGTTGGCAGCTACAGGGTTTGTGTAATGTTATAACTCACTGTAAAAGTAGTTGCTGGTACCTTAGAGTATATAACCCTTCCAATGCTGAGGCTGCTTTCATCCAAAGCACAAGTACGCAAATATTTTCGTAAACCATACAAACTCAGTCATGTTGGTATTCATTAGATAGCTCTTGCTGAGTAATCTCAGATGAGTACACATGTGCCAGGGTTTCAGTCATTTTTTATGTTTTTTTGCATCATTCTGTATTGGCCAAATTAGCCCCCAGCAGCTTAACCCATTAATACTCAGTGCGTTTCTAGAAGGTATTGTCTGCTACTCTCATACTTTTGAAAAGAACTTTTGAATAAAGCGAAAGTTCACAAAATACTTGAAGGAGAGTCGTTGTTTGGTTTCTGATCAACGTTTCTCCTTCAAATATTTTCGAGAAAATGCTTTTGTAAATGAGATATTTCCAAAATTGTCAGGCCTCTTTCGGCCCCTCTGAGTTTAAATGGGTTAAGGTTTAACAGCTAAGGAAAGCCAGGCTAGGACTGCTCATGATGGCCCCAATTATATACCATTTAGCCTTAATGTGCTTGCTATTGATGCTGTAGAGGGGTAAATGGGACGTACCATTAGTACAGATCACCACTAATGGTTTGGGATCTCTCTGCCTGGTACATGCCTTGTCCACTCAGACTCTGGTGTATTAATCCTTCAGCTGCTGGCAGCTGATTTTGCCAATACAAAATGATGCAAGAAACCTGAAAAATGACTGAAACCCTGACACGTGTGTACTCATCTGGGAGTACTCAGTGAGAGCTATCTCATGAATACCAACTTGACAGGGTTTAGATGGTTTTCAAAAATCTTTGCCTCCTTGTGTTTTGGATGAAAGTAGCCTCAGCATTGGTGGGGTTAGGCTGTGCATATTTGGCCAGTGCCCTGAGAGGTAGGCATAGTGTTGACCAGCAGGGCGTATGGGCTTCATTTGGACACCCATACCCTCAAAATTCTCCCTTCAGAACACCCCAGAAATTTTGGGTAAATTCTTCGAATGTCAATTTCAAGCATATAATTGATTTTATTTGGTTATTACCCCCAAAAAGTCAAAATTGGGAATACTTCATAAAAATGTTTGCCTGACCAAAAGGGGGGTTTCAAGAAACTGCCTGTCCAGAAGACAGGCAGGCCGGGTCCTGGCTTAAAGACCCTAGCTGTGCACATACTGGGCCAGTGCCCTTGGGAGGCAGGACCCAAGCTGTTGGGAAGCCTCGTTTGTTTATGATGGTGTGGTAAGTTAATGTAATAAAAACAAACCCTGCTATGGCTGGCATACTATATATAGGGACAGGAAAGGATGGATCTATGCCATGCTGCCTCTACCCCCCTTCAACCCTGGAGTTGACATTTTGAGTATTATAAACATCGTCAGTTTTATGTCAATTTCGCTTCAATTTTGTGTCAGTTTCACTTACAACTTACTTTTATGACCCTGTGATTTTGAGTATTCTAAAGATTGTCAGTTTTATGTCAATTTCGCTTCAATTTTGTGTCAGTTTCACTTACAACTTTCTTTTATGACCCTGTGATTTTGAGTATTCTAAACATTGTCAGTTTTATGTCAATTCTGTTTCAATTTCATATCAATTTCATGATGAAATTGATATGAAATTTTCATGCCAATTTCACTCTATGACTGTTTCTAAGACATGGCTGAAGTGAAAATTGACCTTTGTGACATAATTGGTTTGTAAATTTAGTCGGTATAAGGATTTTAAGACCTTCATCTGGATGGGTAGAAATTTTCTGAATGCTATTTTGGACAGGGCAAGCTGGTGTAAAGACCCTGGTGTGTGTTAAAACCCTGGTGACTGCAGGGTTAAGACCCTGGTATGGGTGCCCAAATAGCGGTCAGACACCCTGCTGGCTTGGGCCTTACAGTGTGGGCAATATGGGCTTGATGTTTTCATTCTTCAAGGCCTGAGCTCCAAGTTGGTCTTTGTAGGACGTGGCCTCTGCTACGCTGGCAAAGGTCAAAGGATTCCAAGGCCTGACCTTTGGAAAACCTCCAGCAATGTTCAGCCTAAGCAAATATTGAATTATAAGTCCCAAACACAGATATATTGTAAGCAGATCCAAGATCAACATCTGTGTTTTGGCGGAAGAAAAGTGAGTTTGACTTTTGGTCCTTAAGTACCTGATACATATTCTATTGGAATTTCAAATTTGGATTAACTTAATTTTTTCTCCCATTTTGAGGCTTTTGTGACTAAACCAAACTATGCTACTACATATCATGATATCAGGTAATTTTTCCATTGGGTTTAGAGTGGGGCTGAGTGCTGGGAGGCGTGGGGTCATGAGTTCAATCCCATGCCAGGTTCAATTCCTACATAAACTGGCCCCATCACTGAAAACCTTCATTTCTTGCTGTTTATCACCAGTCACCCACTATGAGGGAGCTCTAGATGAATTTGAAGAATTTTGTATTCATTTCCTATCTTTCCTGGTGCTATCTGCGTCCCTGCATATACAAAGAAAGCTATTTGCCTTATATGTCTGGACCACCTTTGAAAGAAAAGATGGTAAAAAGTTTTATTTTAATCATGGTCCTACTGATGAACCTAGAAATATACATGCGGCACTAACTAATCTGCTGTGCATAGCCAGGAAATACCTGTCTCCATTTGCTGACCTGTAAATGACCATTTAGCTGAGTTAGTCTGTCGGACCCCACCCCCACAGAGCCTGTACATGACCCAGAGCAGTCCCTTTTTAAGACACCCACCCCATCCCTAGATCTTCATTTTGACTTATGGCTAATTGGAGGTAAGCTCCTTAAAATTCAGGTTTTGCCCCTAAATCCCTAATGGTCAATTTTGCCCCAAGGACCAAAAACAATACAGTAACTGGCATGGTAGGTCACACAGCCAGCAATTTAGCAGGACAATGGTTAAAAAGTCCAACACTCTTGTCTACGATAAAAAGGAATTATACAAATTCCAGCATTATCTGCACCAAATTACCAGGAAGGACAAATAGACAGACATGCACGAACCCTGTCAATTTTACACAAAGTCTCTGCCTAATCTCGCTTTCCCCATTCTATAATAAGGTTGAGGATTTTAACATTTGCCCCCAAAACTATTAGATATTCCTCCGTTGGTTACATTTATAATATGCCTGTCATATTGACTTTAACCCATTCATGCCTGTAGCAGCCAAAATTGCGTGATTATTTGGGCGTTATACCCCTAACAAAAGCTATTTTCAGAAAATATTTGAAGGAGAAATGTTCTTCCCAAACATACCAACAATTCTCCTTCAAATGTTTTTTCAATACGCACTTAATTCCAAAGATATTTTCAAAAGTATCGGAGATCCAGACGACACTTGTCAAGGAGATCTCCGGGTATGAATGCTATAATAAAGGCAATTCACTGCTATGTATTGGGTTACTGACTTGTCTCAAAATGCAAGGCATATAGCTAGCTGCTTGCCCTTGACAGGCAAAAAACGCACTTAGTAGGACAAGCGAACTTTTTAGTATTGAAAAAGCCCTTTTACAAACTGACAAACATGACCTCATCAATCTCTTGTCAACTTGCCACTTATTCCCAATTCCCTACTACACTAATTAGTCTAAGGATTTTAACTTTCGCCCTATATCCATCAAATCAATACCATTTAATTACTACCCCGGTGTGTGCCTGACTTGCAGGATTTATTGAGTAATTTATGACTGTAGCAGCCAAAATCACCTGACTATTTTGGTGATATCTCTGTAACAAAAGCAGTGGTTGGAAAATATTTGAAGGAGAGTTGTTCATTAAAGCTTCATCTACAATTCTCCGTCAAATTTTTCGTAAATTAATGCTTCATTACAAAGTTATTTTCAAAAGTATAACAGATCCATACGACACCCATCAAGTACATGTAGCTACGTAGATCTCCAGGCATGAATGGGTTAACCCTATATGCTGCTGTTGGCTAATTTGGCCAATACAAAATGATGCAAAAATCTGTAAAATGACTGAAACCCTGGCACATGGGTACTCATCTGAGAGTACTCAGCGAGAGCTATCAAATGAATACCAACATGACAAGGTTCAGATGGTTTTCAGAAATCTTTGCATCCTTGTGCATTGAAAGTATAGCCTCAGCATTGGAAGGGTTAAGCATTAATAGGTTGGTGAAGGCACTTATCACCGGGTTGTTTGCGATGCTGGGCATCTTTCTAGGCACACCCATACAGGTGGTATTGGTTGGTTGTGATATAGGGTCATAACTAGTACAAGTATTTGCTATTTACATATATATATACTTTATTAAGGCCTAAATACATCATCTAAGTCAGGGGGTACATAGTATATCTAGGTACAGGTCTGGTTGCCCAGAACGGCCTGTCCTGCTTGCTGACCCCTGGCCTGACTGACCAGCCTGACTGGATGCCCCAGCCTACCTGGATGCCCCAGGCTAACTGACTGCTCATATCATACACAGGTATTTATACACACATAGTAAAGTAAAGGATTGGTTAAGTCTGGTAATTATAAGTATTCATTAAGGGTGGCACCCCTTGATCTAGGATAGTCAACACATGTCACACTAATAGGACAGATAACAATAACAGGTAATTAGTAGATAATCCTCCAGGTGGGACACATTTGTTTAGGATGGTCAGCTGGTGAGCTGCCATCCTGATTGCAATCGGTCACCAGGCCTGCCAGCCCTGGGTGAACTATAATCACTTGGTAATCAAAGGTTTGATCTTGATTTTAATCCTTAAGCTGCCAAATCTTAATCCAAAACTGCCAAATAGTAGAAACCATAATAAACCTGTATTTTCCCTATGATAACTACCTCACTGCCTACCAAATTTTGTCCCAAAATTTTAAAAATGAGGTTTACTTGTTTTTACAAGTATTACTTCTTAATCCAAAGCACATATATTAAATAAATTGTCAGTAGAACAAACATTTGGAGGATTTTTGGTCTTAGTCCTTGCTTATAGAAGCATTAAGTACACATTTAACACAAGTACTCTGATATTAGGGTATACATTTTTAAGACAATGAATAGCATAGATATATAGGATATAATAGTCACAATCACATAAGAAAAAATTGTGAGTTATTTACAACTAGCTTGTTTATACATTAATGATATAACATACACAAATTACACTTTAGGATTACTTCAAACAATCTGCGTACAGATCTGTAGCTTTATAGCGTGTAAGAAATAAGTACAGTGGTAATTTGAATCTGAGAAAGAAATTGCATATTTTCACTCCTCTTAGTCTAAATAGCACATACACATTTAAGTTAATACTGACACGGTTATATCATTCTCTTAGATTACACATCATGACATCAATAATTTTAGGGCAATAACATGAAGTTTTGCTTATTACATATTCCAAGCATAAGTAGATATAGCAAATTAAGGTATCAACATCATGTAAAAGTAAAAGAATAGTATGCACAGCAATAATGTCCTTAGGTAAATAGCAAAATATCGGTAATAGATATAGCAATCAAAAGAAGTACAATTTTCTAATACAACATTTTGCAGCATTTCTTCATTTCATTTTGGGGGTTACTTTTGTTCTTGACTGAAGACAGGCGATTCATTTAGTAGCACGCAGAAAATGTTCAGGATTCAATTTGTTTAAATAAACAAGTAAAGAAAAATGTCTGGGGAAGTGAGTATATATGATATCTCACCTGACAGAGTGATCAGTTCTGACAAGTTCAAAATTCGGTACATAAAACATGGCTGATAGACCATAAGGACTATACTCATTTTCTCAGAGATTTCAGAATCTGTATTAATTTTGGATTTATTTATTTGCATTTTTCATACGCAATCTTAAGGTTTTATGTTTTTATTTTTGTCTTTTTAACTAATCCACATTCTAGATCTACCATAACATATTTACAGAAGCTTCGTATAATTGTAATAGTACCATTGTACCAAATTTTACTTTGTGAATTCAATGCACTCAACTTTGAAAGTATTTGTACTTCCTTTTTCTTTTCCTAGCCCTTCCTGCATTAGTCTTTTCAATGTGAAATTTCATCAAGAGTTCCGCTGGAATAGTTTCTACAAATTCCCATGTGCATTCTCTCCTACCTTCCCATTTCACCTTGTAGCATAGTTTTCCTTGATACTTTTTGCAAGTAATTATTTTGATGATTTTGTCATTTTGTACCGGATTGTCGAGATCTTCCATAGCATTATCATCATCAACTTGTGTATCTTGATTTGAATCATCATTGTTTTCTACCTCATTTGCATCATTTTCCTCTAGTTCATCTGGCATTTCCTCAGGATTTAGCGCTAGTTCTCTGTTTTCCATACCAATGGGTGGATTTGTTGGTCTATCTTTTGGATCAAAATATCGTTTTAATCTATTTGCATGAATTAGAGATTTTACTTCCACATTATCGGAGCATTTTCTGAGCTTGAAAGTATGATTTGGTCCTTTCTGGGTTATATAATAAGGACCGATCCATTTTCTCCATAGTTTTCGAGATGCGCCTTTGGGAGTTTTGATACAAAATAGCCATACTTGGTCACCTGCTTCGAGATTTGAGTCTTTTGAAGTTTTATCATACTGCTTTTTGTATTTTTCCTGTGCTTTTAGGACATTTTCAGTTGCAATTTTTCTTGATTCATCTAAATTTTCTAGTACATTTTTCAAATGTGATCGAGCAGTTGCACTGAAATTGTTTTTGGGGGTGATTGCAGTGTCGAAAGGTATTGCCATTTCCCGTCCAAATACAAGAAAATATGGGGAGTATTTTGTTGACTGGGTCGAAATTCCCATTCTGTATGCCATCATTATTCCTGGCAATTTCATTGGCCAATCCATTTGATTTTCATTGCAATAGGTTCTAAGTGATTGAGCTATGACACTGTTCATTCTCTCACATGTTGCATTCGTTTGAGGATGGTATGAACTTGTATGATGCCTAGTCACTTGGAATATTTCACAGAGTGCCGAAACTAAATTTGACATGAAATTTTTACCACGGTCCGAAATAATAGTTCTGGGTGCGCCATATCTTGTGAATATCTCTTTATATAGAACGTTTGCAATCTCCGTTGCTTCCTGTGTTTTGAGTGGAAAAGCTTCCGGCCATTTTGAAAAACTATCGACTATTAATAAAATGTACTTGTAGCCATCTTTTGTGGTAGTAATTGGTCCAAGAATATCCATATGTAGTCTCGAAAACACATCTTCAATTGGCATTGGTTTTAGCGGAGCCTTCTTGCCATGTATATCACGTTTTGACTTTTTCCACTCCTCGCACGTTTTTACGTAAGTTTCAATATCGGAATACATTCGTGGCCAAAAATATTTCATTCTTATGACACTGTAAGAACGTTCGAAACCTTGGTGGCCTCCTCCGAGCAAGCTATCATGATAGGATCTTAGTGTGTCATCTCTTAGTACTTTAGGGACTGCGAGTTGTTTAATAACCCTTGTTGCTTTTGGAAGACCTTTAGAGCGAGGTTGGTATAAATGATACAGAACGTCATCACTGATAATGAAATTTTGTGCTTCCGCGACTAGTTTTGCAGCTTTTCTTTTATCTGTGGGAACTTCACCCTCTTCTAGGTATTTGAACATGGGTTTGAAATCTGGGCAGTTTCTTTGCAATGACCTAATATCATCTGGACCTCTTCCTGTAACAGCATTCACGTGTGCTAGTGGTTCCACTTTGGAATAATGGTCATTTGTAGTATCGTTATCTGGTTCAAAACTGTCCGACAGAGATCTAGAATCCATTGGAAATGACGGTATTTCGTATTCAAACTGACATGACTCACTTTCATTGATTTTTGTACCGAATTTTACCGAAAATACTTCTTCTCCTACAAAAGTCTGATCTTCTGTAGCGCTACTACACTCTGGATAGTCTCTTCGTGAAAGTGCGTCCGCATTTCCATTCTTCTTTCCTTCTTTGTAGCATATGTTCTTCATATAAGGCTGAAGTTCAATTGCCCAACGTCCTAATCGACCATTTGCATTTTTGATTTTCTCCAAATATTTTAGAGAAAAATGGTCTGTGTATATAGTGAATTCAGTACAAGCCAGATAAGCATGGTATTCCTTTACTGCAGTTACCAAAGCTAGACACTCACGTTCAGCAATACACCATTTTCGTTCTGCATCTCTAAGAGCTCTACCACCATATGCAATGACTCTTTCCCTACCGTTATCATCAAGTTGACCTAGTACGTAGCCAATAGCAGTGCCTGACGCATCGCATGAGAGTATGAAGGGTTTGTTCATATCTGGGTATGCCAGAATAGGAGCAGAGGTTAATGCTTCTTTTAAACTATCAAATGCAGTTTGACATTCATCTGACCATGTGAATTTTGCTTCTTTTCTAAGTAGTGCATTTAAAGGTGAAGCTATGATAGAAAATCCTTTTACAAATTTTCGATAGTAGTTGCATAGCCCGAGGAACCCTCGTACCTCTTTCTGTGATTTTGGAATAGGGAATGATTTCACCGCTTCAATTTTAGAACTATCAGTGTGGACACCTTCTTTGGATAAAACATGGCCTAAATATATGACACTTTTGGTCGCGAATTTGCATTTGCTTGGCTTTAATTTTAAATTTGCCTCTCTTAGCCTTTGAAATATTTGACTGAGATGCTGTAAATGCTCCTCGAAATTTTGACTAAAAATAAGAATATCGTCCACATAAATCAAAGCGTACTTCCAATTCATGCCACGTAAAGCTTGCGTCATTGCTAATTGAAAAGTCATAGGCGAATTCATGAGTCCAAATGGTAATTTCCGAAATTGGTAGATTCCCTGGTGGGTTATGAAAGCAGATTTGTGCTTAGTTTCGGGATCAAGTGGAATTTGCCAAAAACCAGAGGCGAGATCTAAAGTTGTAAAAATTTTGGCATTTGCACTCCCTACGGTATCGAAAACGTCATCTAATCTTGGAAGGGGGAAACTCATAGGTTTTGTAACGCGATTCAAGCGTCTGTAATCAATTGCGAACCTAAATTCTCCGGACTTCTTTTTCACCATCACCACAGGACTAGTCCATGGTGATGTGGAAGGTTCGATGATGTAATTTCTAGCATTTCTTCTGTTTGCTTTTCAATTTCCTTTTTGACTGGTGGGGCATGCCGATAGTAATTTTGGCTAGTAGGTCTGGCATCACCTGTTTCTATCCTATGTTCTAATAAGTTTGATGTCCCTAACTCAGATAAATCTTTAGCAAATATGTCGCGATGTTGACCTATGAATTCTAACAATTTGTACTTTTGAGTGTCCGAAAGGTCTGAATTATCTAATTCGATCCCTAATTCTTTCGCAATTTCAACAAAGTCCTTTCGTTGACTTTCAGGCAAATTGTCTTGATTGCTATTTATACGATTCACGCTGGGATCATTTGAGTTATAATTTCCTACTGAATCTTCATTTTCAGCCACTTCATGTATTTTGTCATCAACATGACTTATCTTTGCAACTGTTTGTTTGGATTTTAGGGTCACTTCTGCATTTGAAGGATTTAATAACCTGTACATAGTTTTCCCTTTCTCTATATTTACCATGCACCGACCTCCAGCAATGCGAAATTTTGACGATAACTTTTTAGTCGGTTCTAATAAAACGTGGCTTGAATTTTTCATGTCCGTAGCGAAAACTGGTACTACGACTTCTGTCCAAGGAGGGATTACAATATCTGACGCTAATTTAGCAAGTCCAATGTGTGGCATTGTTTGAATAAATTGAATTTTGGTACGGCCATCTTGAAATGAAATTGTCTGATTTTGAATGTCTATTTTAGCACCACTGCTGTTTAGAAAATCTATGCCTAGCAGTAAATCCTCATGCAGTCTGCTAAAAATATAGAACTTTTGTTCTGTTTCATAGTTTCCTATATGAATTTTGATGACGGTTGACCCTTCAACCCTATGACGTTCTCCACAAACACCTTGAATTTGAAAAATGTCACTTTTGGTCACTTTCTGATTTTCTAGACGTAATCTATCTAAAAATGCTCTTGAAATGCATGATATTCCTGCCCCTGTATCAACTAGAGCTTTCATTTTTGTTTTATTCACTCTAACATGGACTTTATTTCCCTCTAAAGGTGATGTGAGCACTATATCTGGATTAGATTCATCACTGCTTAATTGTGAAAGAGAGGATATTTTGCATAATTCTTTAGAGCATTTGGATATCTCAGAACCTTTGTTTTGATTTTCAGTACAAGCAGCTGGGAGTTTATCAGATTTTTGAGAATTTTGATGCGAATCTGAATTTTTGCAGTCATCCTTGCTATGCTCTGAAATTTGTTTAACATCCTTTGTTCCCTTTGATTTTGGATTTGGCTTTAAATTTTTTGCAGATTTTGAATTAGTTTTTGATAAAAGGTCCGGATTCTGAGATTGACTTGCATTTCTAATGTAAATACTGTTTTCCACTCTTCCTAATTTGTATCGAATAATTGAATTTTGTACAAGTAAAATTTTTGGTGACTCGTTTTCTGATATTGAATCAGTTTGGGTTTGCATTTCTATAGTGCCTACTTGATTTGTTTGAGTTTCTTTTGATTCAGTATGTTTATATTTCTTAGTCGAATTTTTGATGTATTTGCCATTTTCAACTCTGCCTAATTTAAATTGAACATTTGAGCCTTGCATCCTAACAATCTTCGATTTCTCTGAATCTGAAATTTTGGCAGTTTGATTGCAGTTTTCAAATGATTTGCCCACATTTGTATGAGTTAAAGTACTTTTTGAAGTATCAAAATTTGAAATTTGGACTATTTTGGTCTGATTTCCTAAAGAGTTCCCTATATTTGTTTGAGTTTGAGTAGACTCTGATTTAGTCTGAATGAAATTCTGATTTCCTACTTCATTGAGTCTAGTATTGATCCTATCAGCCATTTTGTTTTCAATATTTGGTGAATTCGTAAATTTGGATTTTGAATAATGATTCTGAGCTTGATTCTGATTGAAACCTGGCATTCTGTGCTTTTTGAAACCCTGCATGTGTGCTGAATTCTTTTGGTTTTTGTAAAAACCAAAATTTGACCTGTTTTGATACAAGTAATTAGGATTTTGTTCTAAATTTTGGGACCTAGCTGCAAAATATCTTGTATTAGCAAAATTGTACTTACCCCTCTGCTGATTTGTAGAGTTGGACATTTGATAATGTGTAAAATTGTCTTTTAGATTGTCCTTGCAATTGTCCTTTTTATCCTCCTGTATTCCTGAATTGTCCTTGCATTTATCCTTTTTCTCCTCCTTCGTTCCTGAATTGTCCTTAAGCTTGTCCTCAGATTTAGAGTTCACTGGGTAAGTAGATAAAGTAGCTTCAGCCACCTGAACAGCTTTGTGCAGTTCCTGTGTAGTTGTTGGCCCTTTCATTAGCACTATAGGCTGGAGTTCCTTATGAAGTCCCCTCAATGTAGTGTGCAGGGTAGAATCCTGGTCAATGTCCATCTGCTTGGCCTTAGCAGACATTCGATCAATGAAGTTTTCAGCTCCTTGGCTTGGCAGCTGTGTTTGGTTAAAAAATTGTACATGTGTCCGCCATTTTGGAAGTCTTGTTTCAGAAAAACGCTGCAGAAAAGCTGATTTCAATTCAGTAAAATTGTCTGTGTGGTTATTTGCAAACAACCAGTCTTGAGCCTCATCCTTTAGCGACAAGTAAAACAGGGAGATCTTCTGCTTCTCCTCCTGTATGTTGAGTGAACATGCCTGGTGTTCGAACAGTTGCATGTATCGAACTGCATTTTCATGTTCATGTCCATAAAAACTTGAACATAACCATGGTATTTGTGCACCATGGGCGGCCATTTTGAATTATATATTATATGTAATAGCTTGTATACCTAGTATGAACCCTTAAAAATCCAACCAATATATTGCCTAACCCATGGATTCTCCACCAAAACTATCACCGGGTTGTTTGCGATGCTGGGCATCTTTCTAGGCACACCCATACAGGTGGTATTGGTTGGTTGTGATATAGGGTCATAACTAGTACAAGTATTTGCTATTTACATATATATATACTTTATTAAGGCCTAAATACATCATCTAAGTCAGGGGGTACATAGTATATCTAGGTACAGGTCTGGTTGCCCAGAACGGCCTGTCCTGCTTGCTGACCCCTGGCCTGACTGACCAGCCTGACTGGATGCCCCAGCCTACCTGGATGCCCCAGGCTAACTGACTGCTCATATCATACACAGGTATTTATACACACATAGTAAAGTAAAGGATTGGTTAAGTCTGGTAATTATAAGTATTCATTAAGGGTGGCACCCCTTGATCTAGGATAGTCAACACATGTCACACTAATAGGACAGATAACAATAACAGGTAATTAGTAGATAATCCTCCAGGTGGGACACATTTGTTTAGGATGGTCAGCTGGTGAGCTGCCATCCTGATTGCAATCGGTCACCAGGCCTGCCAGCCCTGGGTGAACTATAATCACTTGGTAATCAAAGGTTTGATCTTGATTTTAATCCTTAAGCTGCCAAATCTTAATCCAAAACTGCCAAATAGTAGAAACCATAATAAACCTGTATTTTCCCTATGATACACTTCACCACTACACATTTGGTTACTGTAAGTGTTTGGTTTGGTATGTTGAGACATGTAAGGTACGTACAAGGGGGGCATTCATTATTTAGCGTTCCATTTGGCTAATCGTGATTGAGTGACCTTGCCTCAGGGAGCCAGTACATAATGTAAACCTGTCATGTCGCCCTGTCAGCCTGAGAAGAGATTGTGTCGGGAAGACACCGTGTCGTGTTGTATCGTGTAGCTGGAGCACCATAGACATTGTGTCCCATGACTCGCAGGTATTGTGTCCGACACTTGCCCCAGGGGTGCCATCAGCCTGCCTTGCTTACCTATAGGAATTGGCATCTTTAAATTTTAACGATACGATAGAGTATCGATATTATGTACAGTACCTCAACAGTATTTTTGATGATGGATACTGCCTGCCTGCAGGGTACCTTATTTTGTTGAATATAGTACTTTCAGCTTCAAAAATTTCATTAATAAACAATGAACTCGCCTTTGTGCAAAGATGTCCAGGTAGCCAATAGGTCCATTTTTTTATGTATTTCTAAATAAAAACGATATGATATGATATTTTTTTTGATATTTTTTACAATACTTCCTCCTATACGATATTGGTACTTGATATTGAATACCGTTAACTTTCCATACTTACCTAGTATAATTACCTAAAAATATTTCTCTTAAAAAAACAAAAAACCTATGGGGAAAAAATACAAATTGCATATCATCAGTTATGGTTTTGTTAAACACTTATGAATTCTTGAATTTTTTTACTGTAGGATAACTGTTTATTTTTTACCTTGATGGTGTAATTTGGGATGAAGGGGTTAACATTAAGATTGTATTAGATATCAGTCGACTGCAGCCCCTCCTGGTAGGTGGTATCTGTCAAAGCTGCACTTACTTGCAGGTCACTGATCAGGACTACACCTTTTTAAGTTAACCCATTCATGCCCGGAAAATTTATTGACACGTATCGTCTGGACCTATAAAACTTTTGTAAATAACTTTGCAATTCAGATTAAATTGGAAAAATATTTGAAGGAGAGTTGTTTGTTATTGTCTGATTCACATTTCTCAGTCAAATGTTTCTAGAAAATTCCTTTTGTCTGAGAGATTTCACCAAAATAGTGAGGGTTTTTGGGCACTGAAGACATGGATGGGTTAAACCGAAAATCTAGATTGTTTTGGAGAAAATCAATTTTACACTATTTAAAGCATTATATAGATAATATTCAAAGTAGAAATACCAAGACTGGATCAAAACAACTTCCATTGAAATATTTTTTTATTCTGCCTATATTCCCATTAAATTGTTCTTGTACGTTTCTAATCTTCTTTTACCCTTTCATGCCCGTAGCGCCGAACACCGCCTGACGAAGACAATGATATCCCTCCGACAGGAGCAATATTCAAAATATAATTCGACCGGAAATGTTCATCAGATGCTAACTATAACAACTGGCCTTGAAATATTTTTCCAACTTATGATTTATTCCAAAGTTATTTTCAAAAGAATCCAAGGTTCAGACGACAATTGTCAAGGACATCTCTATAAGGCATGAATGAGTGGTTAATATATTTTTGAGGTAGAATCCTAAGCATGAATGGGTTAACCCATTGGCACTCAGAGCAGCCAAAACGGGCCTGGCTATTTTGTTGATATTTTCCTCAGAAAAGTGTGTTCATCAAAAAGATTTGAAGGAGAAATGTTTATCAGAATATTACCAACAACTCTCCTTCAAATATTTTGTAGGAATTTGCTTTATTTCCAAGTTATTTTCAAAAGTATGAAAATAGCAGACGATACTTTCCTGGGGAACTCTGAGTGTGAATGGGTTAAGGACACTCAATACTTCTTGTTCATATGCTAAACATGCTCTGAATAGGATGAAAACATGACTCGGACATGTTATATGCCATTGGATCTTTCACTTGACTTTATTCTTATCATTCACACATCACGCTGGGAGGGCTCTTTTGACAATATGTTAGGTTTTGTCAAAATAGGTCTGAACGACTTTCTAACTTGAAACCTCTGTTTGTGTATGTGTGTGTATGTTGGAGTGCACACACACACACACATATATATATATATATATATATATATATATATATATATATATATATATATATATATATATATATATATATATATATATATATATATATATATATGTATATATATATATATATATATATATATATATATATATATATATATATTTATATATATATACTTATATATATATATACTTATATATATATATATATATGTATGTATATATATATATATATATATATATATATATATATATATATATATACATGTATATATATATTTATATATATATATATATTTATATATATATATATAAATATATATTTAATGTATATATTCAAAAAGATTAAGAGCTTGCAGCCAATATTCCTAGGCATTCCAAGGCAAGGATGTATATTACATCTATTTATCTCTATTAGATATACCAAGCGAAAAATAGTTTTTTCTTCCTTTGAAAAGCAGAGTGATGAATTGTTCAAGGGCGAAAGATTGCTTATAGTTGTTGCTTTATTTCATGGGGTAATTCAATCCCTGCCCACTTCAGAGGAAATTCTATCACTAGACCCATCCAATAATAACTCAATTATTTCTCGAATTTCATCATATATTAAATTTCAATTTTTTTTGTTATTATGATTCATTGACTAACCAACTTTTAATAATTGCTTTAAGTCCTTTAGTGAGCATGCTTCTAAATTTCTGAATTTCCTCATATATTAAATTTCACTCTTTTCGAAACTATGATTCATTGACTAACCAACTTCTAATAATTGCTTTAACTCCTTAAGTGAGCGTACTTCAAAACATGTACATGGGTGGGTTGAGCCACTGATGCATAGACGTCTCTTTGAAACTATTGGTGGGTTAGGATAGTTTATGGTACAGCATAACATTAGTAAAATATTTAAAGGACATTCGGGAGATGAGTATTGGTTCTAAATATTATAGGTTGCCAATATTCACTTCATAGTTTTAGCCAGCAGGGTGTCTGGGTGTCATTTGAACACTCAAGTAACCCTCAAAAATCACCCCTCAGGACACCCAATTTTTTTGTGAGAAATTCCTTAAAATATCATTTTCTTACATATGATTTAATTTCTCTCACCCCAATACAAACCCCATGACATATAAGGATATTATGTCTTTTTTCACTAAATGAATACAAGTTTATCATTGTATTCTGGTTATATTGTGGTCTCCCTTGGAAAATAAGACACCCCAAAACTTAACCATTGGCAATTTTTGGGCTCCTTAACTGTCTAAATCCTTTCTAAGACCCTGATTCCCATAATATTGGCATCCTATGATATTTAGTTTAAATGGTGCTTCTTAAATCCAGGAGACTAAGTTTGACTCTTTAATGGCATGTGGTTGCCATGACGATACCCTGGTTCACTTGGGCTATGCATGCATTAAATCACTATCCCACGATGTACAGGGTCATTTCAGGGTCTTGAATGTTTACACAGAAGATTTAGAAAATATACAATATCATGCTCTGCTTATCACAGAGTATACACTACCAGAATGCAGTGTAATATGTATCACCTTTTCATCTTTAACCCATTCATGCCAGAAGATCTCTTTGACAAATGTCGTGTGGACTTTTGGTACTTTTGAATATAACTTTGGAATCAATTATATATTCATAAAATATTTGAAGGAGAATTGTGGGTTGGGCTCTGATGGACATTACTTCTTCAGTTGTGTTGGCCCAGTGGTGAAACGTTGGTCCTGCGGCGCAGACGAACCGGGTTCGATTCCCGGTGGGAGCGCGGAAAAAGGAAATTTCTTTCCTTGCTGCTTACTAGTGCTCTGAAGGGCACTTTAAGAGCCTTGGTAGCTCGTGTTTCTTGTAATTGGTATATGGACTTAAAATAAAGATTACATTTACATTTACATTTTTCAAGGTAGAAGCATCATGCAGTGGTGTATTATCATAGGACACAGCCAGGATTGAGGAAGAGGGTGCCCAAAATTGGCAATTGTAAAATCTTTGGCCATCCTTTTTTTCAAGGTAGACCAAATAAACTCAAATTTCTGCCTTAAATATGTCTATTTACTACTGAAATTAAGCATTAAGTGTCCATGTGCAAGGCCATGGGAATTGTATTAACCCTTCCAATGCTGAGGCTACTTTCATCCAAAGCACAAGGATGCAAAGACCTTTGAAAACCATCTAAACCCTGTTATGTTGGTATTCATTATATAGCTCTCACTGTGTACTCTCATATGAGTACCAATATGCCAGGGTTTCAGTCATTTTTCAGGGTTTTTGCCTCATTTTTGTATTGGCCAAATTAGCCACCAGCAGCACAAGGGTTTAAAGGAGAAAAATGAATCTGTAATATTCTTGAAATTGACATTTTAAGACTTATAAAAGCAGTAAATAAGACAAATTCTTGCCCTAATAGCCAGGATGTCAAGTTACACTAGGGAAAGTGTGTTGGCGGTAACATACACATTCCTTAAATCATCTAGCTGAGTAATGTACCCATCCCAGTGGTCTCTATAATAAAAACCACATGCCCACTGTGCTGCATAAGACAGTATCCTCAGTGCACCACCACCATACACTTGGCCATGCTGCTCTGTTAAGATATGGCGAATAATGATGTGAACAACATGGTTCAGTATATGATGGATCCATCATGACCCTGGGAGAGGAGGGTGGGCTTTTTTTTTTTTTTTTTTTTTGATTCACTGCACTTGGGATAATCATTCTCTCAAATTCCATGTTTACAAGTTCGGCAACTGTGTTCACCTCTCCAGTATGCCAATCTGTGCAGTAACTGAAATGCTTGACTCATCGCTGCCTGTCCTGTGCATGCTGGTGTTGACTTAGGATAAGACAGTATCCTCAGTGCACCACCACCATACACTTGGCCATGCTGCTCTGTTAAGATATGGCGAATAATGATGTTCACTCCATAGGTCAGATCTGTTTCCCCCTCTCTCACCGAGTTCCAATATTTCCCCAAACCTTATCCAAACCTTATATTGGGACTGCGTGAAAACAAGACAGACAGTCATGTTTATTGTTACATACAACTTTATTTGCAGCTATCAAGCTTATCATGTCTATTGATTTGATTTGATAGATTTTATTGACCACAGAACCTAATCATTTTTTTTTTTTTTTTTTTTTTTTTTTGGAATCATCTTTATTCAGTTTAATCATCTTTATTCAGTTAGTCATCTTTATTCGGAACCTAATCATGGGATCAGCCCTTTTGTATTTTCAAGTGTAATGATGCACATTACTACTTTTTCAGACACCCAATGCTAAAGGAATGCTTTACCCAGTTGCGTTATATCAGTAAAACCTGTGCCAGTAAGGGTTGCATTTTGGGCAATAGCTAAGGCTACACCCATTGTTTTGTTCATTTGTTTGATTGTGTAGTAGTGTGCCGACCACCCTGATGTCCAACCTACATGTTGCAGTACTGCAAAGACATAACCCCCTGATTGCAATTAGGCATTTTTGACTATTATTGCACACCCTCTCTGCAAACTAGGGGGGTGTTCACCCTCAGTGTTTGCTAACGTGTCTAGATGGAACTTCAGACATTCATAATCCAGGTATGGTGAATGAAATTTGGGCAATATTTTCATCCCCTCGGTGAGCAACTGGCCTACATCATGTGCACTGTCTTCACCAAAAACATGTGTAAATAGAGCAGTCTCTAGCAAGCATGAAACATTTCTCTGGTTTTGAAACTTTTTCTAGCTGTCTATCAATATACATGCCTACTATCCGTAATTCAATGGCAGAAGAGGTATAGCTTGCATCGGGCTAGAATGTCTCTTACTCTGTTCCATTGTTATTTGGTGGAGATAAATATTTACCTTGAATAACATCACCAGATACCCATCAATTGAGGTATGATTCCATTGGTTGGGCATGCCCTGTGTGCTGAATGTAGACTTCAGTTGTGAGAGTTTCGCAGTCACTGTCCCATAGGCTGAACGTCTGGGGCAGTTACACTGTGGCGTCCTGTCTGCCATAGCAAGGCAGCTGGGTGCATCAGTACTGTATAACACTTCAATATGGAGTCTCAAATATTTTGTAGTAGAACATGATTATGCAACATTTAGATAACCCTAGCTATTGTCTTAGTTACACTTGAGGTCCTAACATAGCTGAAGCACATTTAACTGACATTTGCTGTGTGCTATTATAGCTAAATTGATATGCCCACTAAACAAACCAGCTATACAGTAGCTGTCTTGCCTAGACTGGCCTTCCATGCAAGGTAGATGCACATGTCACTAGGTGACCTGCCCCCAGGATTTTGTTCATATATCTCAGAAATAACTACTCAATTTGCAATTTTTCTGCAATCTAAAAATGTTCCCCCTACAGCTTCAAAAGTTATGTGTCTTTATTTACAGCATGTTTCAATGGTATCATATCCATATCATGTCTTGTTGTCATTTGGCGGTACTTTTTAGAGTTTGTTAGTTGAAAACTAACAAACCTGTTGCCATCTCATTCCTATATCATGTCCTTGGGTAAAATTCTGCTAAGAAACAATCTATGTTCTAGGATTTGGTTGGGTGAATTTCATTTTTTTTTCGGTTATATGCTTCTTTGTTTGTCTGTTTTTGATATTTTTTTGTTTTTGGTTCATATTTATGTTTTTTTCGTAGTGTATTTTGTGTTTGTTTTTGGTTTTTGAATTTTCATGGTATACTCAGAAGCTACCAGTGTAGGTTAGTTTACATTTCCACCAATAGATGGCATCACCTGATAGGGTTCTCCAATGTGCTGATGTAATAATGTGTTGGGTAAGTGTTTTATCCCCCTTCGCATGGTTACTATGGGTTTGACCTCAAGTTTACAGGTCACAGCCACATTGTTTTTTTATATCACAAGACACAAAAATAAAAATTAAAAAATTAAAATTAAAAAAATATATATTTTTTTTAAATCAAAAAAAATAGTTAAAATATATTTTTTTTAAAAATAAAAAAAAAATAAAAAAAGATTTCAAAAAAAAAATTCAAAAAAAAATGAAAAATTTAAAAATAAAAAAAAATTATAAAAAAAAAAATTAAAAAAAAAAAATTACAAGAAATTGCAACAAAAAAAAATGAAAAATAAATAATATTTTTTTAATTTAAAAAAGAAACTGATGATAAATTGTTATCCTCCTTGTTTTTAAAAATATACATATATGTCATTTATAAGGAAAAGACCATTTATTGAACACCCTTGTGAAAACAGACTAATGACATGTTATTCAGATTCTAGTTTTAATCTATTTGTTTATCAAAATCCACCAAGAATATTCGATATTATGATAATGATTATGATAATAATAATCTTTATCTCACGAGGGTCACACAGGACTTTATTTTCACTGTGGCTCTCAGATTTAAGGTTTATATCTTTCATGCTTCAGACCAGAGAGTTGAAATTTTTTTTTTCTTCAAAGTATAGTTTCTTGAATTATGAGAGAGATGGAGTATAGCAAAAGGTACATACTTTTCCAAGGCTCATTTATTAACATCTTAAACAAAAACCAACAAACACTAAAGAAAATATGTAAAGACCTGAACACAAAGCAAATTATTACTACTGAGACAACAAAACAAAGCACCATAATTGATCACATACACACAAACATTACAACAATCCAAGCCTCAGGAGTAATAAAAACATATTATTCTGACCATGATCAAATATTTATCCAACTACAAAGCCTTTAAAGGGTCTAACACGACCACCTTATGATAAACCATAACTATGAAGAAAGTTAAAAATTACCATAAAACCTATATTGAAGAAATTTAAAATTAGAAAAACAAAAAATTAAAGAATACAAAATATCATAGCAACTAAAAATTAAAAAATCGAACAACAAAAAGACTTAAGCAACAAGACAAACTCTTGACGCCACCGGCGTCCCTCTTGTTTGTTGTTGTGGTTTCCGGGGGTATGGCCTAGACCAGCTTTTGCAACACATGTAATCTGCTATACCTGTACCATTAGACCAGGCCACCATGCTGGTAAAGAATCAAATTTTGGTATTATCAAAGTAACCTTCAGTGGGCAACAGCTTTCATATAATAGGAATGATAGCACAAATTCTACCATGCAGCAAAGTGTGAAGCAGTTGTAATTCTCAGTTTGTGTCAAAATATGGGAAAATATTTGTACCCCAAAATATTGTAATGGAAAGGAGTGTAGTATGGTAGTGGACCTTTAGAGCTGTCTGGTATATACAAGAGCTTAGGTTCGCAATTGAGGGAGATATTTGTTTGAAACAATGATTTAAGAATCATGTTAGTAATGGGTCTTTTGCACCCTCCCTTTGCCATGCTTTTAAGACACTCCTATTATCTCTGTCAACCCTCTAATCATGCAAGTGGAGCCTGCAGTGCCTTCTTCTAGGGCATCCAGTTTGATCAATCATCAATAAATTTCCAGTACTCAATTTCTTCCTGAAGTGCCCCCTCAATTTTGATAAATTGAGATGAATGTAAGGCTTTGCTCATAGCCCATGCTATTGCTTGAACATAAAGTTTTGCAACGGGCACACAGAACATAAATGAAACACATTTTTCCATGAATTTCTGGATCAGTTTGATTGTCGCTTCTTGTATGCATAGGTTCATATTTCGTAGTGAGGCAAGTAATAGTGTTTTTTTCTGTCTTTCTTGTTTTTTTTTTTTGTTTTTTTTCATAATTGCAAAACATCTCTTATAACAATGGACCTCAAGACCTAAAAGTATCATGTGGTTACCAGTGTAACCTAAAGTGTTTATCCACTTTTGTGGTGAATTATTTAGGGCAAAGGTGGAGCCCAGCGCTGTGAGTGTTGCACCCTCATAAAACGAAGATATTCCTGTTGTATCAGTGCAATTTGGTATTTTGTTTTCTGACACTTTTTCTGCCATTTTGCGGCTAAGTCTTGACTGACCAGTTATAACTGGTGGAGGAAACATGAGTACTCAGGAGTGAAAACCACCGCCTATCCCCAATACAAGTCACTGGCAACTTACTCACAAGCCATGGGTGCGTAGACTCAATGGAAGAATTACATCTTGCACGATTAGAAGGCCCCACGCATCTGTCATATGTCATCTAGAAACTGTGCGTTGATTATCTTTTTAGCTCTAAGAAAATGTGTTATCAGCATACCGATATTTGGTAGATTAGTGGCAACTGACTACACCCAAAGGCAACGATATACAATAAACAAGCCCCCAGATTGTGTACCAAAGATTTTCTAGATTGTGGGGTAATAAACACGGCATCATGAGCAAATTCTACATCACTACTTGCAATATGACAGTTGAGTCGCAAAATCCCAAAAAGGTATTTCAGTGTGTCTAAGGAAAATCTGTCGTCACTCAAGAGAAGGCTAAGGTACCGTTCATCATGACAGAGTGTCTGTTGTGGAACTCTTAACCATCACTAATGGCATAACATGCCATTGTGGTTGTACCTCCCCCACTTTCCCCAGCAAGTCTTTTGTTTGTCTGGTTTTTTTATCTTTTGACTGTTCAAATGAAGCATGGTTTTCCAAATACATATTAGGTGGTGCAATATATACATGATCTTTTAAGTTGCCCTTTAATCTTTTGAAAAATCAAAGACATTTATTCCCTCCCTAGTCCATTCCATTACTTGCTTTGACTGAGGGTCATTGACCTCCTGACATAGAATCCCTCAATTCTTTAGATTATCATGTAGCTGCCCCACTACAATGCTATTAGGGTCTCAGAAGGCAAGGGATCTCATTGACTCATACCAATTGACACCATCTATCTCCCATAAATCAGTAAAGGGGTTACAGGTTTCCTATCTACTGTAGGAGACTTTGAGGGGAGAGACCTTCCCTCACAATCAACCCAGGAAACAGTGTTTAGTGTCTGTGAAACTGCCACTGGAGCAACGGCAGTGTACAATACCCAATCCGGAACCTGTAAGAAGGGATGCAATAGTGATACTAAAGAACCCTTCCTAGGTTGAGGGCAAGCCCACTAAGGAATCAGTGTCCCCGGAATGCAGGAAAAAGACACACCTTTCTACAAACAATGTTAATAATATACATTACTAGTACTTAAAGTAGTTTACCCTGGTGCTATTTGAGTGTGTTATATACTTATCAACATAAGTCCTATTCCTTCTACTCATTATACTGCACATTGTTCTAATTGAATTACTCAGAGCAATAGAAGTGGTCATGCATATATACCTTTTAACTAATGCATATGATTTAGATATATAAGCCATTTGAGCCTAAGTTATCTACTCATGTGATGGTGTAGCTTCATTCTTGGGACAGTTTCTTGACTTGTTCTGGGGATTGGCAGGTATAGCACAATCCCTGTGCCAGGGGGGACTGATATGTGGACTATCGTGAGTATTCCCCATGCCCCCGTCCTTGCCCTCAGCCCCTCATACCCATCCCATGATATAACTGCCCCATCATCATTCCCATCACCTGAGCCATTTTTCTTTTCTTTTTTTTTTTTTTTTTTTTTCTTCTCTTTATTGCTGTGGCCTTAGGTTTCAGCAGTTTGCATAAACAAATTCTATGTAAATTATACTTTCCTTTTTACCATGTGACACAGGTTATATATGACTAGTGGAGGGGATTGTATCCCCACCAACCTTGTTTATGTGCCCCAGCCACATTTAAAAAAAATAAATAAAAATAAATAAAGCAGTAGCAAGGGAGTGGGAGCTATCCATTAACACCCCACATCATTCTCCCCCTACTTATTATGCACAGCCATATTCTACCACCAAATATGGATATGTCATCCACTCTTGTAACCAGCAACTGTTTTTTTTTTTTTTATTTTTTTTTTTTAGCTTTTCTGTGTTTTTTGTTTGTTTGTTTTTAAATTTATTTTTTTCTGATTTAAAAAAAAAAAAAAATTTTTATCATCAATATTATTGCTATTATCATAATTGTTTCAGTTGCTCTTTATTCATTCAATCATTATCAGTTAACAAGATATTGTGTGCTCACAGAGTTTGTATCGAATTCCAGGAATGTGCTATACAAAACTAATGATTGCAAATAGACTAACCTCTCTCTGGCTCAACATTGCACTCATTAGCTGAGCTTGAAGTGACCAGCAGAGGCACTATCTTATCCCTTTTTTAAAATTACTTAAGGACTACAATTGCATCTATTATTTCCTGTTGCCATGCAAAGGCACTTAGATTTGCAGGCAATTCTCCCAAGGTTCCAAAACTGTATTTTATCAGTGGGGTGAAACAAACAGTATAAAGAATTTTCCCAAACTCAGCTGGTTCTTTGATTCTATTGACTAAACTGGCTACACAAACATCCACAGGTTTATTATTTTATACCATGATACACATTGGGACTGGTAGGTCCATTACACTAAAGATTTATTGCAGTATAGCCAGTAATACGATCCAACCTAAACTTTCAATTTCTGAGTCATCCGCATCTGCACCATTCTTACACTGTGAGGCTGGGGTTTGCAAGAAATTAACCCTCAACCATACCAAGTATTTCCTGTTCATGCTGCTAAAAGTTTGGGTAGGCAAGGCCCTTTCTGGTCAACCCTGACTCCTGCTTAGCTAATTTTGCTGTATTCTCATATTTTTTGCCGCTAATTTAGTAGTTCATTGCATGTTTCATTGTCATTCATTAATTTTCTTTCTATTTGTCTGTATCTCCCAAATGAAAAATGGATAGGTTTCCCAGCCTTGGTTCATCATCTAAATATACTTATATCTAGGTTCCTAAAGAACAACTATGCAGGAAAAAGGTGTATTCCTAGATGCTCTGCTATTGTATCCCTATCTATACACACATACACCCATACATAACACATATCTATAACATATATGCACACTTGCACATGTGCCATCATGCACCCAAACCTATGTACAATCATTCTACTGCTCGCTATTATTTAATCATCCTAGCCTGGTAGTATTCTCCTTTAATACTCCCTTCCTCTCACTCCCCTACAGGGAATCTCTCTTCACATGCATCTTATTTTGTAACTGAGGTTATTTACAGAAGGCTTTCCCAAATCCCAGACTGGGGCTTTCTTTTCTTTTATGTATTCATTCATTTTCTATTTATTCTTCATTTTTGTTCTCAGTCCCACATCACATTCTCTCAGCCCAAGATTACGCAGCAAGGGCACCCCCAATCTTACTTCAGGGGATTTTCTCTTAGCTCTCCACCCAAGATCACACGGCGAGGGCACCCTCAAATCAGGGATTTTTGATTTTTTTTTTTTTTTTTTTAATTTATTATTTATTTATTTTTTACTCTCTCAGCCCAAGATCACTCAGCAAGGGCACCCTCAAATCAGGGGATTTTTTTTTTTTTTTTTTTTTTTTTTTTTTTTTTCTCTTTTTTCTCTCTCAGCCCAGAATCACAGCAAGGACTGCCCCTGATCTCTAATCAGGGGATGTTTCACTATCTCAGCCTAAGATCACACAATTTTTCTCTCAGCCCAAGATCACAGCAGGGACTGCGCAAGAACTGCCCCCCAATCTCTAATCAGGGGATCTTTTCTCTCAGCCCAAGATCACACAGCAAGGACTTTGCATGGACTGTCCCAGATCTCTAATCAGGGGATTTTTTCTCTCAGCCCAAGACCCCACAGTAAGAACTGCGCATGGACTGCCCCTGATCTCTAATCAGGGGACTTTTTCTCTCAGCCCAAGACCCCACAGTAAGAACTGCGCATGGACTGCCCCTGATATCTAATCAGGGGATTTTTCTCTCAGCCCAAGACCCCACAGTAAGAACTGCGCATGGACTGCCCCTGATCTCTTATCAGGGGATTTTTTCTCTCAGCCCAAGACCCCACAGTAAGAACTGCGCATGGACTGCCCCTGATCTCTAATCAGGGGATTTTTTCTCTCAGCCCAAGACCCCACAGTAAGAACTGCGCATGGACTGCCCTTGATCTCTAATCAGGGGATTTTTTCTCTCAGCCCAAGACCCCACAGTAAGAACTGCGCATGGACTGCCCCTGATCTCTAATCAGGGGACTTTTTCTCTCAGCCCAAGACCCCACAGTAAGAACTGCGCATGGACTGCCCCTGATCTCTAATCAGGGGACTTTTTCTCTCAGCCCAAGACCCCACAGTAAGAACTGCGCATGGACTGCCCCTGATCTCTAATCAGGGGATTTTTCTCTCAGCCCAAGACCCCACAGTAAGAACTGCGCATGGACTGCCCCTGATCTCTTATCAGGGGATTTTTTCTCTCAGCCCAAGACCCCACAGTAAGAACTGCGCATGGACTGCCCCTGATCTCTAATCAGGGGACATTTTCTCTCAGCCCAAGACCCCACAGTAAGAACTGCGCATGGACTGCCCCTGATCTCTAATCAGGGGACTTTTTCTCTCAGCCCAAGACCCCACAGTAAGAACTGCGCATGGACTGCCCCTGATCTCTTATCAGGGGATTTTTTCTCTCAGCCCAAGACCCCACAGTAAGAACTGCGCATGGACTGCCCCTGATCTCTAATCAGGGGATTTTTTCTCTCAGCCCAAGACCCCACAGTAAGAACTGCGCATGGACTGCCCCTGATCTCTAATCAGGGGATTTCTTCTCTAAGCCCAAGACCACACAGTAAGAACTGCGCATGGACTGCCCCCAATCTCTAATCAGGGGATTTTTTCTCTCGCATATACATATATATATATACATATACATACATATATACATATACATACACACACATACGCACATATATACTCACCCCACCATGCTAGCAACAGCCCAGACACACCAGTCAAGTCTAGTGAAATGACTGCCCCGCCTGAGCTGCAGCCAGCATGTAGAGCAGGAGCGGCAGCAGAGTGCGTCTGGTCAGGACGCAATCTGTGCAGTAACTGAAATGCTTGACTCATCGCTGCCTGTCCTGTGCATGCTGGTGTTGACTTAGGATATTACTAGGTAATAGGGAGAATCGACGATTACAAATTCGTCGTCAATAACGGTTTATGGTAGGAGTTTATTGATGAAACTGAGCGGCCAAAAAATCAAGTCATGCGTGCGATTGAAACATTGTCTGAAGCTTATATATGGGAAAATTTTTGGCATATTTTCGCGCCCGTGTACTTTTAGCTAATATGTCGAAAAAGGGGAACAACTTTACTGTAATTCCGCGCATAGCGAGACAGCGAAATATGTATAGGACGTACACCTACGGCATACTATTAAACTACGGAGATGCCTCATTCTGAGAATATCGCTAAACTGGCCATAAGTTCTTAAATCATGGTACGTGTGTGTTATGAATTGTTCAATTGATATTGTGCACGTACGTTGGCATACCCGTCAGCATTCAACAATCCAAAATCAGGATATATCACTTATCAGGCGGTTACTGCGACGTCTTTTGGTTTCATTTTGTTTAGTTCCAATTCTGGGAGGGGCCAGGTTAGTACTTTTGCTTAAGGAGCGGGCCTTTAGAGTTGGTAATCATGGAAACATATGTTAATAGGATAACTTTAATTTTAGCAGATCACAATTGCTGCATGATAATATTCACACAGTTTTAAAAAACACGCAGATAGCTTTGGAACTGAAAATGTCGTCATCAACAACATTTACATTGTGTGATCTTTCCAGACATTGTGTGATCTTTCAAGATCAAATACTTACTATGTTCAGCATATTATGAAATTCTTGGCTCTTGGCTAGAAAATGAATTTATTCTTGAGGAATTGTGGATGATTTTTGAAAGTTGGCAAATCAGTAGCTAATCTGAAGATTTCTGACCAAGTTATATAATTCATACCTGTTAACATTCAACCATCCAAAATCAGGAGATTTTATGCGGTTCCAATCCTGGCCACCAGGGGTCAGATTAGTTTATTAGTTTAGGAGTGGGCTATCATATTTTACAGGTGTTGGCAAATTGATAACCATACAAGTATGATTATGAAATAACTTTAATTTTATGTAGCACATCACACTTGCAGCATGATGACAAATTCCCAGTTATGAGAAACACACAGAGATTGCTTTTGAACTGAATACATCATAATAGTCCATGACCCAGAGGTGGTCAGTATCATATTGGGGGAGGGGGGGGGCAAATTCTGATTAATGTTTTTGAATTCCCCATATTCTCAGCTTTATGGTATTTCAGTAACAAATATTTTCCAAATCAGACCTTTTTTTCCCAGGTGAACATAGCTTTAAATATTTACACGATCACTAATTTGCTTTTCCTCACTACCCATATTCCTCATATAACTAATACATCTATATCCATTCCCCTTGAGACATGGATCCGTGCGCCGGCCTACATATTTTGCCGCACGGATCCATTCCTCTGCCATACCTCCCTAACCTTTGCGCTGTGTTGCGCCCAGCGCCACTAGATTCATACTACTTTCCATTCCTTTCATTTCCCCTCCTATCACCTTGTATCGGACTTTCTCTGGGTCAAAGAGGACCTCATCGACAGTGGCTCCGCCTGGAGACATAACAAACTGCAGGACAGCTCATTTCTGCCTTCGCTACTGTGAGATGTCGAAGGTTGGGCTATCATGCGGGTTCATCACCAATATTTTCCATGAATTGAAGTGCTCGTTTGGTGAAAACAACTAGGAATGCAAAAGCAACTCTTTTCTCACTTCTTTAAATGTATTGGTGATATAAATAAATGAATATATATATATATATATATATATATATATATATATATATATATATATATATATATATATATATATATATATATATATATATATAGAGAGAGAGAGAGAGAGAGAGAGAGAGAGAGCTTATCCTGACTGTTCATCGTTATTAGCCTTATTGAATTGCTTTCGTATATAGAAATGTTAAAATTACTATATATATATATATATATATATATATATATATATATATATATATATATATATATATATATATATATATATATATATATATATATATATATATATACATATATGTATGTATCTATCTATCTATATATATATATATATATATATATATATATATATATATATATATATATATATATATATATATATATATATATATATATATATGTATATATATATAGATAGATAGATAGATAGATAGATAGATAGATATATGTACATATACGTATATGTATGTACATATACAGTTGCCCTTTTATACGACCGACCCATCTATCGTGAGCAAAGTGGAGCTATACCAATCCCTTTTGGTAAAACATATAGGGTTTACTGAACATGCATCGCGAAAGTCGTGAAAAAATGGCCAGTGTATAACATATCATAAAGGTATCAACCATAAAAAGGTCTGTGACTCGGCTCTTACCACAAAGTGGCTCTATATTAATTCTCTCTACTAGGAATATCTAAGGCTTGTGAGAATTCCCGAACTAGCTACGCATCGCAAATGTCATGAAATTAAAAGGCCTGAACTTGTATGAAGGCAACGACCGCTACAAGGCCTACGACTAGCCACTTATAGTAAAGTGGCTCTACACCAACCATCTCTATAGGAATATCTAAGGGTTGTGATAATTTGCTAACTAACTGACGCATCGCAAATGTCGTGAAAATAAATGGCCAGCGTATATAAAGCAATCGACTTCGAAAAACCGAAATTCCAGGGCTCATGACTCATTCACTGCAAATAAGCTGCCCTACCAAGCCTTTCCCCTAAGAATATTTAAGGCTTGTGAAACTGTGCGTGCTGAACTCGGCTGTTGCTGTGATAGTATTCTGGCTATCTAAGGCGTGTGAGAATTTGCTTAGTGACAATAGCTCGCGAATGTCGTGAAAATAAATGGCCAGCGTATATAAAGGTATGGACTTTGAAAACCCCTTTGAAAATTCCAGGGCTTATGACTCATTCACTGCAATAAAGCTGCTCTGCCAATGTTTTCTCCTTAGAACATCTAAGGCTTGTGAGATTGTGCGTGCTGAAGTAGGCTGTTGCTGTAGTAGTATTCTGGCGGCGAGGAGGTCACACCGGTGTGCAGCCCTGCACGGTGAGTTCAGCACAGATCACCGTGCAGCCCGCTCATTAACTCCACTGCACGATCACTTCCTTTTGTACTTCAAACGTAGGTGTGTAAACGTTATTGCCTGGAATACATCATTCCCTCTATAGTATAGCAGCTGGCTATAGGCTCTAGTGCTTCTTACCTGCTCGACGCACGCACGCAAACTCTCATGACATGATACGTACCTGAAACCAAGAGAAACACCGTCATCTGTGTACTTGCCTTTCGGCCTCGGCCAGGGAAGAAACACTGGAAAAGAAAAATACTTAACAAGTCATCTATATAACGTTTGAGCAGGAATTACATCGAGAACACTGTGAAAGCCTCTGCACTGTACAATTGTGTGAAGGGATGACCAAAAACAAGTTAAAAGTTATCTATAGATAGGGAAAACATACCTTTTTTTATTCTACCCAGTACAAAAAATTCAAGAAGATCCTAATCTACTTTTGTTTTCAGTCACTTTTCCTCGGTCTAAGATTAGATATCTATGCACTTTGAGAGTTCATCGGACTGAAATGAACTGGTTCAATCACCTTCCATCTTAAACGATGGCCAATGATTTTGCCATTGATTTAGCTGTGAGTAAGCTATGCGGAGTACTACAGACACTCGGCTATCGGGAAAGCCCGTTTCAAATCTATGCCATGGTGAGAGACAGCTAGCAATCAGTGGCAACACCATAGACCACTCGGCCATCGGGGCAGGCCCTCAGTGGTGAGGGACAGTGAGCAGTCAGTGGCAATGCCTTCGACCACACAGCCCTCAAGGCAGACCCTCAGTGGTGAGAGACAGCCAGCAGTCGGTGGCAGGGCCATAGACCACATGGCCATCAGGGCAGGCCCTCAGTGGTGAGAGACAGCAAGCAGTCAGTGACAATGCCTTCGACCACACAGCCCTCAAGGCAGGCCCTCAGTGGTGAGAGAGAGTGAGCAGTCAGTGGCAGGGCCATATACCACTGGACCATCAGGGCAAGTCCTCAGTGGTGAGAGATAGCGGGCAGTCAGTGGCAGGGCCATAGACCACTGGGCCATCAGGGCAGGTCCTCAGTGGTGAGAGACAGCGGGCAGTCAGTGGCAGGGCCATAGACCACTCGGCCATCAGGGCAGGGCCTCAGTGGTGAGAGACAGCAAGCAGTCAGTGGCAATGCCTTCGACCACACAGCCCTCAAGGCAGACCCTCAGTGGTGAGAGACAGCAAGCAGTCAGTGGCAATGCCTTCGACCACACAGCCCTCAAGGCAGACCCTCAGTGGTGAGAGACAACCAACAGTCAGTGGCAATGCCTTAGACCATTCAGTCATCAGGGCAGGTCCTCAGTGGTGAGAGACAGCAAGCAGTCAGTGGCAGCGCAATAGACCACTCGACCATCGAGACAGGCCCTCAGAGGTGAGAGACAGCAAGCAGTCAGTGGTAGCGCTATAGACCATTCGGCCATCAGGGCAGCCCTCAGTAGTGAGAGACAGCAAGCAGTCAGTGGCAGTGCCTTAGACCACACGGCCATCAAGGACGGCTTTTAATAATGTATCGGTCATCATGAAAACATAGGAATTACGTGAAATCAGGCTAGGATAGCTTGGAGAAATGAGCATCCCTCATTCACCCCCGGGGACGCATGCGTGTGGGCGTGGGTGCCAGTTGATTGGTTTTCAAAAAGCAACTAACCGTCACACGCTAACACACAGGTATTGGACATTGCCCAAGTGAGCTATTTTAACCTTAACCTAGATCCTGGATGCTTTAAAGAATATATAGTCTAGAGTCGATAGATGGACAGTGGAACCTGCTTGATGGAACACCTGTATAGATTGATCACGTTTCAATCCTCTGCAGACAGCAACCAATGAGAGAATAACAGGACAACGACCTCTGTACACTCAGCTATTGTTCATTCCGTGAGTGCTCAACACAAACAGTTCTGATCTGTGAACGAGTTATTTCCACGGTAACGCTAATGGTTTCATCAGACGATCTAGAACGATATGTGTGATCTACTTCAGTGAATCATATGCGAAAGTAAGACACGTTATCAACCTTAAGTGGCATATCATTAGCAGTCCCACTAACGGAAAGAGTTCCATGCCATATTTCACCATGGCGCAGATAAAGGTAAGGATGAATAGGTGAACACCAAAGTGGTGCACTTTCTTCTACGTGTATTCAATCTTGAATCATATATTATCGTATTATTCATAATGTCATGACAACTCTTCTTTGGGTGGCCTATATCATTATTATCAACACATACATGGTTTATGTTTATAAGATATAGTATTTGAGAGACGTGCAAAAAAGATTAGACTAAAATATCTAAATATATCATATTTGCCATGCATTCAATTAATAAATGCATTACAATGTTACTAGTAGATATTCAAAGATGAATAATATGATTGTCCCAGATATGACTTGGTTGTCTACAAATACTTTATTCCACCGGTGAAAATACTAGGCCAATACATAGATCATTAGGCCAATGAAAACTGTTTAACCCATTAGACAGTTAGTGCACACGTAGCCTGAAAAACTTCAATACAGGTCTCCAATAAGAGGAATATTTGGCAATAATTTGAAGAATGATTGTTACTCAGTAGGGACAACAAATTCTCTTTTCTTAAACTTTGCGTTAATCGCTTACCATATTTCACACTTTTCAGTTGGAATATGAAAGAAGCACCACTGTCATACCTGTTCATACTTAATGTGTCCTTCTGAAAACACCCAAAAATCTGGTGTCTATGGATACATGTATGCCGATTTTGCGACTGATGATATTTGCTATTTCACTTTGATGTCATTGGTTATTCTATAGTATTTCTATTTTATATATCTTAGATTGGAATATTCATATAAACATATACTAGTATTGCGTTTCCAAAATACCACATGGAAATTAAGCGATTGCCGGAATTTCTGCCATACTTAATCACTCAGGCTAATTCATAATTATTGTGGTGGAAGAAACTGGAGTACCCAAGAAAACCGCCGTCTAACCTTAAGTCACTGGCATCTTTCTCATTCAACTGCAGACTCCAATCTTTCCTCATGATCTATGAGTATGTAATGTCACTGCCGTATTGCAGAATAACACACAATAGAAGAACTGAAGGAAATCACTAGAAAATACGTTTTAGAAATACATAATTGTAATGCACGGATACGTTTGTGTCTGCATTAGTAATTCATTTCACTGTTGGATAACTCCATGAGTATATCTAGATACCTTTGTGAAATAAGGAATGTTATAAACTGTCGAGACAAATGTCCCAATTTGATTTTATAGCAAAGATGAACACCATCTTCAGGTGCAATCATAAGATTGAAATAACACCTTGGATGTGGATCATGGAAACTGGGAAAAATATATCGTCACTTGTTTCTGTCCTATTCAGGTCCAGTCGTGACTAGAGAGGGGCAAGGCGTGGAGGAGACCGAAGTACCCGGGGAAAACCAAGTCACTGGCATCCTTCTCACAAGCCGAAGTCGTTGAGGTGCCAGTGGATTAAATGTTTTATCGTGAACCAAGTATACTCAGTATCGAACGTGCTCGTCTTATATGTTAGTATGCAGCAAATACGGTGAAGATATTTAGTTCATTTCTAATCTGTGATCTAATAACAAACTTGCGCAACATGAAGAAACACAGGATCATGTTCAGTGAGAGGGGGAAGGGGGCGAGGTCGTGCAGTATGTCAAAAATAGAAATCCACACGTCAGACGAAAAGGCCTTTGACCTGTCGAGGGAGGAACTGCGAGAAATTAGACAACTGAGGAGACAGAAAACCTCCAGCAACCTCCTTCTGCACACCTCACAGGAGCATTTCTCCAGTCTGCTGTCCCCGGAAGCACAGTTAGCCATCCAGCAGGTATCTGATGATCAGGTCCTAAACAGTGAGGAGGCAGATACAGCAAGTCCATCTGCATCACCAGATCTGCCGGAAATAAAAGTGATACAGGCTTGGAACGAACCGGATCAATCAGTTCCTGATACGTTAGATCAGATCAGAACATATTCCGCTATATATGACAGGAAGGGACCCACAAGGCTACCCAATGATATAACCGAAGTAGGAGAAGATACTATGACTCCCCATTCAGCAACTAGATACTCTTTGGATGGAACAAAACTCTCAAATGCAATGGAGATGGTTGAAATAGTGAACAGGGACAAAATGCCTACTAAAGGTAACGATGATGATGTGATAGAAATGATGGCAAAAAGGAATTCTGTTGAGAAGTGCTTGGTTTGGATGGAGGCGTGCGGCTTGGCAGATGAGTTTAAAACTCTACAATCAGACAATTACGATGAGGACGATGACTTCTATTGAAATGAATATGGAAATGTTTATCATCACTTTATCTGCCATACTGCGACTATTTATAGAGGGAAAGCCAGTTGTAAGTGGTGGATAAAGACGGAGTTGCGGGCACTTAACCCATTAATGCTTAAGAGTTCCTCCACAAATTGTCGTCAGTCTCAATGATACTTTTGACAATAACTTTGAAATTGAGAATAATTTTACAAAACATTTGAAGAAGAGTTGTTGGTTATGTTCTGATTGACATTTCTCCATCAAGTATCTTCCTGACTTTGCCTTTTCCTGCAAAATATCATTGAAATTGTGAGGCTGCTTTTGGCCGCTGTGAGCATTAATGGGTTAACCTCAAGTCACTGGCAACTCTCTTACAAACCCTGACCAGGATTCGGACCTGAGTATGGGAAATCAAGTAGCTTACTGACCACCATTTGATGTCCAATAAGAAGTGTGAACTTTTATCTCTAAAGGTCATCATTATTAATGAAAAATTGTCATGATAATAGCACATATTTGTTTGTTAATAAATATTACATTTTGTAATCTTCCTTCATCTTTGTGTGAAAGTTAAAAGTGACAGTAAACAAATGAAGTTGATGGTTGTGGTAAATAACTATGTTAAACCTGAGACTATCTTTCAGGTCAAACCTGATTGAGTATGCTGTGATGGGCATAGGAAGTTACAATATGAATACACTGTCGTGTTAGTGATGAGTTTTTCAAATATGGCAGTAGAGATGTCAAATGACTATTCTCTCTCTCTCTCTCTCTCTCTCTCTCTCTCTCTCTCACGCACACACACACACATCTCCTGTGGCCTATTCCGCCCCCTCATTGAACTTCCTAGTGAGCCCTGCCTATGACCTTAAAGAGGTAAAGTCTCTCCATCTCTCAAGGCATGCAAGTATCACACGCAATAGGGACATTCTGCTTGCACACCGCCGCGCGGGTCCATGACCTCTAAAATGGCAAGTGTTTCACATAATTAGTTTTAAAGTTTCCGGTGCATTATTGATTTAATAAGGCATTTGGGAAGAAGTTCTCCTTAGGTTTTGTCATTCACAATGCATCTTCCTATAGAAGCTTGTAGTAGAGTTTCTTTCAGAATGAAAGCTCACATTAAAGGCTGAAACTAAATGCAAGGATAACCCACTCTCATGGCACTGTAGTATACATATTTACATGTAACATGGCCATCCATGCCAAAGTGGGTCTAAAATTGTCTAGATGTATTCTGATCTTGATATATATATATATATATATATATATATATATATATATATATATATATATATATATATGAATGCAGTTTGACCTATCAGTATCAATATAGATATGTTTTACACCTACAAAGAATCTGCTGGACCAGGGAGTATCTGTTTATAAGTTATATATATCTCTGGCTGGACTAAAAGGCGTGTTATAGCTGGCGTTTTACCATACAACACACACATTTCATATGGCTAATTTGGAGTCTCTTGCATAACACATTCTTGTTTTATCAGAAAAGATGAAACTGAAAATCACCATAAATTTTGTACTATAAAGTATGTGTAAACATAGGAAACAAGTCATTGTATTCTTCAATATGCATAATGGGTTTATTATTATCACATACACTCCTCAAAGGAGACAAACTATACCTACAAATAGCTAACACAGATACATGCACTGGTGGATAATCACAGCCAAGTTCACATATATATATATATATATATATATATATATACATATATACATATATATATATATATATATATATATATATATATATATATATATATATATATATACATACATATATATATATATATATATATATATATATATATATATATATATATATATATATATATACATATATATATATATATACATATATATATATATATATATATATATATATATATATATATATATATATATATATATATATATATATATATATATATATATATATATATATATATATATATATAAGTGTATATATATATATATATATATATATATATATATATATATATATATATATGTATATATATGTATATATATGTATATATATATATATGTATATATATGTATATATATGTATATGTATATATATATGTATATAAATATATGTATATATATATATGTATGTATATATATGTATGTATATATATATATGTGTATATATATATATGTGTATATATATATATGTGTATATATATATATGTGTGTATATATATATGTGTGTATATATATATGTGTGTATATATATATGTGTGTATATATATATGTGTGTATATATATATGTGTGTATATATATATATATGTATATATATATATATATATATATATATATATATATATTTATACTGGTAACAAAAATAGCCCCACATCAGGACATGGTGCACCAGGAGCAAATGCTTTATAAAGGTTGAAAGAAGGGGAATTTATTCCATTAACCCTTTCATACCTGGAGGTCTACTCGACTAGTAGCAGTTTTGGCTGATACGGGTATGAATGGGTTAAAGGGGGTTCATTTTGTCCCTGGGCAGAGATAAGAATGATTCAGGCGACCCTCAGTTGATCATTGGTTTCCCCCATCTTCCTCATACCCTTTTAGCAACGTCATGAGGAGATAGATAAAATCAAAATCTAATCTCATTTTTCACTAATTCCCTCTATAAATGAGTGGAAAAATAGAGAATTATTTACATTTTTGTTTTGTCATATTGTCCAATCTATGGATCAAGGAAACCGAAAATCAATTAAAGTTATAAGCATGGGAGGTTCATTTTCAAGCCCCCCCCCCCAAATCTTCCAAAAGTTTCTGTAAAAGGAGTGCTGAAAATATATAATTGGTGCCTTGTTTTAGCAGAAACTGAATCTGAAATAAAATGTTATCAAGCAGTAAAACTATCCTCTGTTATGTCAAGGGTGATTCCTTCTTAACTGAATGCACTTGGAAATTGTCCCAAAAATTTGACCCCAAATACAATATCATGCTTTAACTTATAAATACCAACTAGGTGCATAGAAATGAGTGGGAGGGTCAAGAGAAGAGAAATGGTCAAATATTACCTAAGATACAAAACCATCTTAACTATCTCTTATCCCAAACATATTAGAAATGATTAGTTACATCCTGTTAAAAAGTGTGGTCTGGCCCTATATCCACCTCAAGGCATCATATGACACTCAGCTCCTAACAGGGTGTAACAAAATTTATCACCTGCTCTTCTATGGAAAAAATCAAATACATAACATTGCTGGCTAAGAGATGATATCGTTTATGGATATCGTCAGGAACTATATAATTCAATAAGTCTATACTTCCTGATATCGTTAATCGATATTATATCTACAAAATGTACAAATGATTTCCTGAATGGCTGCATGTCTGACACCTATTGACCAATCAGCATCAAGAATCACAGCATAGCAGGTGATAATGTATAATATATTGTCTCGTTTTACTAATAGGCATTTGAAATGAAACTAACTTAGAAATTTGAAATTGACTCAACAAAAGGGTCACATACACTAAAAACTGACTATTGACATATTTAATTACACTATTGACCATCATTTAACCCATTAATGTTTGTAGCGGGCGAAAACAGCCTAACAATTTCAGTGAAAACATACAGTGGAAAGTATATTTGTGAAAAAAATTAAAGGAGAAATAATAAGTAGAACCCTACCAACCACTCTCCTACAAATATTCTTTGAAGTTTTCCATAATTCCAAAGTTATTGTCAAAAGTATTGAAAATCCAGACAACAATTTCACGCATAACTCTTAAGCATTAATGGGTTAATTACAATACCAATTTAATCTGGAATAGCTGTTACTAGAGACATGTAGAGAGAATACAGATGCCTGCTATAACCACCCCTTACTTCCAATGCAGGCTTAAACCTTTACCAGAGTGAGAATTGACCAAAATGAAAGACTGAATTTTATGAGGCTGCATATAAAGATTTATCATTTATCAAATGACATACAGGATACCAACCGAAGTCAACTTCGTCACTTAAACATCAGTTGCATACTAGCTATGATGTGCAACAAAAGAATGAGAAAGAACTATTTCTACATTTCAGTCTGACCATTCATGTCGCAGACTCTGGTGTGACATTTCCACAATACACAATGAAACTTAGCTATACCTTCATCTGTAGAAAGCCCTACCATTTAGTTGATTGTTGAGATCTTGTTCCAACGTTTTCAGTAAATATAATGATTGTTTTCCATATTTTCAGTAAATATGAAGGCAATCAGAAGGGAGGATATCTAAGGAACTAAGAACACACCTGCCTTGTGCAATTTGCTGTTTTAAAACACATTTAACGTGATACTTGCACCGGTTTTATTCAGAAATGAAGATGGAAAGAAAGGAATCATGAACAAATTAGTAAATACCATTGTTCTTTTTTACATAAACGACTCCATAAAACGAAACAAGAAATCATTTTTCTTCAAGAAGCATGTCAATAATCATTCTAAAATGTCTATATTTCTTTTAAGAAGTATGTTTATGATGAAAAAGAAATATTCAGGAACAAATTCGGTAATTATCAATGTTCTTTTTTACATACACAAATCCATATAACGAAACAGGAAATTATATTTCTTTAAGAGTTATATCAATAATCATTCTAAAATGTCTATATTTCTTTTAAAAATTATGTCGATGATCAATCTAAGATGATATCAAGATCTGCGACCTCTATATTGGCCTATATTGAATATGTTATGCACTAGCTGACATCAGACTCTATCAACATGTATTACATAAAATAATAACTCAGTTCATCAATTTCTTTACTTTCTTTATACATTTCTAGTGTCATTGCATAAAACAACACAATTTTTAAAAAGGTTTTATTGAGAAAATCATCAGCTTTACCAGTGATAAGAAAAGAGCAAAACAATACATTACTTTCACAAAATTCCCAAACCCTTTTAGGTTTAGTAATCCCAGGGCATTTAAGGCCATTTGAATTTAATACATGAAAAAATGGATTTTTTTCATAATAGAATGCAAACAGCTCCAGTTTTACATAAATCTAACATTAGTTCTCTCCAGAAAGTTAACATGATCTTCCTTAGAATAATTCTGAATTTTCACAATAACAGTTTTTAGAAAATATCCACTTGTGTGCAATAGGGTTGCAACCCAGTGTTGAGGCACCACTGCAAGGTATAAGCCATTTGATGGCAAACTATGTGGCAAGACATAAACAATCAATACACTCAAAAATAGTTTCATCAATTACATTTCCAATGAATTATTTTCACTCACAAAGGTTTGGCAAATAGGTGCATAATAAAATAATCCAAGACAAAATATATTTGTTGTACTTATCTTTATATATCTCTCTTTATATATCAACACTAAATCCCTAGCTAGTCAAAATTTTGCCTTAACACAACAACAAAAAAAAGAATTGGCAATAAATAAAAGTCTGGATCCAAAACCTAAGTCCACTCACAAGGTTTTATTATGAAATAGAAAAACACTATTTTCTACTTCTTCAAATGTATAGGCACTTAAGGGTAAGAACTCATCAATAAGTGAAAAATAGAAAAGTACTTGACAAGGAATTAATAAATCATTCAGAAAAACATCTTCTCAAATATTTCTCAAAATCTTTCATTGTTATCTTGATATTTACATAGTTGCCAAACCATGTATACTCCGCAGATATGAATGGGAAGATTACAGATACAAGATAATGGGAATACAAGAATACGAATATTCTAACCGAGCTAAACCAATTACTGAGATCGCTTTATGTATTGAGCATCATTTTGAGATCAACAATCAAGTTAATCATAGAGATTAATCTTGGAGATTGTAGTAAACACCATGAAAATATAGCAAAATAGAGTAAAAATATGAGACGTAGAAAAACACTTCAGCAAAGTATGAACATCCCTCACAAAATAATTATACATTAAAAATGGCATAAACTAAATGTCATTTAACTAGCGCAGCTTTTCTTTTGCCCTCGTCCCAAAAGGGTAAGATTTAAGGACCACTTTATTCTTCAGTTATTCATAGATGCAATAGCAAACTCGTAAGTATGCTGACTTAGGTCACACCGGTACCTATGCATTTCTCAAAGAAGCATGGATTGACTGAATTTAATGATAATTTTCAAACGAGAAATCCCCTCTCCACTACAAATACTGTATACCATGTAAATATTGGGGCAGTTTAATTAATGTATACTTTACGCATCCCTGGAGTTCACATTTATAAAACTGTGCACCATATTTTGGACATCCAATCTCTTTGTTAGTATTGTAAAACACAATGACATGATAGCTTGTCATTCAACAGTATTACGCAAAAATTAAACTGCACATCAGAGGCAGCTGCCTGCTGAGGGCATATGCATAAGATTAAGATGGTATACATAAACAATACATGCTTTTTAACCCAAGGCTAGATGTGGTGCTCACAACCACATCCATTGATAAAATAATTAGCCATAAGTATGATGAAGATAGACATGGCCTATGTCAAGCAAAGTGTTTTACACAACATCATTCCATTGGACCATTGGAGTTTCACACCATCTGAGACCTGGCTGGGCGACAGTAAGCAAGCCTCGGTAATCTCTTATATAAAAGAGAATCTTTTTAAGTGGCACTAGAATGGACCACCTCCATAATTCTAACACTCCTCGCAATTTTTTTTTCTCGCTATACATGTGTGAAAAAATCCTCATTATTATTGATTTACTGATATCTGAAACTGGGTTTTAGATTCATTTCCTGGCAGGACTGTTTATCCTTACAACTTTCTGCCTAACCATAAGTCACAGACAACTTCCTCATATGCCTCCAACTGGATCCTAACCTTTGGCAGTGATGAGTGACAGCAACTAGTCAGTGGCTTTTCCTTAAACCAGGGACGTATTATATTGTATGAGGGGACACCACATCAAAACATTCATCAACATATACAAGATTTTGAATCAGTATGCCTTAACTAATTATTGGTACAAAAAAACAACAATAGGTTTTGTTGCGATTTAATTGAATAAACACATATATTCATAAAATATATATATATATATATATATATATATATATATATATATATATATATATACATTATATATATATATATATATATATATATATATATATATATATTATATATATATATATAGTTATATATATATATATATATATATATATATATATATATATATATATATATATGTGTTATATATATATATATATATATATATATATATATGATATATATTATATACACGCAAACATCAGTCTTTGATGTTACTTATTCTAAATATATTTGCATAATACAAATACACCAGGGTGCAGAAGGCTTGTACAGGTTAATTAAGTCTTAATCTCAGTCTGGCTCGACGAGCTTTAGAATATAGAGTGTCCCTGAGCTGTCGATGGTGACGAAGGACTTGAAGTCGTAGGATGCCTGGACGTAGCGCACGAAGCTGCCGCGGATGTGGAACGTGTGGAGGAGGCGACCGCGGATATCCCACCACTTGATGTTGTCAGAAACCGTCACCAGCTTCATGCCGTCGCCGGAGAAGCGTATGCACGTCACCCAGCTCTCGTGCTTGGACAGGGTGTGCAGATTGGTCGGGCCATCCCAGAGTTTTATCAATCCTTCGTCGTCGCCCGAGGCAATATGGCGGCCGTTGGGCGAGAACTTGCAGGTGCGCACGCAGTCCTGGTGCCCCTCCAGGTGGAAATAAGGTGACCATCTTTGGCATCCCACACCTGAAACAAACAATAAAAGTGTTTAATTTCTTAACTCAAAGACAAAATTAAGTGATATGTTAGATACTTACAAGTTACAATAGTTTTATGTAATGTGTTTGATATTAGCAATTTACAATTTATAAAAATGTAAGATATATAAGAAAATACTACTATTACTACTATCACCACCAGGATTACTACTACTACTACTACTACTACTTACTACTACTACTACTACTACTACTACTACTACTACTACTACTGCTACTACTACTACTACTACTACTACTACAACTACTACTACTACTACTTCTACTACTACTGCTACTACTACTACTACTGCTACTGCTACTGCTACTGCTACTGCTACTGCTACTACTACTACTACTACTACTACTACTACTACTTCTACTACTACTTCTACTACTACTACTAGATGTAAGTTATATAAGGAAATATTCATAATTAAGGAAAGACATACATAATGTCAACTATTTACATATATATTTATCACAGACATGAATATGACATATATTCATGAATATGAATATGTAATTGAATATTCAATATTAACATATGTTAAATATTTACAATTAACAGTATTCATTTTCAACGTGATCATATGTTATATACAGATACTGCATTTTGGTTACCTGATTTCATTTCATTATATGTGTTGGATGGCTGGATTTCTATGAATCAAATATTATGTCTGATATCCTAGAGATGGCTAATTTGCTAGTTTATGTTCAAACGATGGTTTTAGGCAAAACTTTCTACAGTTGGGACTGGTATGTGTGTTTTGTACTGATATATATTTCAATTGTTACAAGCCAGAAAGAGACATGATAAAATCATCTATATTGATTAATTATTCAAAGTTTGCTGCGCTTAGTCAAGTTAAAGCTGAGGTTTTTGCACAATTCTAAAACTACTAAACTGACCGCTCATAAGTTTGAGCCATTCCTGACTCTTCCACTTACCTTAAGTGTCTTGTCGACGGAGGCGGACAAGAACTTGGATTCGTCGGGTGCGAGATCGGCCCACAGGATCCATTCATCGTGACCTTCACAGGTCATCAGTAGCTTACCGCTACTCACCTCCCACACCTGAGAAAACATCATACAACATAAATCATCAGCAGCAAAACATGGTCAATACATCATGCATCAACAGAGATACAGGAATACACCTTCGCATCTTCAAATATGAACTACAAAATACCTTGCCTCGGACATATAGGGAACCAAGCAAAAAAGTATCAGATGTAAACAGGAACATACGGGGGACATATGGCTCAGGTCAAACCCTACTCAAACGGCAGTCTTCTCTAAAAAGGCAGAAATTCCATCCCCGATATTCGGTATTAATATATTAGATTACATATTAGATTTGTATTCTTTATTTTATTAAACTGAGGAGAGTCAAAAATAATTTAACCCTTCCTGTGCTGAGGCTACTTTCATCCAAAGCACAAGAACGCAAAGATTTTTGAAAACCATCTAAACCCTGTCATGTTGTATTCATTGGATAGCTCTCGCTGAGTACTCTCAGTTGAGTACCCATGTGCCCGGTTTTCAGTCATTTTTCATTTTTTTTGCATCATTTTGTAATGGCCAAATTAGTCACCAGCAGCATAAGGGTTAAATTAAGAGCAAAGATTCTGCAGCTAACTGACCTTTAGGGTGCCATCGTAGGAAGATGAGAGGAGCTGGTATCCTTTGCGAAGAGAAGGCCCCACTTGACTGCGTCCGTATGACCGGCACACACCACACTGCTGCCATCTGCTGCAGATCTGAAACCACAATATCAACAGTACAAATAGCAAGCGAGATGACATTGATTTCTGTTCTTCACTATGAAATGTGAAGAATATAGAAGCAATAATGGTGATGATGATAATAGTAATAAAAATTCTAACAATGATAATAGTAATAATAATAATAATAATAATAATAATAACAATAATAATAATAATAATAATGATAATAATATCATTATTAATATTACCACTACTACTACTACTACTACTACTACTACTACTACTACTACTACTACTACTACTACTACTACTACTACTATTACTATTACTACTGCTACTGCTACTACTACTACTACTACTACTACTACTACTATAACTACTACTACTACTACTACTACTACTACTACTACTACTACTACTACTACTACTACTACTACTACTACTACTACTACTACTACTACTGCTGCTACTGCTGCTGCTGCTGCTGCTACTACTACTACTACTACTACTACTACTACTACTACTACTATACAATATTACCAGCACACTTACCCTGATTGTTGCGTCGTCGGAGGTTGTGACTAGTAGTTTGTCGTTGTTTGTGTATTTACAGCATCTCACCACGTCTGTGTGACCTATCAGAGCCTTGCTCGACACAATCTTATCATTCTCAAGTTCCAGCACCTGAAACGATAACCATCAACATTACTTTCTGCATCCTCTTCATTGTAATAACCATTCAGAACTGCAGATCATCCAGACCTGAGGCACTTTTGAAATTATCTTTAGAGTTAATCAAATTCCCAAAATAGTTGTCTGATATATATTGAAATATCTTAACAACAAAGTAATAGTTTGAGCAAATTTTGTTAAATTTTAATTATTCTAATTCACAAAATATCTGAAAAAGGAGTGAGTGTGTGTTTATGATAAAGAATTATCTTGAAATTCCTACCCCCCACCTACTTGCAGGAACAACATTAACTACCGACAAAATTCACAATTTATCTTATGGCAGATATGGCAGTAATGAAAAAAAACTTGAAAAAAAAATGCTAAGAAAATAAAAGAAAAACTGCACCCACCTTGACCGTTCCGTCCTCCATTCGTAAGCGATCTTGCCTCCACCGGTGAAACAGCACACGCTCGGATTCTGGTGTCCTCGCGTCCGTCTTCAGCATTATCTCTCCCTTGTAGCCTTGCAAGATCTGCAGAGAAAACATCTACGCTTATAACCCATCCAATGCTAATGCTACTTTTGTCCAAAACACAAGGATGCAAAAGTTTCCTGATAACCCTGTCATGTTGGTATGCATCGAATAACTCTTGCTCAGTACTCTCAGATGAGTACCAATGTGCCAGGGTTTTCAATCATTTTTCAGGTTTTTTGGATCATTTTGTAAAGGCCAAATTAGCCACCAGCAGCATAAGGTTAAAGAATTCTACATGGAGGTCTACATTCCTGTCAGTCCATCACTACAGACTGGTGAACTTATGAATCTGAAGGACACATCCTAATAATAGCGTTTCTCAATAATATAATGTTAATTTCGTTATAGCACTTCTGAAGGCTATGATTTTGATAAACCTCGTTAGATCACAATCCACAAAATTATGAGCGAAATCATGCATGGACCTAATTTTCTCATTTTCATCCAGTTTTCATTCATTTTTGATTTTTTCATTCCATTCTTACTTTTGATTCTCATTAGTTGGCATAAAACAGCAACATCATGCATGGCTCTTATTTATTTCATTTCCATTCATTATTTTTCATTCACTTGTTGAGTCTGATTTCTACATTTTTTATGACACAAAAACAGCAACACCATGCATAAAAAATCTTTTTCATTTTCATTTTTTCTTCATTTGGCACAATGCAAATCTGGAGAAGCTGATCACATGATGAGACTGAAGCAGTCTAAGTAGCGTCTTACCCTGGCAGTTGTGTTGTCAGGGACGACGACCTTGAGTGACCTGGCTGGAAGCAGGCGTGAAGTCCCGCTTGAGTCCAACGTTATCTGCTGACTTACAATTCTCCACATCCCAGATCTAAAACAACACAAAGAGAAGTGCATTACTTCAGATATTCAACATGATACTAATGATAATAATGATAAGGATAATAATAACAATAATAATATAATTATAATAATGATAATAATAATAATAATAATAATAATAATAATAATAATATAATAATAATAATAATGAAGTATATCATCATCATCATCATCATCATCATAATAATAAGTATAAGATAATAATAATGATAATAATAATAATAATAATAATAATAATAATAATAATAATAATGATAATAATAATAATAATAATAATAATAATAATAATAAAGTTAATAATAATAATAACAATTCTGATAAAATCTGAGGTAAAACAAAGTTGGAAACATACTCGAAGGCGAAATATTATTCCAACCATTACCAACAATTTTGTAAAATAGTTCTTTATTTCAAAGTTATTATCGAGAGCATGACAGATCCAGGCAACGCTTTCCGGGGAACCAATAAGCATGCATGGGTTTGGTACTAACCATGACTGTTTCGTCGTCTGAGCTGGAGACGATCTGTTTGCTGTCGGGAGAAGGCCACGCTGTAGACCCAGCCCGTGTGCCACGGTACATACCCAGGATTCACCGTTTGCAGCGTCCCACACCTGCGGCAGGTAAATAACATAACAATGATACAACTATGAAATTATAGTACAAAGCACAATAGCTGTAATATTAATTGTAGAATAACAATCCATACTTTATAAATATTTGTTTTCATAACTGCTCTAATAATATTTTAGACGTATGTAGGGTAAAAACGTGTTTTTGCTATAACATCTTGTAACATCATTAGTATCTTTCCTTGATATATTCACTCACTCACTCTCATATTCTCCTCCCTCCCACCTATCTCCTCTCTCTCTGACTCACTCCTCTCTCTCTTTTTGTCTCCTCTGACTCCCTCTCTCTCTGACTCTCTCTCTCGCTCTCTCTGACTCCCTCACTCAGACTCTCTCTCTCTCTCTCTCTCTCTCTCTCTCTCTCTCTCTCTCTCTCTCTCCTCTCTCTCTCTCTCTCTCTCCGTCTCTCTCTCTCTCTCTCTCTCTCTCTCTCCTCTCTCTCTCATCTTCTCTCTCTCTCTCTCTCTCTCTCTCTCTCTCTCTCTCTCTCTCTCTCTCTCCTCTTCTCTCTCTCTCTCATGAGGACGTACCTGTACAGAGTAGCTGGACAAGCCTGCAGCAACATACTCTCCATTGGTGAGAAGGTACAACACAGTATCACAGTCTCTCTCTTGGTCTCGTAGCTCTCTTGGGCTTCCGTCTGAGTCTTGGCATCCCACAGCTTGATGACGTTCTCTGAGCAGGAGGCGACGGTGTGTGAGCCGGGTTTGAAGCAGCAGGAGAGGACTCTATGCTAGAGTGGTGCTGAAGCGTGTGCAGCTCCTTCCCCGTCTCCAGACTCCACAGCTTCACCGTCATGTCGTTAGAGCAGCTCGCAACCAGCGTGGAATCGTCCGAGAAACAACACTCGTTCACCACGTCCGAGTGGCCCACAAACGAGTGTAGGAGCTCGCCATCTTGGATCCGCCAGACCTGCACGAGCATGTCCCGACCACATGACACGATCAGCTCCCCAGAGGAGGAGAACGCACACCACAGAACGTCCAGGCTGTGCCCGCGAAACGCGCGCGATTGGGAGTGACTATCGAACACTTCCACACCGTTCGAGTCACTGAACATCGGGTGCCAGCTCTCTCTCTTCACCTTCGGGGACGGATCTTTGGAGTTTTTTCGCTCCAGACGAGGTTCGGCCAGATGAACGGAGTCTGGTATCGTCCAGAGTTGCACGGTTTTGTCGTCGGAGCAGGATAATACTTGTAAGCCATTGGGGGACACGGCACAGCAGTTGACTAGGTTATCATGGTGGTCGTACGTGTACAGCTCCTGACCAGAGTTAGTGGCGAAGATCTAGAAAAAATACATGGTATAATGAATTATTCAGCACTTAACTGAACAAAGATTTTTTCTGACAGGATACGCAAATATTTCCTCTATCTGAGTGAAAAACTAGGAATAATGAAAGAAACCTCAATTTAAAATAGTATTTCAGTATCTATAATTTTAAAGTATTAAGACATGCCAGACCATTAAGAAATGTTTGTAAGATATATCCAAACTTTTGACCTATCTTTAGAGGTAGGAATTGACTTAATTTTCCCGCTCATGCACTTGGCAAAGTTAGTGATTCCTCAAACTTTCTAGGCTTTGGCTGAAATACTGGCCTATCAAAGAAATGCATAAATGTGCTATACTGACTTCCTGACCAAGCTTATCAACACACATTCAGTTTGCATGCTTATTTTTCAAACTTTTTGACATTGAACAATCAATTTCACGAGAAGGAAGGAAAATGAGAAGTTCATGAATTGACATGGGGCCAGGAATTAAAAATCCACTGAAAATTAGGGATATAAGCATTTTTCCAAGTACTCATCAAATTAGATGGAATCTCACCAAAAGCATCCCAAAATGGTCCTATGCTTAAGGGCTAAAAAAATAGTTTGTTTCCTGTAACGGTGCGAAAAATAGGGTATGAAGATAAAGTTCTTTTGGGGGGATTTTTTTTTTCAAAATGATTTGGACTTGGAAGGGCAGAAAAAACTTTGGAGTAGGTATTTTGGGGGGTAAACACTTGTTAGTGTAGGTTTACAGGAAACAAACAACTTTTTTTAGGCTTAAGCAAGTACTTGAGTTAATCAAAAAGGTTAATACTAAAAAAATCATCAAATGACTCTGTACCTTGACCATTGAGTCAACGCTACAGGAGACGACCTTTGACCCATCTGGTGTGAAGCACGCCCTGTAGACGGCTCCACGGTGGAGCTTGGTGGTCAGGAAAGACGTGTTCGTCACAGATTCCTTGTTACTGTAACGGCAAAAACAATATCACTCATCAGATAGTTTGAGAACAATATGCCTTTCTAAATTCTAGTAAGGGAGCCAAGACAGTTATACAATTTGCAATATTTTGCTGTACTATATTTAAGAAAGTAAAGCACAGCATTATTTGTGGCCGATATGCAACAATTAATTCAAGACATTGTAACCAGATGACACTTCAATATAAGCCTATCATAATGCTGGCCAAGAATTTACTGATTATATATCAATGCTTAGCCCTTTCACAGCTGGTTGCTAACTTGGTCAACATAAAATGATGACAAAAATAGAATATGACTGAAACTATGGCACATGGGTACTCATCTGACAGTACTCAGTGAGTGCTTTCCAATGAATACCCACATAACTTGGTTAAGAGGATTTTCATAATTTTTTTGTATTTTTGTGCATTGGATGAAAGTAACCTCATTATTAGAAGGGTTGACAGATTTGGCCTGTTCCATGTTTTAAGCCTCAGTCACAAGCTGTTGCAACTATGTAATAATTTCAAATGCTGCTAATGAATGCAAGTGAAAATTTCAACAGATCTACATGCAAATACTTACCACCAGTCAAAGTACATCTTTGTCTTAGTTTGTTTTGCGAGTGCCTTGGCTTGGCGATAGACCTCGGTGTGGTCCGGTTGGCACAGAGCCAGCTGAATCACATCGGGACTGGTATCAGTGAAGAAATGTGCGTTGATACTTATAAAATGTGCAAATTCATCACGAAAAGTCTTGTTCTGAAAATACACAAAGACATACTTTTAGTATGCATCCTTATGGCTAACCCTTTGACATTAAGTAATATTCTGCTTATTTAACTAACAATCAAAATTTCCAAAGACATATTTCTACACATGTCAGGAGTATCTTTCAGTCATATATTTCTCAAACACTGCTTTGTTATAATAATATTTCCATACCCAGTTTGAGCAGACATAGCGTAAAATCTTTCAGAAAATATGGGGAAATGTTTATGTGAAACAAATAAAGCAGATCTCTTCTTCAAATCATTTTTCAATCTTATACTTAATTCCAAAGTGATTTTCAAATGTGGTATTGATAGAGACGGGATATATTGGAATATTGGAATATATTGAGGCACCAACCTGTTTATTTAGAATGGCAGCGTATTTAATATAGTCGTTGATGATATCGGCGGGACCCGTCACAGCAAGCTTAGCCTCCACAAACCTCAGGTCAAAAAATACCTGCAAACGTAAAAAACGGCATTATGATAATAAGTCAACTCACAAACTTAATGCTACATTAGAAATATGTAGTATCTTAATAATATACTGATACAAATAATGTAGAACTTTAAAACTGTGAGGTTATCAATTGATTCTCACCATACAGTTAGTGTTGATAAAAAAGGGTCCCATAGATTTAACCCATTCACATCTGGAGCATACAATCTAACTTATATGAAGATATATTGATAAAAAATCAATATCTTGAAGAAAGTATGACTGAAAATTGTTTTTCTTGTTAGGTTTAACCAACCCCTCTTTGAATATTCAATGAATACATAGAATTATTTCCTGGATCCACCCCTGATTTTGTGCAATGAGTCTAGAGGTAAAAATATGGCATACCCATGGTCAAAGCTGGGTTTTTGGTTAGGGTCTTAGCGTGCTTATATGGTAAAAGTAAGTTTTTTGGTAAGGGTCTTAGTGTGCTTATATGGTCAAAGGAGGTTTTTTGGTAGGGGTCTCGCTCTCTTACCTTGGCCATCTCTTCATGTATCTCGGCCTTGTAGAGGTGATGTCCTATGAACCAGTGTATGTAGTTATCCTGAGGCAGACGGTGGTATTCCCCTCCACAATACTCCCTGTACTGACCAATCAACTTCTGGTGAAGACCCTGAAAGAGTTAAACATGATATAAAGCAATTATCTATTTATTACTATGCACAACTATGAATGTACACACTTTTGAGTGTACTAAATTATGAGTATAACAATTCTAAGTATATATAATTGAGCATATACAAATATTTAGATAATTTTGAAAAATATGTGCTTCCAGATGCATTTTCTGGCAATATTGGGTAAAATAAGAAGATATAAAATAAAAATAAAATAAAAATTCTCAAATTATTCCAATTGATAATTGATATGTTAATTTGCAAACTTGGCTTCTATGATTTAACATCTGGCCACAAAATCATCTGATCCAGGGGCAAATACCACTAAAACGACTATTAAGGTCAATCCCTGCTTACAAGTATGGCCAGTGATTCCAACGACCGGCCTGCAAGCGTCTACATACCTTGATGTCCACACAGTGTTCCTTGAGATAGTCCAGCTGCAGGTCATGAATGCTGTATACGTAGGACTTGCACTGGTCGTCCCACTTCTGGTACGCCAGCGACTTGTTGACTAGCTCTGACATGATATCCTCAACCAACTCTACCTCCTCATCCCATAGTATACACAGCACCTGGAACAATACAACAATAACTCTATTATAATAATAACAATAGTATTCATGATATCCTCCACCATCTCAACCTCCTCATCCCATAGTATACCCAGCACCTGGAACAATACAACAACAATAACACTATTGTAATAATAATAACCATAGTAATTATCATATCCTCCACCAGCTCTACCTCCTCATCCCATAGTATACCCAGCACCTGGAACAAAACAACAACAATAACACTATCCTCATTATCATTATTGTTATTATTGTTATTGCTATTATCACCATTATTATAACTATTATTATAATCATTAGTATCATTACTCTTATTATCATTATCATTATTATCATTTTTATTATCATTACTATCATTATTATTATTATTATTATTATTATTATTATTATTATCATTATTATTATTATTATTATTATTATTATTATCATTATTATCATTTTTATTGTTATTATTATAATTATTGTTATCATTATTATTATTATTACTATTAATATTTCTATCATTATTATAATTATTATTATTATTATTATTATTATTATTATTATTATTATTATTATTATTATCATCATTATTACTATTATCATTATTAGCATTATTATCATCATCATCATCATCATCATCATCATTTCTTATTATGGTTGATATCATTATCATCATCAAGACTATCATTATTACTATTGCTAATAATGATGATGTTGATGCATGATGATCACTTTCACTCTAAGCATTAGCAAAAATCCCCTGCACATACGTATCAGCACATGAGAAGGAGTATACAAAGGTGCTGTGGGTACAAAACGATCAATATAACACATCTTAACCTATGACGCTTTCTTTGCTGATCCTCTTTGACAGGAAAGTTTTGCGCGTGGGCCCCAAAGTGCATTAGGGTCAAACCCCTGCAGGCAGTTGTACTGATTGAAACAGACTTAATGACTATCCAGAGATATCTAGACAACGCTGATTTCCAATAGATAAATCCATCACCTACAATCAAAGCCTTGCAGTTTAAACACCACTCTCTCTGATGATGAATTTCTTTTCTGGGAAGACTCAATTAAGGCCTCTGCTAGCTGTGTTAGGGTTCACATAGGGCACTTGGCATATATGGCTTCCAGCTATGGCTTGAGATCAGACAAGTCTGTTCATACAGTGCACAAGGCACTGGCCATGTTATACCTTATAGACAGATGAATGCATGTACAGAAACACTTCTTTTTCATAATAAATCATTTTATTCAAGTGATTTCAAGATTCTGTACAAGCAAGGAAGATCTCTCACAAAATTGAACATATTAAATTCATTTTCATATGCTGTAGGAACTAGGCATCATCAGGCTGTCTAACAGGACTAGGTTTAAACGCACTTGAAAAAGTCTTTACCTAACAATATCAGTAAATATGTATCGATCGCCTTTTTAACTTGCTGAAGCCAATGATGTACTGATTGAGAGGCATTGAACCTATACTGCACTTGGCGTCAGCTTTGAGAACTCACCAAGTGTACGCAATACATGTCTACCTATCAGCACATCATGCCAATGTTGTACTTGCGGACATCTGCTGGCCAGTTCAGAAAGGTTGGTGAAAATATTGTTTACAGGGACACACTCTCAAACCAAAAAAAAGTAGGGCCCAATATTAAGAAGATGAAGCTCAAGGCTAGAGAAAACTCTGTCTATAACCTAGCCCAGCTGGACTTTTAAGCAAAACTATTCAGGTCTAGTAGAATTAAAAGCTTGAAATATTGGTTAATGTTGAACCCTGGAAAGTTATAGTGTCAAAATTGGCTCTGAGATTAATGGGTTAAAACCATCTATACAATCACCCTCACAATGTTGGTGGTATCTTTTGAACAGAGCATATTTGGAAAGAAATGACCATAAAAACGATTTTTTCTGACTTTCTTCTTTTTCAATTTGAAATTATGCTGACTTTCAAAATGTCATTTTCAAAAACATTCCACAAGTTTGAGATCACAATATAAGAATGGATATATCTATCCCATGATTATCTGTTGCGCTCAGTTTTTTTTATAGCTTTCCAGCAAAAGAATACTTTGGAAAATACAAGAAGTAGAAATCATCATAGGAACTCTGCCTAACACTCTTCTTCAAATATTTTGTGAATTTATGCTTAATTTGAAAGTTATTATCAAAGGTATGAAAGTTGCAGACAACATTTGAAGATCTTCCAGCATTTGTGAGATATGAAGATAGGAGGAAGTGCACACACACCTGCTGCTTCATTACACAACAACATCAGGCGATGTATCGATCCTGTGATATATGATAACATTGTAGCAGTACACAGGTGCAGTACAGTCACTGGGTGGTATATGATTATGATACATTATAACAGTGCACACAGTCTCTTGGTGATATATGACACACTGTAGCAATGCCATTTAGTGCAACTTTTCATGATTTCATTATGTTCCATATTGGACATTAGAGGCAGCATCATTATTTAGTTTCAAGATTAGGTGCATTTCCTTACCAAATGCATGTAGTTTATATCACACTTCAGATCAGAACCTGACCAACGATTACCCTTCAAATGGATTTTTGATTTCAAAGTTATTTA
>OZ012698.1:6892216-6924865 GCA_963942565.1 Maea johnstoni
GCCGAATACAATCCATCAAGGGAAACAACTCTGTTGAAGAATTGTTCTTTAAATCCACCCCTGCATGCCTGCACCAAAAGGCCTAGCAAAGTGAAGATATATTTCAACAACATAATGGTACGGCAATGTTGTACTTAGTGCAGAATAAAAGTCCTGTCAATTTATGTTTGCTGTTTCACCGGAATAATCACTTAAGTCCGCAGGCAAAGTGGTGCGCATGTGCAAATTAATTTTACATAAACGGTGGAATGACTGCTTACTGTGTACGGTACCTTTCCCCAATTGGCTTCCATCCAGATAAATTTGACTTGTTGTGCACAGACAAGACAGGCACACACACTTTTATATATATATATATATATATATATATATATATATATATATATATATATATATATATATATATATATATATATATATATATATATATATATATATATATATATATATATATATATATATTAGGTTATTTTCCTCATTTATTTATGAAAACACATGATGCTTAGTCATATTTCTTGAATATTGTATTGGGCCTATCGAGGTTCTACCCGTGCTTCAGCAGACAAATCCAAAAGGTGCTACAGAGCTAGTTGCATGTTCACTCCATCATCCTAAAAATATAACTGGCTTATTGTTCGTAGCCTTAACTGATTAATGATATCGATTGTATAAAGTGTGCTCGTCTAAGTCTAAGTAAACGCATTGATAGTGACGATAGAAGGTCTATTGTTACTATCATATCCCAATGAAATGCAGACTGCCATTGCCAACCGTATATATCAGATGATCACCCAATGAAATATTTACGAACACTAACAACAGCCTATAGTCAGGGAGCCAAACCCCAATTTTTTTAATTCCGTGGCACCCGAGAGGGTAAAAGCAATGGACCCTTCCAACATTTAGTACATCCCTCCAGTATTAAAAAACACCTGTCTGCCGGACTGAAAAAGTGACGGTTTATGATTTAGAGGTCATTTGAAGGTCAAACACTAAAAAATAGGCTTTTTTCTCAATAAATGTACTTAGATTCAATGTTTCTTTGCTGCAATAACAACCATTCTTCTTTCATATGTATAGAAATTTCAATATTGACCTTTTGGTTACTTATTTTTATGTTTGTGTGATATTCAAGGTCATCTCAAGGTCAAATAGGGGTCAAATAATAGAAAAATGGGCTTTTTCTGAGTAAAAGTACCAAATTTCTAATCTATTTCTATGACAATCTTGTGCATTCTTCATTTTTTGGTATTGTTCTATAAGTATTGTTCTTGTAGAAGTCTGATTTCTCTTTTGGGAGATGTTCAAGGTCATTTCAATGTCAAAAATAGGTCGAAACGTTAAAAAGTGAACTCTTTTTTGAGTATAAATACTAAGTTTTTAACATATTTTTAGGGCAATCACATGCATTCTTCTTCTTATGGTATTGGACTATTGAAATTGATCTTGTAGTTATTTGATTTCTATTTTGGTTGATATTCAAGGTCATCTCAAGGTCAATAAGGGCGAAAAAAGTTGAAAAAATGGGCTTTTTCTGGGTAAAAGTACTAGTTTTTTAACCATATTTATGGTAATCACATGCATTCTTCTTTCTTAATGTATTGGACTATTGATAATGATCCGAGAGGGTAAATGCAATGTACCCTCCCAACATTTAGAACATCCCTCCAGTATTAAAAAATACCTGTCTGCCAGACTGAAAAAGTGATGGTATATGATTTAGAGGTCATTTGAAGGTCAAACTCTTGAAAATAGACTTTTTTCCGCAGTAAATGTACTTAGATTCAATGTTTCTTTGCTGCAGTCGCAAACATTCTTATTTCATATGTATAGAAATATAAATACTGACCTTGTGGTAAAGTATTTTTTTGTTTGTGTGATATTCAAGGTCGTCCCAAGGTCAAATAGGGTCAGATAATTGAAAAATATACTTTTTCTGAGTACCAATACAGCACCAGAGTTTATATTAAAATTGTCACTTATAAAGCGCTATTTCCATTAAAATAAAATAGGAAAGCATGTGATCGCCATAGAAAAAAAAAGTTAACTTTTACTCAGAAAAAGCAAAAATAATTAAACTTTTTGACCATGAAATGACCTTGACTTCCACACAAAACAGGAATCAGATTACTGAAAAATCACTTTCAATAGTCCCATACCAATAAAAGAAGAATGCATGTGATTGCTATAAAAATATATTAAAAACTTAGGACTTTCACACAGAAAAAGCCTATTTTCAACTTTTTGTACCCTTTTCATCCTTGAAATGACCTTGAATATCTCACAAAATAGATAGCAGATTACTACAAGACTAATGATAATTGTCTAAAACCAATAAAGGAAGAATGTATGTGATTGTAATAAGATATATATATATATCAAAAACCTAGTACTTTTACTCAGAAAAAGCCCATATTTCAACTTTTGGACCCCTTTCATGACCTTCAAATAACGTTGAATATCCCACAAAGTAGATAGCAGATTACTACAAGACCAACATCAATTGTCTAGTACTGAAAAAAGAAGAATGCAAGTGATTGCTATAAAAAATTATTATAAACTTAGTACTTTTACTTTTTCCAACTTTTACTTTTTACTTGCCCATTTTTCAACTTTTTGATCTTTTCTTGACCTTGAAATGACTTTGAGTATGACACAAAATAGAAATCTTGATATTACAAGATCAATACCAATAGTACAATACCAAAGAAAAGAAGTATGCATTTGATTCTCAAAGAAATAGATAAAAAAAAAATTGGTACTTATACTCAGAAAAAGCCCATTTTCAATTATTTGACCCTTAATTGACCTTCAGATGACCTTGAATATCACACAAACAAAAGAATAATTTACCACAAGGTCAGTATTGATATTTCTATACATATTGAATAAGAATGTTTGTGATTGCAGGAAAGAAACATTGAATCTAAGTACATTTACTGCGAAAAGTCTATTTTAAGAGTTTGACCTTCAAATGACCTCTGAATCATATACCGTCGCTTTTTCAGTCTGGCAGACAGGTGTTTTTTTAATGCTGGAGGGAGGCACTAGATGTTGGAAGGGTACATTGCATTTACTCTCTCTGATCATTATCAATAGTCCAATACCTTAAGAAAGAAGAATGAATGTGATTACCATAAATATGGTTTAAAAAACTAGTGCTTTTACCCAGAAAAAGCCCATTTTTTCAACTTTTTTGCCCTTATTGACCTTGAGATGACCTTGAATATCAAACAGAATAGAAATCAAATAACTACAAGATCAATTTCAATAGTCCAATACCATAAGAAGAAGAATGCATGTGATTGCCCTAAAAATATGTTAAAAACTTAGTATTTATACTCAGAAAAGAGTTCATTTTTTAACGTTTCGACCTATTTTTGACATTGAAATGACCTTGAACATCTCCCAAAAGAGAAATCAGACTACTACAAGAACAATACTAATAGTCCAATACCAGAAAATGAAGATTGCACAAGATTGTCATAGAAATAGATTAGAAATTTGGTACTTTTACTCAGAAAAAGCCCATTTTTCAATTATTTGACCCCTATTTGACCTTGAGATGACCTTGAATATCACACAAACATAAAAATAAGTAACCACAAGGTCAATATTGAAATTTCTATACATATGAAAGAAGAATGGTTGTTATTGCAGCAAAGAAACATTGAATCTAAGTACTTTTACTGAGAAAAAAGCCTATTTTTTTAGAGTTTGACCTTCAAATGACCTCTAAATCATAAACCGTCACTTTTTCAGTCCGGCAGACAGGTGTTTTTTAATACTGGAGGGATGTACTAAATGTTGGAAGGGTCCATTGCTTTTACCCTCTCGGGTGCCACCAACTCTAAATTTAAGGCCCTTTTTTCAGTTTGGCTCCCTGACTTCTAGGGGCATCTGACACATTTCTATATTTCTATAATGCTTTCATGGTAATTTGTTCCATCATATATATGCCAGTATACTATGGAATACTACAAGATTCTCAGTGTATGAATATATGACGATACTGAGTGAACTTACAAGAAAATTAAAAAAACACATCTGTTTTACAGAGAGTATAAAAACAGCCTAGAGGATTGCTGGTAACGTCAGTTGTCTTCATCTATTGATATCATGTAAAGTTGGACGAACAGGAAGTAATATAATAAAGAATTTACTTCCTATTAAACCCTCTGGTTTCTGGTGGTTAATTTCGTCAAGTACAAAATTATGCTTAAAAGTTGAAAAATGACTTAAACTGTTGTATATGGGTACTCATCTGCTACTACTCGGTGAGAGATTTCCTATGAATACCAACATGACAGGGTTTAGATGGTTTTCAAAACTTTTTGCATTTTTCTGCCATGGATGAAAGTAGTCTCAGCATCGAAAGGATTAATGTGAGAGCGGTCGAGTATTTTGGTCGCCCGCATGCCTGGTTGCTACCTGGGCTTCGTTTCGGTGAGCAAGTTTGTGGTTAGTGACGTCACAAGCTACGTCACTAACCACAACCAGCTCGCCAAAACGATTGAGGTTCGAACCACATCACGTGCCTTGTTCGGGCTGTTTGATTGGACGCCATGGGTTCCCCTTGTAATACAAGATATACTAAGATCTACATGTGTTGTCTATAGTCAACCAAGTACACTTCATTATCATTACTGCAATTGTTTATATATGTTAAGGCTCATCGAGGACTGAATAAAGAAAATGTGTATCTCCCATCGTTCGTAGCATGAACCAGGCGAGAACCACTATCAATTGGTTCCTAATTTTTTAACCAGACCGCGTGACTCGGTTCGAACCAGGCGTGAAACAGTTTGCGAAAACGACTTCGGTAGGAACCAGAGCACGTGACTAGCGAGAACCAGCCTCGCCAAAACGAAGTCCTGGGTGCTTGGGCCGGGCAAATGCCTCATATGGTTGGCGGGCGAAAAGGCCCTGCATGTTTTTCAGCTTTTTACCCAGAATGTTCACACATTATTGGGGGGGGGGGGGTCCCTTTGTGATGCGTGATAAGGAGTCAAAGGTTGTCAGAGAAATCATCAAGACAGATTCTAGGCAGTTGGTCAACACCAAATGACGAACTAAAGATGACTCTTAAATGGCAGGAGAAAACCCCGGGGGGGGGGGCACTTGGGTATTTAGGGGGGCGCATACGTTCGTTATCAAAATTTAAAAATACCCCTAAAGCACTGATTTCTGGCCAAAAAAGCACCCTTATTTTAATAAAACGCTGATTTGTTCCACTATTTAAACACCCCTTCTTTTATCAATACACTGACATTGGATGAACGGGAACACGTATTTTAACTTAAGATTTTATAATCCTCTGCGTGCTTAGCGGCAGCAAGTGGCGGCAGCAAACTCGGAAGCCCAGTCACTTCGGGAGTCACTCGGCGTCAGAGCCGCGGATATTTCGTGGATTGTAAGGGGATTTTGACCCCCATACTTCGTACCTTGGTACAAATAAGTACCCTTCTTTTACAAAATCGCGGACATGCAGAGGTCTTAAAAAATGACCCCTTCTTCCGCGAAATACGTAACTAAGGTGCGGCCCCCTCTGTACCTGAGTGCCCCCCCCCCCCCCCCCCCCCGGGGAGAAAAACTTCGCAAGAAATGACGAACTACAGAGGACTCTTAAATGGCAGGAGAAAAACTTCGTAAGAATGGCCTAGAATGATCCATTAGTGTATGTTTATTTCAAAGTATAAAAAGGCACGTACAGGAAGTGATGAAACATGACTGATTATCGGTTTGTTTTGAATGGGTTGGATGCAATCGATTATGCAAATTAAGGAAGAAGCTTAATTAAAATCACAGGTATACGTACCAGGAAAAGAACAGAAATAAAGAAATATGCATTTATGATAGTATAAAACTTATTTATTTCTTCATAACTTCCTTATAACTGCATACCTTTTTATTTATCTTCTTTTAATTTTTGTTTTGTGGCAAATGCATCTCATTCTGATATAACTCAGATGATTTTTAAACTTAATGTTCCCCGTCTTATACCAACACGACATTCATCATCATAAAGAAATCTTTAGAACATAAAGAGAAATCGAGTGATGATGCATCCTGGTTATGAAACCACCGATCATGATGCGAGTTGGCTTGTGTAGCAGGTCGCCAGTGGACCAGTCTGGTTGTCATGCTAAGTTACGTGTAGGTATGATGGCTCCACCACTATATATAGTGGCTCTTAAGTAGGTGCGATGTCTATCTCAAACTAAAGATGGCAGTACAGTTTTCATGAGTTGCAGTTTGAAACAAAAAGCCCAAGTGTGTCCCCCTTGAGGTTTAATTAAGAACTAAACCTGCAGTAAAATCAATTCAAGGTAGATCAGTGAGACCATGGAAAGTGTCAGATACCACAGACTTGTAGCGAGTCTACCAGTTGATTTGAGCGCTGCTCCCTCTCCATTTCACTGCCAACTATTTGGCCTTCATTCCTACCATTGTAACGGAAAGAAAAACAAACATTTAGGCTAAACTTAGTTCATGTTTCATGTGCCTGCACTGGGGTGGTCTTGACCACAGACCGCCATGAAGTGTCCTAGAGCGAGTTTCCGCGACGTCGGTTGCCGAAAGTCACGTGCTGCAAGCTGGAGACTTCGTACCCAAACTGGTTCGTAACCAATCTGATGCGTACCCAACAGCTTTCGTCACCACGGATCAGATTGGTTTCGAACCAGTTTGGGTACGAAGTCTCCAGCTTGCAGCACGTGACTATCGACAACCGACGTCGCGGAAACTCGCTCCTAGCTGGCAGGGTGTATTGGCCTCATTCGGACAACCAAATTCTCAAAAATAAAATCAGGACACCCCCAAAATGTTGTGAGGAGTTTCTAAATATGTAAAAGTTACGATAACATATCAACTGTCTGAGGTAATATAAGGCATGAATCTACTCCAGTAAGTTTTTGCTGGGTCGCTCACGACCCAGTTTCTCTTTGGTTTGCAACCGGAAGTCTCAGTGGAGAGAGCGGAAATAAGAAGCCATCTTCATTGAAGAATTATGGTCTTGCCACAATTTTATTTGCGAGAAAGCTATATCATTAAATCTAAGTTGATATTCTAGCATGCGAGTTTATGAAATGGATTAGTTTCAATATTTTCGCTCTCAATTCTTTGCCTGCATGGCTTACGAATATTCGCCCGACAAATGACAAGCACGAGCAGCTATAAATAAATCAAGGTAGGAAGACACCTACGGATGTCTTAGGAGCACGGAATTGCGCAAAGTGACAAAATAAAGAGTCTTTCTTTCTATAGAAATATTTAAGATTGTTTACAATTTTCATAGAGTTATAGTTGAACACTTTAATTTGATCAATTAATTTGCAAAAGTGGGTAATTGGTCAACTACGCTACGCAGCTACGCAGATTAATGTGTTGCAATAATGGTTACAAATACCACTGCTGCAACATTAGGAGCAATTGAAATCAGCGGTCGTACGCCTCCGTTCGCTTCACCCTATCTTTGTCTACAGGCTGACGGAGCATTGAGAACACATCAAAACCTTTTGCAGCGTTGTCTATTCAACCAACAACAGACTGTACAATCATTAGTAAATGCCCTATGAATCTTACTTAGTCAGCCTCATAATAGTATACCTTCACAAATTATATCAGTAAGACTCGGGAAAGAGCGGGACATCGACAGCACAGACTTTTAGGAAGTCTAGCTCCACACCTGACATAACTCAGGTCGGGGCGCATGGTGAGGAGAATGCAATGGGCAAATAGGTAAATTACTCCTGAATCTGTGACTAAGTATCCCTGAATGTTCAGAGCAAGCAACGAATTGCTGCGGCGACGTTACTTGATCTATTGGTTCCTGGATCAGCCGATCAAAGTGGAATAGACCCGACAGGAAAATAAATGTAATTTCCCCCACTTTATTTGTGCTCTGCCGCCGTAGGTACACCAAACACAACTTTAACAGGGATGGTAATACAACTACAGGAACATTAATACCAGAGCAATACAATATTACAATAGCAATGCATTACGGTGGTGTAGAAATGCATCAGCTTATCAAAAAATCATTCTTTTGATATTCAAAAATATGGTTTAAGTACTAGTATGTATTCTAGTACTGGCCAAAAGGTCACTTTATTATTTACCTCCCTCCCAACTGTTTGCCGACTTGGGATTTCAGTGTATTAAAAAAAATCAATTTTATTTTAATTACTTTCCTCCAGACCATGTAAATTGGTCTGCGAAGGATCTGGGAACCAATAAATCAAGTAACCATCGCCTGAATCACAATTCGTAAATGGTATAATGCTTCAGAGACTACTATAGTCATAAACAAATATGCGCGTATATCTGTGTTTCCTGCACTACCCTTATCCAAGAGAATACTCTTAGCTTTAAATTACGAACAAGTATGTACATGATACTGAATGACCAAAATTCAAGGACAATGTCGTTCGCCAGGATAAATCTCACTAGGACGGATGCCAATACCATACTTCAACTTAAAATAGTTTTGAGTACAATCAATTATGAGTTTTTTCATAAACGGACACTGTCCCCATCTCTTCATTACGGCCGGCTTATTTATGAAATGGTATATCCGTTTGCCAAGCTTTTGAACTATTGACACATAGGTTAATGAGCCTTAAGTGTGTAGCTGCAGGGATATCCGGGACCTCTGATATTTTGTACCATTGAAAGAATTGCCGAACAAAAAAAGATTTGTCATGATATGATTAGAATCAGTCATGAGAGATACCACAAATAGATACCCCCTCTCCTGTACTCATTACAGTCGGTTTAATAACCCATTTAATATTTTCTTTATCAAGTAGTTTCTTTGCCAATAGAATGAAATAAAAACTCATATGACGGAATTATATGACTGACATTAAATGTTTTTTTATTATAAAATACGTTCCAATGTTCATAATTCTTTTTCCAATATTTGTAATTCATGTTTCAATATTCATAATTATTTCTTTAAATTGAAAAAATATCATGAATATTGAAAAAAAAAAGTAGGAACTTTGGAAATACATGGTTAATTTCCAATATTCGTAGATTATCTCCAATGTTTATAATCGTTTTATAATATTCATAATTCATTTTTCAATATTCATAAATACCTTGGATTATGAAGATTGAAAATTTATTCGAAAGTGAATTTTGGATATTGAAAAAATGTTCATGAATACTGAAAAAAACATTTATAAATATTCCCAATCTTTGAAAAATAATTTACAATATTCATAATACATTTTCCAATATTATGGGTATTTCATGTGTCCCTGAAGGCATCCTGGTAAGACCGAGGGTCATGCAGAGTCATTAAGTGTTCATTAATGCTCCCCTGAATAAGTAGTACTAGTATGTAGTGCTAGTATCTTGTGGCTCATGTTGTAAATTTAGACTCAGAAATAAAACGAAACGGGATTATTTTACTTTTTTTTCTGCTTATTTTTATTTTCCTTTCATGAGGACTTGTAAAATGAACTGATAAATATGAAATGACTAAATCATGTCAATGACTGACCTATGAAAACTTGAGAGGCTGAGCATTATGGGGTATTGTAAAAAAAGGGGCAAGACATTTCATTCAGTTGCCATAGACCTCACTATACTGTTTTATTCATTTCACTTTGTAATTTTCCAGACTAGTAATTGAACTTATAATCTATATCAAATTTAATTATCCTGTCGTCTTGAACACTCATGTTTGCCCCTCATATTATAAATGACCAACGACCCAGCTGGAAACCCATGATGCCTTGCATCAATCATCGATACTTGTAGTTATATCTGAAGGATTAACGCCGACGGGGTGTTTTATAGGCTCTATGCACAGTTCGGCCATATTGGATTCAAAGCGAGGCTGAGTACCTAAACAAGTGCTTGACAACAGGTCCAGCATGGTAAACTGCTGTGTACCTCAATGTAGTTGTGGTCTTGCATTTAGGCCAGATTGGCAATATCCTTGTAACCCAAATATATCTTAGTTAGGAGAATACATATATATAGTGAACAAAAGAAGAACCTGAAAAATATTTGAAGGAAAAATGTATTTATCTGTTGAAAAACTGGCATTGGAGAACTTTTAGGCACTGTATAGTGTCTGCTTCCTTTCCTTGGTGTCTTTAAAGGCCAGAAGAGAATTTAAAGCAGTCAGATGAATATGTTAGACACTTCTGTTAAGTTGTTTTCGTAATCTTTACCATCTGCAACCCCTACTCATCACAGCTACAATCACTATGGGACACCGGTTGAACAAGACTGATAGGCATGAAACATCCTGTATCTTTTAGGTTAGATACCTGGATCTAGGGGAATCTGAAATGATTCTCTTTTAAGGTTTAAAGGGGGCATTTATTGAGTTTAAACAATCTATGATAAGAAAATAAGAACACATCAAACAGGGTCTTTGAATAAAGCAAACTTGATTTATTCTGGGATTCAATGTAAGATGGTCTCTATTTAAAAGTATAAATACTTTCAAATTGACATTGGTATTCACCTTGTTTGGTGGTGATCATACTTCATTATGACTCAAATAAAACCAGACAATACTAATAGCATAAAAATCATTATAATTCAATTGTTATTATTATTATCATTGTTATTGTCATTATTATTATTGACATCAAACTTCCCTTATTTACTCTTATTGATATTATCATTATAATTTTTACCATCATTATTATTATAATCATGATTATTATAATTATTGTTATCAAATATTTCATTATTATTATCATTGTTGTTATTATTATTGTTATCATTATTATTATTATTATTATCATTATTATTATTATTATTATTATTATTATTTTTATTATTAATATCATTATTATTATTATAGTCATTGTCTAGAATAATAAATTTAGATAATGTCAGTTGAATATTTGTTTTTAACACACCACAGCTCTGATGAAGATTCATGAGAAAATGTGTGGAATGAAGTTGGAGTTATACAGGGGTCCAGTTAGACACTAGCCCGATAGCTCGAGGCTACAGAAAATTGTTTCGGGCTATAAGATTATTTGCCTTTGTAGCCCGGCTGGCTATAAGAAAAGATTGACATTTTTGGGTCATGCTCAGAGGAATAACAATACTATAAGCAGTGTGTGTGTGTGTGTATATATATATATATATATATATATATATATATATATATATATATATATATATATATATATATATATATATGTATATATATATATGTGTGTGTGTATAATTTAGGATAACCAAGGCAGCTCGTTATTTTTTTTTGTTTTTTAATGGGACTAAACAATTTTCTATCGGGCTATGAAGTTTTAAGAAGCTATAGCTTGGCGGTCTTCCTCAGTTTTTTGCCGTAGCCTGACCCCTGTTATACTGTATCAATATCTTTATCAGGCATAAACAATTGTTTGTTTTCTGTGACCCTACCCGCCCTATTTTTTCGGGGCCCTCCCTTTAGTCTTTTAATGAGATTTTGAGTCAAAAACTCAGTATTCAACTATGAGCCTACCATTTATCACTAAAATATCCTTAAAATAAAAACATTCCCCTACCTACCTACCCTAATTTTTCTTTGGGTGTTACAAGAAACAAACAATATATTTCTTAGGCTTGACTACATTGCAAAAATGAATACAAATGAATAACAAAATACCACCCTGAAACTAGCCTGCACCAGTATAAGTATCCTACAGTGCTTGTCAAAATCAAAACAGATAAACAAACTTTCAGCATCATAATTAGGAGTCAAAATAAACTTTTATCTCCTCTGCTTTGCAGCTTTGAGTGTTCTGTTAATTTATTCAGTGATCTGGGTCTACATGAGAAAATAAACCCTATTTAACACATCTGTGAGTCTACACAAACTGTACTAGCCATGCTGGTAGTATGGGCACAGCCCAGCTGGCTTGGGTAGCTGGCCTCGTTCTGGACACAGGAAGTGGCTTACTGTGCATAGAGCCTATAAATCTCTTAAAATGTATAATTCTAACACGGACGATGAATTGTATGTATTAATTATTGGATATTTGTTCTATATTCTAACTTTCAATGTTATAACTTATCTAGTATTCGTATGTATTAACGATGTCCATATATCCTTATTTTTAATATTTTGTACTCATTATGAATTTTTCTTGTATATGTATACCTTTACATCATGCCGATATTATACAAATATGCCATGCCAGTGTGGGTATCCTGATGGAATGTCTCCCAGAGGGAGGATGGTTTTCCCGAGGGCAGAGCCCGAGCGAAAACTAACTAACCTTCCATAAGGATACCCACACTGGCATGGCATATTTGTTTTATTATACCGAACAAACCCCAATTTGGTAAAATATCAATGAAAACAACAATGACTGCCGGTAGATCCAGTGAGAACGGTGGATGTTTTGCCGGTGGCCATTTCGCCGGTGGACATGATGGAATGGGCAACCTTTGTAAGCCAATCACAGTTTACGATTTTCACGTGAGGTATAATAAAGTCAATAAGCATACAATACAATACAATTTCTCAAGTAACTACTTTGACCTAAATATGACCTATGGCATAATATAATATTTAAACTCTTGAATAAGTAAATAAACATGTATGGTAATCATCTGGATATATTGTGGTCTCCCTTGAAAATATTGACACCCAAACGTTTTACAATAGCCAATTTTGGGCACCAAATTTCCATATCCTGGTTAAGTCCCTGTACTGCCAGGTATGACAATAGCACGAGATATATAGAGAATATTCCCAAAGTAGACGACGTCAGATTGATGTCAAAAAGAGGTAAGCATGTACACTTCCGTCATGACTTCGCGGGGCAGCGGTTCCTCCCCTGTTGCTTGTATTCAGATGAGACAAAAACACTACACCTGAGCTGGGAGATGTGACCGAGCGAAGGTCTACTTTTCAGGTGTAGGGTCTTAGCCGCCTATGCGTCCAGCGTGTCATTTGGACACCCAGAACACTGTTTTTTGACAGTTTGGACACTCAAAAGTTTATGTCAGGATTTGCTGATGATGACTTTTCCATGAGGATAAAAGATGTAGAAGATGTTATGTCACTTTTATAATACACACAAGGCAGTTACTGGCCTAAAAAAGCAAAATCTGTAAATATATAGGGTTTATCGTATTAGAAGTATGTACTTTGTACCACACTTTGGACACGCAAAAGTCTATGAAACCTCTGTTTGGACACCCTGTTTCCAAATATTGGCTGAGACTATGTTCAGGTGTTTAAAATTTGTCTGGTATATTAATCCGCATATCGCAGGAATGATAGCAGAGCACCTACTGACTATACCATGTCCTCTAGTGGCAAAACGTTTTAAATAAATATACCGAACCTCTCGGTAAATGAGGTTGAATAATTGCCTGTCTACCGAGATGTTCGGTAAATAGTGTTGAATTCAGAGCTACTTACCGAATCTCTCGGTAAATATTATTGGTTGAATAATTGTCTATTTACCTAGATGTTCAGTTCGGTAAATAGTGTTGAATTCAGAGCTATTTACCGAGCCTCTCGGTTAATAACGTTGAATAATTGTCTATTTACCGAAATGTTCGGTAAATGGTGTTGAATTCAGAGCTTTTTACCGAACCTCTCAGTAAATAGCCTCGCCCAAGTGTCATGGTCTTAGCCCATACAGTATTTGGAAACAGGGTGTCCAAATAGAGGTTTAATAGACTTTTGCGTGTCCAAAGTGTGGTACAAAGTACAAACTACTAATAAAATAAACCCTATATATTTACAGATTTTGCTTTTTTAGGCCAGTAACTGCTTTGTGTGTCTTATAAAAGTGACACTACAGCTTCTACATCTTCTATCTTCTAAGAAAAGTCATCATCAGCAAATTCTGACATAAATTTGTGGATGTCCAAACTGCCAAAAAAACAGTGTTCTGGGTGTCCAAATGACACGCTGGACACATAGGCGGCTAAGCCCCTGCCAAGTGTTGTTATACCAGAGACATCAATTTACTAGTAAGTCACTGGTTATACTTATGACCCCTCCACCCAGACCACCCTCCCTCCCTCCTCCCATACTAGAGGGGCGCGGTTTGTTTTCTGACTTTTTTAACTATCTGGCTACTAAAAGATAGCAAATATGCTGTTTATTCGTGGTTACAGCTCCTAGCTGGCTTTGGGACACTAACATTATGTCTGTGTGCGAGTAACCACAGACTGTCACTGTTTGTGTTCGGGATCACGATAACAAAGAGGGAAATCCCTCGAGCCTCGGTTTGGTTTTTGTGGGCTTTCCCCGTGACGTCATCAAAAGCTGCGCTCACACATATTTGCAACAATCTATCGTTTACTGCCCGCAATCATTGGCTATTTTGATGGTTTTCTGGGCGTGATCGTGCGATCGGAGATTGCAAGATGAATGTTACGAACGCTGCGAATCTCTACATCACGACAACGCGCTACGTTCTGCTAGCGAACCCAGAAGATCAGGCAACTTGGAGTGAGCTGTACCGCTACTTGCCGTATCTTCGGCAGTCTCTGTCGTGTTGTGTGTGTGCTAACATCCTAAACGTTCCCTACGGTCCGTACGACTCGACATGTCAGCATCATGTCTGCAAGGAGTGCGTCGGCGGAAAAATGCGTCTTAAACCATCATGCAGCTGGTGCAAAGATTACAGTAAGTTCGTGGAAAGCCCGCCTTTGCGTATGATGATTCAGTGTTTCCGCAAATTCTGCGAGTACATCGCGGAGTCCCCCTTGGCCAGGCAACTGAGCGGCGGGGCAAGTAACGGCGGGACCAATGCCTTGATGACTATTGTCAGGGAGGGAATGGACATCAAGGATGATTTCCGCTGTAATACGAACTCGACCACCTTTAGTCTGTTTCCGCATCTACCGCCTGTGACGTCACGCGTCAGCAGAGGTAGTCCGCACCGCTCGCGAACGAACAGCAGCATCACGAAGCACAACAACATAAGCACTACCCTCCCACAGGAGTCGCAGACTGAAAACGACAATGGTGAACACAGCGGTAAGGAATCAAAAGGGACAAACACAGAAACACTTAAAGAGGAGACTGAAAATGAACCTGAAAAAGTGAAAGACAAAGGAGAAAATTTAGTGCATGCCTCAACTCAAACAACTGTAGACGAACATGTCAATGGAGATGAATTGACTGAAAGTGAAAGTGAGGCGCTGCCGAAATCTGAAGAAAGAAATAACATAGAGCAGCATAGCAATATTGAAACTATTCCGTGTGAAGTTTCCATTGTAGATATCCTCGAACCGATGAATCAGTTGGACTCGAGCACACCTCCTGAGGAGGAGACGAAGGAGAAACCGGCGAAACGGCGCAGACATACATCAGAGCGATCAGAGACATCTGGTGGCACAAGGAAAAGGCTCCGATTGAGCAGCTTGTCGGAAAATCACGAACAATCTATATTTCATACTCCTAATGACGAGTTGTCCACCTACACAGTTCCGCCGGTAGCGGAGGTCATGACCCCTAAACCGGCAACGCCCCCGCAGACAACCACTCCTCTACCAGTGAAAGAATCAAAAACCCGTAATAAAAAGCCCAAGGTTAAAAAAGAAGGGTGTCGTTGTGGTATGGCGACTCCCAACCCCGGTAAACTGACATGTTGCGGTCAGCGCTGCCCTTGTTATTCCTCACATAAGGGTTGCGTTGATTGTCGCTGTAGGGGCTGCCGCAACCCCAGACAGGGGCCTGACGGGATCAAAATTCTCCCTGCCCCTCCTGCGGTCATAGTTAAGCAAGAAACACCCAGCGATGACAGCGATATTGATATTGACGTATGAGATTGCATACGATATTGACATATGAGAATGCATAGGATATCGTTATTGAGGTATGAGGATACATACAATATTTATATTGAAGTATGAGAATACATACAATATTGGTATCGACGTATGAAAAATATGTACTTACAATATTGATATTGAAGTATGAGAATGCATACAATATTGATATTGACGTATAAGAAAACATACAATATTGATATTGAAGTATGAGAATGCATACAATATTGATATTGACGTATAAGAAAACGTACAATATTGACATTGAAGTATAAAAAACGTACAATATTGCTATTGAAGTATGAGAATGCATACACCATTGATATTGAAGTATGAGAATACATAAGATATTGATATTGAAGTATAAGAATACATGGAAAGAGGTTCAAGCCAAACAAGTTTCGATCTGCGGGTATGACAAACGCTTTGGCCAGTATGGCTATTGTCCCTTTAAATCCTCAAGCCCTACTCTGCAGTCCAAATCGATTTTTGGTCTTACTGAATTGCCGTCCGATTTTCCGATATTCAAAAAAATTACAATTTCTAAAAAAAAATTGGTTTCAGTCTCGCACGTGCATCGTCTAAACCAGCAACCATTTTGGCACCGCTCAGAGGTCCGTGCTCCCATAATGCATTGCGTACAGAAATCAACTTCCTGCTTCTGATGTAATGGCTGAGAGAATTTTAAAGTTATTTTTGAAAGTATTTTTGCGGCTGACACACTTTATTTGAGCAAAAATCTGTAATATTGGACGGGCCTTATTTAAGAAATTAAGAATATTTTCAAGCTCTAGACAACAAATTTCAAGCAGCATTTTAAATAGGAATGGGCCAAATGGCAAGAATATGAACATAACCTGAAGGGAATGTCTGAAGAAAATTCACTTTCCCTATTATAATTTTTATTTCCGAGGGGGGGGGGGGGGCATTTCATTTGACAAGGGCAAAATGGGACATCAGTATCATCAGCCCATGGTCTCATGTTTTGAAAAGATATATTGTTTGTTAAGTTATTAACCTTTTTTGTGCAGGGCAAGTAAGTGCTTGCAGTATTATTACTGAAGCCAACTTGCTGTGTAGGGTAGGTGGGTTTACAATCAAAGAGTTCTCCAACACAAAGATGTCTAAAACTGTGCCTGAACGGAGGATTTTTAAAGGTTGATAATAAACAATGTGGCTACATTTCAGACATCTAATTCCTGCTCAAGTCGACCTGACATCTGCCAGTGTCAAAAAATATGCCAGACCCATCATTTACCCATGTGGCTTTCGATTCGAAGCTACTTTCAGTTGTGAGGCCATCCATGCCCAGGAAACTGGGAGGCAATCAGGTGTGCGTTTGTGGATTATGTCCGGGTTGCCCACACATTTAGTGCAGGTATTGAATGTCAGCACTGTACCTGGCTGAGTACAATACACAGGCAAATCTCAGTGCTGCAAGTAAACAGTACTAAAATTTAAGAAAATACTAGCTAAGCGGGTCATTTGAATATTAAGACAAACTTGTAAACTGCTTGTGTAATTAAAATGAAAGGTAGCGTATTTAGGGATTTAAAAAAGGGCAGGTAAACATTTTAGGGCAGGTAAAAATTGGAGTTGACTTTCCCAAGAGGGCATGTAGACATTTGAATTAGTGTTGAGCCCTACCTCTAGTACTTATGTTTTGAGTCCTGAGTACAGTGAGGAGTACAGTGAAATAATTACTAGCTTTTACACTGAAATGAAATTTCAAATATTTGTTCGAATTTGGAATAACCTAAAATTGTTTGTGTAACATTTTACTCATTTCATGCCAAGATCTCTGATTCTTGTGATGAGTGTTGTCTGGATATTTGATATTTCTAGAAATAAAAGTAACCTTGGAATTCCAAATTTCTTTTAGAGAAGATTGTAAGTTTAGTGAACATTTTCCTTTACAAATATTGTTCAAAGGATGATGTAATAAATATATATAACTTGGTTTCTTGCAATTTGTTGCCTTGGTTGCTAGAAGCAAGAATGGGTGTCCCAGAGAAGTCTGCACTTGCGAAGGCAATGAATTAAAGAACGGTAATGATATGTAAATCAGTGTGTTGATGCTCGCAAGATTTTATCATATTTTTGATGTGAAACATTGAAAATAGAGGAAAAACAAACAGGTTCTCACTTTGTGACATTTGTATAAGTGGTTGTTCATGTAATTAAGTGTCAAATCCATCCATTAAGTGTATTTCATTATCTGATATTCAGATTGTTGCAGTGTACGCAAACACACATATGTATATATATTATATATATATATAGATATAGATATATATACACATATATATGTGTATATATATATATATATATATATATATATATATATATATATATATATATATATATATATATATATATACATATATATATATATATATACATATATATATATATATACACATATATATATATATATGTGTGTGTGTATATATAAATATATAACCATGTGATACTTTCCTAGTATTACCAGGTTTTGTACTCATAAAGCTGTAATTGGGTGTAACTTAAGAATGATATGTAGATGTAGATACATTGGGCATGCTTGGCCTTCCGCCTGGCCAGTGACATGGCTAATTTGGTCATTTTATCATAGTAGCCAGTAAAAGATGCAAAGGCCACATTCAGACCTGGCATTTCACATCATCATAGAACATCTAGAAATCTAGATTCTTTTGTATGTAATATCCGCCATCTTGTAATCTAGATCCTTTATCAAATGAGGACAAACGTGCATGAATATTTCCAGGGTACCACAGGGAAAAAGCAACAGTGACTTCAATAACTGATTTAACCCATTCACACTCAGAGTTTCTCTAGAAATTATCGTCTGCTACTTTCATACTTTTGAAAATAACTTGGGAATAAGGAAAAGTTCTCAAAATATTTGAAGGGGAGTTGTTGTTTGACTACGGGTTAACATTTCTCCTTCAAATATTTTCTAAAAAATGCTTTTGTTAGAAAAATATCTCCAAAATTGTCAGGCCTGTACTGGCCGCTGTGAGCATTAATGGGTTAATCTACTTGCCAGAATGGGCAGGTTTATTTCATTTTTTTTCTTGGCCAGGAATATTTTGGAATTGTGCTGCAAAATATTGAAAACTTGGCAAAGCATATCCTAAATGGAACAATGTCAAATGTGGACAGTCAGTTCTCATTTTGAAAGGCCTATCTATGTAATTTAATTTTAGCTCAGCAATGTATATATTTAATAACTGTCAGCTTCAGGTCTTTCCATAATGGCCAAGTCTGACATAATTTCTACTAGCCCACAAGTCACTTTTACTTGCCAAGGCAAGTGGGAATTCAGTGCCTGAATATCAACAGCCGTTGAGTCCAAAACTGCAGGAAATAAATTCAGCCAGAAGAAAGAAAAAAAACAATATATATTATATATATATATATATATATATATATATATATATATATATATATATATATATATATATATATATATATATATATATATATACATATATATATATATATATATATATATATATATATATATATATATATATATATATATATATATATATAATATATTTTAACCCATTAATGCTCATAGCGACCAAAGTAGCCATATAATTTTGATGACATCTTGCAGGCATAAGCTTAGGTATGAACATATTGAATTGAGAAATATTAATTAGAACATCACTAATAACTCCCCTCCAGGTTCTTGGTCAGGATTTAGAAACTGGGTGCCTAAAATTGGCAATTGTTAAATTTTTTGGCGTCCTTATTTTTAAGGGGGGCAACAATATACTCAAATTTCAACCATAAACAAATATAAATTTATCAAATAAGGCACAATATCCTCATACAATGTCATAGGAATTATATGGAGATGAAAATATTCAATTTATATGCTTGAGATTGACATTTGAAGAAATTCCTCACAAAAAATGTGGGTGTCCTGAGGGGTGCTTTTTAAGGTTTCGGGTGTCCAAAAAGACACCCAGACGCCCTGCTGGCAAAGACCTTACTCCCCTTCAAATATTTGTAGAATCATTCTCAATTCCCAAGTTATTGTCAAAAGAAGTATAGATCCTGACAAAGGTTTCTGGAGGTACTCAGATTCAGATTTAGATGTGATGTATTATTGGAAAATGAAACCCCTTAATGGAGTTTCTACTAAATCTTTCAAAATGATGAATTAGGTGGTTAGCATCTTTCTAGCAAATAGTCAGTTTTATGGTGTCACAAGCTTAGCTACCTTAATTTTCCACAAGAATGTTTAATAATGTGCAGTAATTAAAACTGAATTCCAGAAGTGCAATATTCTCTTTAAGAATTAATTTCTATTCTAATTCTTTATTCTAAGAAGTAGATTTGAGTAAAATGAAACACTCTCACCTGCGCAAATAATTATATTCAAATGCATCATTCACACATTTGATTTTAACCTGTATCTCTTTAGTCTACACACTTATCAGAGGTATTTACATTTTGAATGGTTATATATTAATATGTTACATCATGTAAATGTATATTTCACATTATTTACATCAAGTATTGAGATTTGACTAAGACATAAATAACTGAAAATTTAGTGCCATTGTATGAAAAAAAGTTGGCTTCTGGGTTTACGTATTCAACTTTTGTCACACAATGGTATGTAATATATTGATTATCTCATAATTGTTTGATTTCATTTTATGAAACAGCCATCTTCTCTATAGCTTACAGCCATCTACCTATATGCCTATTTAACCCTTCCAATGCTGAGGCTACTTTCGTCCAAAGCACAGGGATGCAAAAATCTTTGAAAACCGTTGAAACCCTGTCATGTTGGTATCCATTGGATAGCTCTTGATGAGTACTCTCAGATGAGTACCCATATGCCAGGGTTTCAGTCATTTTTCAGGTTTTTGCATTATTTTCCACTGGCCAAATTAGCCACCAGCAGCATAAGGGTTACCGTATTACCCCGCATACAACACGCACTTTTATACACTGCAGCACCTATGTCAAGGAGGGGGTGCGTGTTATCAACGGGTGCATAAACCAGAATATTTTTACATCGATGCTATGGACGTGTGGGGCATGGTGGAAAATACTTTGGTGGGTTCCTATTGTCTATTGGCCTATCACCATGACGAAGTTATGATGATTGCCATTCTGATACCCTGGATGTCCCAGATGATATTTAAAAATAGACTTTTCCCGTACTGTTAATTGGTATCACTTGCAAAGTGACTCTGAGCACTATAAACACTGTACGATTTAAGCCTCTTATTCTCTGAATCAACGCAGGTTACGGTACTGGGGTCAAGATTCCCACTCCCCAACTCCGCCTGCGTGTTATAAACAGGGCATTGTATTTTACATATGGGAAAGGGACTTGGGCAGGGGGTGCGTATTATCTATGGGGTGCGTGTTGTATGCGGGGTAATACGGTAATGGTATTTATGCCACCGGGTTGCATTTTTTGAACCTCAAAATGTACAAAGAACGGGTTCACTGCTAGTTGGGGCAATACCTTTGAATAATGTTTGCTCAAACAAATTTTCTACATCCCTTTGCTTTTTATGGATTTATGTGGATTTACACTACGTTTTTCTAAAACAGGTGATCAACATCATACTACCCATCAAGTTCAGGCAATGGCAGCTAAGTCCTTAATAGGTCATTACCATAACCATAGGCCTGGCTAGCAGCTTAGACTATTATAATAGGGGAATTCTCAGCCAACAGATCTGCCTGTGTGATTTGGGGTACAGGCGGGGTCTTAGCCAGGATTTATAAAATGCCTGTCTAAAACAGCATTCACTTGTCACAGCAGCAGCGGGTCAACTGATATACCCTGCTTGCAGTCAATAGGTGCAGGATAAATTCAAGGGACTGACTGTTAATAACCCGATTGCTGAACTGATTACAAAGCAGGGCTGTTCAGGTTTCACCCTTTACCGGCGCAATGGGTGCAAATGCGCCTAGTTTTTCTAATCTGCGCCTAGAATATGTGAGCCTAGGCGCCCAAATTGCACCTAGACTTCCTACACTTCCAACCATATATTTTAGAGTGATTTCAGCTAGATTAAGAACCTTGAAATTAAGACTTGAGTTATTATATGCATAGTTTCGAAGGAAGGTGTCAATCAGGATGGCCGATTACAAGGGAGCTGATTGTAACCCGTACTCCTGATATTTCTTGTGGGCGCCTAGATTCTTCTTTGCTAGGCGCCTGAAGAGCACCTTGCAAAAGTGATTATAACCCTTAGGTTGCTGGTGGCTAATTTGGTCAAAACAAAATGATGCGAAAAAAGCTAAAAATGACAGAAACCAAGGCAAATGGGTACTTATATGAGAGCACTCAGCGGGAGCTTTCTAATGAATACCAACATGACAAGGTTTCGATGATTTTCAGAAATCTTTGCGTTCTTGTAATTGGGACGAAAGTAGCCTCAGCATTGTAAGGGTTAAGGTCGATCCCTGCTGTTGGTCACACTGGGCAGCACATGTAGCATGTATGTGTCTACTGCACACTGGGCCTATGATGTAATTGTGTAATACAGGCAACTCTGCTTAATCTGGACGTGTAATACGGATTTTTGTCTAAACCGGACAGACTGGAAGGTCCCAGTCCCTCCCTATACATATAATTCCTATATGCATAATTCGGATTTTGCGTTATCAGGACAGAAATTTAGGGTCCACATCAGTCCGTATTAAGCAGAGTTGCCTGTAATTGGAGCCTTGCAGAATCTCCCTTATCTACCTCTCTGCTTGCAGTTGGGCTACTGTGTTAAATCTCCCAATGCTGGGGTTACTTTTGACCAAAGCACAAGGATGCAAAGATTTATGAAAAAACATGCAAACACTGTCATGTTGGTATTCATTGAATAGCTCTCACTGAGCACTCTCAGATGAGTACCCATGTGTCAGGGTTTCAGTCATTTTTCAGGTTTTTTGCATCATCTTGTATTGACCAAATTAGCCACCTCCATCATAAGGGTTAATTTCATATCCCTGACATTCAGCTCTCAGGTTCTGGTATGATAGATTATTCCAAGAATTATATTATTGATCACTCAGAATTTCCTCTCTGTTCTGGATTTCTATATCATCGCAATATGACCTGAGCTGTTGAAAGCCCCGTAAAAAACAATTCCACCCTACCTCCTGCACTTACTCATAGCTCTTTTTAACCCTTCCAATGCTGAGGCTACTTTCGTTCAGCACAAAAACGTAAAGATTCTTGAAAATTATCGAAACCCTGTCATGTTGGTATTCATTAGATAGGTCTCGCTGAGCACTCTCAGATGAGTACCCATTTGCCAGGGTTTCTGTAATTTTTCAGGTTTTTGCATCATTTTTGAATCGGCCAAATCAGCCACCAGCAGCATAAGGGTTTAAACAGCTTGAATATAAATGTACTAGATGGATACTTGGAGGAATAATGGCATCTTTCAATCATGATCACCATCTTTTCCACCACAAGAATTATGGAGTAAAAACCTCAAAATCGTGCCTGCCTAATGTTTAAAAATGTATTTTCTACCTGACATGAATCAAGTATGAAGAATTTGACTTACTGTATTATGTGCAACATGCAATGTTTTAATGGTCCAGCATGTTGAAATGTCAGACCTAATAACAGGGTTTCTTTGTGTTTTATTCATTGATGTAGGCTTTTCATGCAATTATTTGCTTTTTCTTTATTTTTCGCAGATTTATAAGAGAGTACCATAGGTAAAAATTTGAAGATATCATAAATTGCCAGAAATCAAAGAATCTGCTCTGAGAGCCTACAGTCGAGCATGACGCATTGTGACATGTTTAGTGTGGTAACTACTTTGTTAAGTATGGCAACTTTTTTTTGGTTAGCTAGCACTGTCATTCATGTGTTAAGTGCTTTTTAAACATTAAAACAACAGATTAGTAGAATTTTCTTGCAAATGGATCTGTCTCTGTCTCTCATTTTGGGGAGATAACGGTGTTGATTTTAAAGTTGGACTTTTGTACATAAAAAGGTGTCTGTGAATAGTTTCATTATTGTTATATGTCCCATTATTTGCCTAATCATGAAATGTACAAATCACCAATATGACATTGTAAAAACAATCATGTGTTCTGTCGTCTATCTTTCTCTTGCAGCGCCAACATTTAATTCCTGCACTAAATGCCTGGGCAGCCCAGGTATATAACACAACTGCATGCTTGATTGCCACCCGGTTTCCTGGGTATGGATGACCTCAAAACTGAGCATATCTTTGATTCGCAAGCTACGTGGGTTGTTGATGTGCTTGGCATATTTTATTGACATGCCATTCGCAGTTGTTTGTCCAATCAGACACTGGCAGACGTTCGGTAGAATGGTGGAGGAATTTAATATATGTACTGTACTTGCAACTATAAAGTCATTATTATATGGATGGTGTAGGTCTTGATACAGTAAAGATATTTAATTCCTGTACCGGTTGACCAGCTGCCTGTCAGCGACCAGTAGTGCAGTTGCCCGGCTGTGCGGGCGAGATATCATTATGTCTACAAGTCTATAACAGGAATAAACAACCCTTCCAATGTTGAGGCTACTTTCGTCCAAAGCACAAGGATGCAAAGATTTTTGAAAATCATATAAACTCAGCCATGTTGGTACTCATTCGATAGCTCTCATTGAGTACTCTCCGATGAGCACCCATGTGTCAGGGTTTCAATACTTTTTCAGGTTTCTTTTGCACCATTTCGTATCGGCCAAATTAGCCACCAGCAACATGTATTTGGTGACAGTAGTGGCACGTCAAAAACAAGGAATATCCTGATTATACTACTGTATGAATGCAAGTTAGGTATTATTTTGGCATGATAACACCGATTAGATCACATACACCAAAACTTCCCTGGGCTAAGTGTTGCCATAATTGCATAAACTCACTCCCTCCCCCTTTTACGTAGATTAATCTCACTCTCACTTTTATACACGCTAATACATCAGGGTGCTGAAGAAAAAAATGGAAGGGAGAGGGGAAGAAGTTCTTTCTTTCTTTTTTTCGTTTAAATCATTTTTATTCAGATTTTCTAGCAGTTCTACTACGTTAGTCATTCACAACGTACAGCGTGACACCCTGTCCGAAAAAATAGAATAATATCACCATATTACTATGGCCACATGCTATAAAGTGAAATCATGACGTATCAGCTAGATTAGAACACAACGAACCGCAGTAATTAAGTATCGAATGATCAATACATTGTATCTAAATTTAATAACTTATCGTCACTAAGTTGATACAGGATAATACAATTTCATGGTTACATTGTATCTCATTTAGCAATGGTTCCTTTAAGTATGGACCAATCGGATACATTTGCAAATATATGAATTGACTTATATTCATACACTCATACACACGCAACATTCAAAATCTCAGTAAGATTTCTTGTGTGTGGAGGCTAGCGAACCCCATTGATATTCGTAGACATGATGATACCTCGCTTATCCCTTGTGAGCACTGGAACAAAAGACTTGCACAAAGACACACCTCTATGATCAATAGTCTCAAGTCAAACAAAGGCTTGTGTCCGGCATGCTATACATAGTTTGAAAAGGCATCTATCTGTAAGCCCCTGGGGTTTCCTAGTGTGCTGGTGTGAACATTTCTCACTAAAATTGTCAATGTTATGGCCTGTAAAAAGACTTGAAGAAGTCTTCGTATTGGGCATAGTCAATGATATCCCTATGGTGACTGTACATGCGGTGACCATCACCTATGTAAGCAATGAGATTATGTCATTTGAGTGAAAAGTTGTAAATATTGAAATGAAATAGAATATGGTTTGACAAAGGACGGTTGCGTTGCCTATGATATTCTCTACCCGATAATACTCAAGAATCTGGAGATACACCTTGTTATATGATCATGCTGCTGTGAGGTGTGTTTTGGGGTGGGGGTTTTAACTAGCTCGCAATGGTACTGATCACCTTATATGTGTGAGCGTAATTCATGTTTACATCGTGGGAGGATAATTTCCATCTTAACACTTCTATTTTTATCAAATAGTACAAATGTAAAAATAAGATATAAAAATACTTAGAGTGACTGTGATATATAGGGAATTGTTTCACCTTGAAAATCTGCACTTTGTGATTGATTGAAAAAAGCATGTATTTCCAATAGCAAATGGGTTGAGACTAATTTGACTCTTGTAAACTGTTTGATATTATGACTGAATTGAGGCTGACATTGTGATTAAATCTTGTACGAATACGGCCTAAGCTGGTGCCGACATCTAGCGGCAGGCATGGTAGTTAAATAAAATATCTGTGAGCGTAAATTAATTCCCGCCTCAACGAGAATATCGAGAAACCCAGGCACTGAAAGGTAAGAAAAGAATTCTGGACATGAAAATTGAGAAACAAAATTCTAGCATCGATGATGAAAAAATAGTTTAAAAAAATATTAAATTTTTATCAGCCGATCACGTTTGCTCTTTCGTACAAAGGTTTTTCAGTATTTTGTACCAAAAAAGAATTTCTGGTTCTGGCAGAGCAGAGAAAAATCTGATCTGGTGAAAAAAAGGATTTACTCATTTTGCTTAGTGCTCTATTTGAGAAATGTCGTCTGGATCCTAATAACTAATCAAAATAACTTTGAAATAAACAATTGATTTTACAAACTAGTTAAAGGACAGTAGTAGGTTGAATCCGGATTTCCATTTTTTTTCTTCAAATACAGTGCCGACATTCAATTCCTGCACTAAATGCGTGGGGGGGGGGGGGGGGGACAACCGCACATCGGAGTGTCACCCAGTTCCTGGGCATGGATGCAAGGATGACCTCCAAACAGGACATAGCTTTGATTCGCAAAGTGGCTACGTGGGTCATTGATGTGCTTGACTTGTTGACATGTCATCTCTGGGTGTTTGTACAACCAGACACTGGGAGACGTCCGTTCGACTGGTGCAGGAATCAACTGACTGTACCGTATGGTTACATGGATTCCTTAGTCAGCGAGTTATCACCAAAAGGTCAGGGTTACAGTACAGACATTTGAATCCTACACCAGTCGACCGGACGTCCGTCAGTACCTGGTTGTACAAACACCCATGGATAACATGTCAAAAGCATCAGCCAAGCACATCAATGACCAATATAGCTTGCAAATCAAAACTACGTTCAGTTGTGAGGTCAGGGACATGTGGTCGCATCTATGCCAGGAAACTGATTGGCAATCGGGCGTACGGTCGTGTATTATGACCGGGCTGCCCACGTATTTAGGGCAGAAATTAAGTGCCGGCACTGCACGTTAGCTCAGCGCTAGAGGCATGGCTAGGTTAGGAGATCAGCCTACGCAAGATTCATAAGGCAGCTCTGCCATGGGGGCAGTCCCTTCTATACGAAGCTATTCTAGGTGAGACACCATGCGGAGCATTCGGCGTGCAATGTTCTCGACAATTCCGCCATCGAGGCAGCCTCTTTGAAGTAAGGGCCGTTCCATTTAAAAGTGTGGTGGGGGGGAGGAACGGAAGGTAATTAAAAATTCGACACCCCCCTTCCCCTCCGGCCAGAAATCATATATACTCTAATGGTATAAACTAATTCAGAATTCGGCCCCTCCCCCCTTCAAAAAACCTTCCGTTCCTCCTTCCCCCAGACTTTTAAATGGAACAGCCCTAACCCTTATGCTGCTGGTGGCTAATTTAGACGATACAAAACGATGCATGCAATACACCTAACGATGATTGAACCCCTGGCATATGGGTACTTGGCGAGAGCTATCGAATGGATACCAACATGACAGGGTTAAGGTGTTCTTTTTAGTAGTTGAACGAAAGTAGCATCAAATTTGGAGGGGTTAAGCAAACTACCTGGTGAAGCACAGCGTGCATTCAGTATTCAATACTATATATGACTCTACAATTGGGGGCACAGGCTTTATACCAAGATACTTGGTGGTAAAATAAAACAGCTGGTATTCACCGTGCAATGTTCCAGACGAATTTTTCATTAAGACATCCCCTTGGTATAAAGCAATTATGTGGGTGAGACACAACGAGCATTCAGTGCACAGTGTTCTAGATGCTCAGCCATCGGGGCATTCCCTTTGTATTAAACTGCTCTGTGGTGAGACCGCGAGAATTCAGCGCACGACGCTCTAGACGACTCTGCCATCAGGGCATTCCCTTTGTATTAAACTACTCTGTGGTGAGACCGCGAGAATTCAGCGCACGATGCTCTAGACGACCCTGCCATCAGGGCATTCCCTTTGTATTAAACTGCTCTGTGGTGAAACACGGCGAGAATTCAGTACCCAGTGCTCTAGACGACTCTGCCATCGGGGCATTCCCTTTGTATTAAACTGCTCTGTGGTGAAACACGGCGAGAAGTCAGTGCCCAGTGTTCTAGACGACTCTGCCATCGGGGCACTCCCTTTGTATTAAACTGCTCTGTGGTGAAACACGACGAGAAGTCAGTGCCCAGTGCTCTAGACGACTCTGTCATCGGGGCATTCCCTTTGTATTAAACTGCTCTTTGGTGAAACACGGTGAGAAGTCAGTGCCCAGTGCTCTAGACGACTCAGCCATTGGGGCATTCCCTATTATTAAACTGCATTGTGGTGAAACACGGCGAGAATTCAGTGCACGATGCTCTAGACGACTCAGCCATTGAGGTAGTTCTCTAGCATTGAGTAATACAGAGTGAGATGGCGAGTAGTCAGTGCACAGTGCTCTAGACGACTCTGCCACTGGGGCGAACCCTTTGTATTAAACTGCTCTGTGGTGAAAGACAGCGAGAATTCAATGCAAATTGCTCAAGACGGCTCTGCCATTGAGGCAGTTTTCTAGCATTGAGTAATATAGAGTAAGATAGCGAGCAGTCAGTGCGCAACGTATTAAAAATCTCGGCAATGGGGGCGACCCAGCTGCCAACTTCTCACTGTAGGATAAGTTCTGTGATGATAAGTTACTTAACGCAGCCATGCTAACTTCCAACCTCTCGCCATAAATAGCCCTCTACTCTCCCCTATGCAGTCAGGGGCATGTCTAAAAATAAATCCCTACATCTCATCTACTTCCTAAACATGGCCGCCGACCCAAACCAGCAAACCTAGCAAACCGAACGTAGCATTCTTCTGTACATCTCTAATTGGTGTCAAGTTGTGGGTGTTTTTGGCAAGTTATCCAGCGGAAGTTCGATCCCAGTTGCTTGGATTTATCCCACGACTGGTAAGTAAATATGCAGCATAACAAACACACGAGTACCATTGGTGGTACGGTACCAGTACTGGTTCAAGCCAATGGCAATACTATTCTTCTACCATTATCATTTTCTCATGAGCTCTCCCGTGATATGATCGCATCGAATGTTTGGTGTTTCAGGGCGACACTTACGTGCATGCATACATAAACATACATACATGCATGCATGCATACATACATACATGCGTACACATACATACTTACAACATACAGTACATACATACATACATACATATATATATATATATATATATATATATATATATATTATATATATATATATATATATACATATATATATGTATATATATATATATATATACATATATATATATATATATATATATATATATATATATATATATATATATATAGATATATATTTGATATATATGATATCCAAGAAAAAGTAGTTGCTTATGATCTGGGTTATGTTATTTTTACCCTTTAATGCTTTGGAGTTCCTCGAGAAATTGACGCCTGGATCTACAAGTAATTTTGGCAATAACTTGGGAACACAGAATAATTTCATAAAATATTTAAAGGAGAGTTGCTGGTAATAGTCTAATTTACATTTCTCCTTTAAATATTTTCCCAATTTTGCTTTCACCTTAAAGATTTTTACCAAAGTTGTTAGGCTTCGTTTGGCCGCTGACAACTTCAAAAACATGTTAAGTACTCAAGTAGAGTTGTATCTGAGAAATAAATGGAAGGAATGGATAACCATTCGGAAAAACTTTCTATAAAATATTCTAAAAAAAACATGCTCTGTTATCAAAATATTTCGATATGTCTCAAATGACGTGTAAGCAGCATCTGCGAATGGCTAAACGTCCGCCTCTGCCAGTACTAGTTGTGCCCATTTTGTGATTTTCGCTGTAAAATAGCAGCTTATTATTGGTATTATTTTTGGGTACCGTGTATGTGCATGTATCTGCAGCCAAAACAAAATATTTCCCTATATTGTAGTAGTTCCCATTTGTGTGACTTTCGCTTTGAAATATCAGCTTAGTTGTAAGATGTTTTAGTGTACCGTGTGTGTACATGCATCTGTAGCCAGCTTCGCCACAACAAACTATAGTGACCTGCTTTTGCTGCTGCTGCTACTGCTACTGCCGCTGCTGCTACTCCTGTAGACTTGCTACAAGTCTGTGATTTCTGGCTCTTTCACTGATCTGACTTGAGTTGAATTCACTCCAGTATTAGTTCTGAATAATTTCCTCAAGGGGGACACACTTGAGCTCTTGTCTGATTCTCAACCGCAACTCATCGCAACTCATGAAAACAGTGCTTCCATCTATAGTTTGAGAGAGACAATCAAACCTACTTAGTATGTATAGTGGTGGGGGCATTATACCTAACACAGCCTGAGAACCAGGCTACTACTCCTGCTGCTGGTGGTAGTGATATATTTGCGATGGCACCCAGTTTGGCATTTGTTGGGTTTCAGTCATATCATCCTACGCATATTTCTCAAGTTCATCTGTAGGTTGCTGTCACGTTTGACGGCTGCGTGATCTCGCTGACGAGACGAGATTTGGAAGCTGGAGGTATGCCAGCTATGTAATTAACGCGAGGTAAACATGGTGAAAAAAACAGACAATCACTAGCCAGTTTGATAAACCTATATTGGGTTTTCTGTCTATGCAGTTCGTCGCATTTACAAAAATATCATTTTAATCAGTATCATTAGCATTATCATTAAAAACCACGTTTTCAACTTCTCTGAAAACCCCTATTTTGACCGCTAGCCTGCCCACGTTTTCTCCACACATTCGTGGCCTGGGGATGGCTAGGGTGGGGTGGGGGTGTTTAAGAATTTCAATACTGTATACACTGTTTGAAATATTTTTGACTCCCAAGAGTCTCCGCTGGATCCCCATGCGCGTAAGCTTGGTCGCTATATGAATGTGCAGCGTTGTGGACGGCTGTCCATGGTCCTTCTGCAACTGAAAGACCCCATGGAACTATTCGTGAAGAGAAGGGAATTTCTTCCGGGTTCCGGGTTTCTATCTCGTTGCGATATTACCTAAGCTGTTGAAAGCAACGCAAAACCCCACTCCTTCCTTCCTTCCTTCAATGGTTGACTCGTGGTTAATTTTTGCCACTTGTCAACCACCTATGTACCACATGCTTATCACGATGCGTGGTAGTTACATGGGCGATTCATGGGAGACGAGGATAGTACGCCTATCTCGGATTTTCACGTACTAAAATGGTAATAAGGTAACTCGAATTTCGGTTGGCTCGGACACTTGCCTGGTCCCTTTTTACCCGGGGTTGAGAGAGGGGTACCTGTATGATGTAGTTACATACATACATTAAATTCGTGAACCAGTCGATCGGACGTCTGCCAGTGCCTGGTTGTAAAAACACCCATGGCTAACATGTTAAAGAATAGGGCAAGCATATCTTGAATGGCTTATGTAGCTTGTGAGTCACAGTTAACGTTCTGTTGCGAGGTCATCCATGTATCCATGCCCTGGAAACTGGGTGGAATTCGGTCTTGCGGTCGTGTATAATACCGGTCTGGCCCGCGAATCTAGTGCAGGAATCAAATGTCGGCACTGTGCCTTTCGTTCCCTCACGCAGCACCACACTTGCGGAACCTCTTTCTCTTCCTCCACATTACCCCCACCCCCTTCCTCCACCAATTACCAGGGGTAGGATGTTGATCACTTCGTATGCTTTTACCCACTTGTGCCCGTACCCTAAGTATAGATCATTAGCGTATATGTATACATATGTGCGTGACAGGGTATTGCTATTTCGGTGCTGTGTGCCTGATCCTGGATTGCCAGAGAGAGAGAGAGAGAGAGAGAGAGAGAGAGAGAGAGAGAGAGAAGAGAGAGAGAGAGAGAGAGAGGAGAGAGAGAAAGAGACAGAGGGAGAGAGAAAAGAGACAGAGGGAGAGAGTCAGAGAGAGAGAGAGAGACGAGAGAAAACAGAGAGACAGAGAGGACAGAGAGTCAGGGAGAGAGATAGGAAAAGAGACAGAGAGAGAGAGAGAGAGTCAGAGAGATGAGGAGAGAGAGAGAGTAGAAGAGAGAGAGAGTCAGAGAGAGAGAGAGAGAGAGAGGAGAGAGGAGAGAGAGAGAGAGGAGAGAGAGAGAGTCAGAGAGAGAGAGAAGAGATGAGGGCTGAGAGAGGAGGAGAGAGAGAGAGGAGCGAGAGAGGAGAGAGAGAGAGAAGAGAGAGAGGAGAGAGAGAGGAAGTGAGAGAGAGAGAGAGAGTAGTAGGAGGCGAAGAGATTGAGAGAGAGAAGAGAGAGAGGAGAGAGAGAGAGGAGGAGAGAGGGAGGAGAGAGACCATATGATGCCTTAGGACGTAATTAGAAATTCTCCACGGATTATTTCAATATACACAGGGGGGGCGGATATTGCTTTACCAAAGTCACCGTCAACTTCACCACATATCCCAGACAGGTTGGGACCTCTGAGGAGGTAAGGCATGTGAGAATGTTGCCAGTGATTTGGAGTAAGCCGATGGTTTCTGCCAGGTACTCACTGTCTTTCTGCACGCCATCGAGTTACAACTGGCTAGTCACACAATATGACAGGAAAAGCGTGACGGAAAATCTAAAATTCTAAATTCCAAATTTCCATGCCCGGAGATAAAGGCATGTACAACTTGTTGCAATGCATTAGACTGCTGGACCCAGGG
>OZ012698.1:6925065-7062565 GCA_963942565.1 Maea johnstoni
AACCCACAATGAATACCTGTGTTATATTAATATATATATATATATATATATATACTATATAGTATATATATAGTATATATATATATACTATATATATTATAGTATATATATATATATAATATAGTATATATATAATATATATATATATATAATCTTATAATATCTAATATATCATATATATATATCTATATATCTATATAGTATATATCGTATATATCTATATATATCTTATCTATATACTATATATTATATATACTATATATATATATATATATATATACTACTATCTTAAGATATATATAATATATATATATATCTATATCTATATCTATCTATCTATCTATCTATCTATCTATCTATCTATCTATCTATCTATCTATCTATCTATCTATCTTTATAATATATATATATATATCTAATATATATATAGTATATAGTATATATATATATAGTACTAATATATATAGTACATATATATATACTATATATATATATATATATATATACTATATATATATATATTATATATACATATATATATATATATTATAACTATATCATTATATATATATATATATTATATATATATACTATATATATATATATATAGTATATATATATATACTATATATATATATACTATATATACACACACACACATATTTCTCATATTTTACAGATTATGGCAGGTACACACTAGATGGGACAGACACTGGAATCAGAGGGAGTCTGGAAGTACAGATGATGGGAGTGCAATGTCCTATGAGAATTTCAAGAGAGGGGAGCCAAACGGGGAAGTTGAGGAAAATTGTATTGCGACTATAAAAGACAAAGCTTACGTTTGGTATGATATGCCATGCCATAAGACGCGTCCTTTTATATGTGAAATTGACACGGAATGAAAAATACAGGTAGTTGTCATGCAAGATCCGTCAGAGAAACTGTATGTAAATCAAACAGGAATTTAGATCTGGAATTGTGTTATTCGTCAGATTATTCGTCACATATGGCTTTAAGGTGAATGGCTGGTTTTCAAGTGTAGGAAATGGGGCTGCCCTGATGGCCATGTGGTCTAAGACGTTGAAACTGACTGCTAGCTGTCTCTCACCACTGCCTGGGTTCGAATCCTGGCGAATGTTACCTGTGACTTGGGGTTGAGAGGCGGTTTTAGCTGCCTTATGGCGGGAAAAAGTGACGAAAAAAAATATTTCAAATTAAGTGGAGGAAACAGAAGTGCCAGGAAGAACCACCAACTAACCTATTGATACAAGACTTTTGCTAGAATCTATAGTCAATATAACTTTCAATACTACCAATATTCCAGGGATGGCAAACCCTCATAAGGCCCTTAGTGATGCCTGTTGGAACAGCAGGGGTGTATCTACTGCTGTACCCTGTTTAACCCATTAATGCTCACTGCGTCCAAAACCAGCCTGACAATTTTGATGAAATCTTTAAGGCTAAAGCAGAATTGGCAAATTCTTTAAAGGAGAAATGTTCACCGGAGCATTATCAACAACTCTCCTTCAAATATTCTGTAAAATTATTCTCAATTCAAAAGTTATCGTCAAAAGTATCGTCGATCCGGACGACAATTTCTGGAGGAACTTGAGAACAATATTGTAGCGGTCAATGAACAATAATCGTCTGAAAATGTTAGACGAAGTAAGTGAAGAATTTCACAGATTTGGAGCAAGCCACGCTGCATTAGAAGAAACCTATTGGCTAACAAGAGGGCAAGGAGGGCTTGTCATCTACTGGAGGAAACATGTGAAAGGTGTGTCCCCTATTGCCACGTTAGATCACGACAGGTTTTGTGGTATTAGCGTACAAAACCAAAATAGGGCCATTTGAAACGTTTTCTCTCCATAAACGCAGGCTAGCGGATCTAGCGATTACCTTGCGGTTACCTCGGTTGAACTAGTAGGTTTTATCGAATGAATGAATGAACGAATGAATGAGTGTTCAAATGCACATCAACACACTGAAGTCATTTAGTGACGTGAAATATTATCAAAAAGTGGTCCATTGTCATTCTTTTAAGAACAATGGCATAGCATAATTATTCTAGCTGAAAGAAGAAAAAGAGGTAGAGGGAAAGCAGAGCCAACACATCTAAAGGGGACCAATGGATATTTTAGATGCAGGGTATCCATAGACAATATCCACACATTCTGCTATAAGGCGAGCAGGGTGCCCATCAGCTTAGAGTTCCCCGGGAGGCGCCACCATTGCATACCATAAGGTATGGCCCTTGAAGATGGATCAATACCCATAGTGTGTGGTGATCTTAATGGAAACATGAGGAAAATATGTGGACCCAGTTCTACACATGCACCGACAAAAGCAGGTACAGTACAGATATTTGATTCCTGCACCAGTCGACCGGACGTCTGCCAGTGCCTGGTTGTACACTCACCCATGGATAACATGTTAAAAAGAAGCCAAGCACATCAATGGCCCACTTAGCTTGCAAATCAAAGCTACGTTCAATTTCGAGGTCATCCATGCACCTCTGCCCAGAAAATTTGGTGGCAACCGGGCGTGTGGTTATACCCGGTCTGCCCATGTATTTAGTGCAGGAATTGAATACTGTCACTGTATCTTGATATCAAAATGTATTATTTATAACGCCTCACTTCCAGCCACTGAATCAGTGTGTACATTTCAATGTCACAACGGGGAGTCAATGATTTGACTACATATTGATTCCTAGTAAGATGCAGGATAAGATAATGTCATGTCTTAAATTAAATACTTCTGATCATCTGCCAGTAGAAGTGGTTGAAAGGATTAATTCATTACCAGGAATGATTAATATCCCAAAAAGGTGATGAGAAATTAAGCTGGGAAAAAGATTAATATCCCAAAAGGTGATAAGATATTAAGGTGGGACAAGCGTCATGAAAACAATCGCTACAAGTTGTATTGATACCCCAGTAGCACTGCTCTTGAACCCATCGTACATAAATTACAGTAGACAGAAGTAAAGCCAGGTGTTATTAACCGTATTACTAACTGGCTAATCAAAGTGTTACATAGTGCTGAGAGTGTGGTACCTACATCTTAGTGTGTAAAACATTTAAAACCTTAGTGGTCAAAAGAACTTACTGGGCTTAAGAAGGAAAAGATGAAATACTTCCATTAATGGAAGTCCGCTAAGACAGCGAATGAAATCCTAAAAGAAGGCGTTTGCTAGGGAATTGAATATACCTAGCAAGCAGTACCACTATAAGCAAATCTTGGATGCCATTTACCTTGCAGAAATCGATAAAGATGCCTTCTGGCGCTTAATGAACCTGGCAAAAAGTGCACCAATACTGGCATCCAGGATATAAAAAATGCTTCTGGTTAATTGACGTATGGATTTTACGCCATTCTGGATACGTGGGGCGTACACTTTGACAACATAAGCACTATTATGGCAAGCATTTTGAGAGTCTATCAAGCACTTTTTCATATAATCATTTGAAAATATTTACTAATATTTATAAATATTTATATACATATTCGTAGATGATTTATAAATATTAGAAAACAATTGTAAATACTAGAAAAACTTCTAATATTTATAATTGATTTCTTAATATTTACAAATAATCTACATTTATAAATATCAAGAAGTCATTTCTTGATATAACTTATTCTTTTACATATTCTTGTATTTATATATGAGTTTCTAGTATTTATAAAACAATCTTTAGTATGTATAAATGGCCGCATCTTTAAATAAAGTCATTTATAAATACTAGAAAATGACTAATGACAATTAGTGCTTTTCCTGGTATTAATAAATCATTTTCTAGTATTTGTGAATCATTTTCTTGTAATTGTAAATGCAGTCATTTATGAATACTAGTATTTGAAATTGATTGATAGATACAAGAAAGTCATTTATTAATATAACAAATCTATTTATTAGTATTTGAAAATCCTTAACATCTTCTGGTATTTAGAATTCACTTTCTAGTATTTATCAATCATTTATAAGTATTTGTAAATATGGTAATTGTGATTTAGAAGTAATCAAAAATGATCTATTAGTATTTAAATTTCTATCACAATCTTTGTATTTATGATTCATTTTCTTGTATATAAGTATCATTTTCTTGTATCTACGAAGTATTTGGATAATCCTGTCTCCACTCGACTGACTAGGGAACAAGAAGGATTATGGAGGGCAACTGTTATCATTATTTTTTAACTTTGACGAAAATGTTATACTGTAAATCACTTAAATATGGCGTGAACATTATATAGCGCAATTATGGTACTGCCATGGATAGCGTGATCTAAGTATAGCGGTGAATGGGAACAGCAGCAGTAAGTTCAATTAAGAATTAAATAAAGAGATGGATATTATTATAGCGCATATGGGCAGAGCGCTATTATCGCTATCTTATTGTTCCCGCTATACTTAAGTGATTTACAGTATCTATCACTGATTTCAAGATCGTAATCTGTGAAGAAGTCACGTCGTAAATTTGATCATGGAACTATTGAGTTCACCATTAGTGAACTGCTGAATATGTGTTATGTGAGCATGTATAAGATCAAAATCAAAAACCTCTCTAGTGTTTCATATGACAATTGATAAGAATTCTTTTCATCGAGTGTCATAGCTGTTGGAGAGGATGGCTGTAAATATGTAATATTATTTATTGCAGATTGCAATTTGAAAATCAGTAATAGTCAACGGCACCACGTTATGAGCATCCGTTAATATTACATCGTTAATAGTAATAGTAGACAGTGCGTATTCGATCGGCCTAGTAGTTTACTTCAATGTTTGGCAGAATATGATACCGGCACATCAGCCATAAGACGATTTTGCAAGTTTGAGGTTTAATGGAAGTGGTAACTTGGGGAGATCTCTCACAGAATCAGTGCTTGGTTTTTAATACTGAAAATCATTTTTAGTATCTACATATGCTTTTCTAGTATTTATGAAACACTTTCCAGTATACATTTTCGATATTGAGAAGTCATTTATAAGAAATAAAAATGAAAAATGACAATAAGTACCTTTCCTAGTGTTAGTAAATCATTTTCTAGTATTTATAAATGATTTACTTGTATTTGTAAATGCAGTCATTTATAAATATATGAAAGTTATTTATAAATACAGGTCGTTTATAAGTTTCAAAAATGTATTTATTAGTATTTGAAAATATTTAAGAAGTGTTAGTATCTATGATTCATTTTCTAGTATTGTGCAAAAAATGAAATGACTTAATTATATTAGAAAATGATTTTCCGGTTCTATCACAATTTTAAGAAATTCATAAATGATTTAATTTTTTATTTTTAAATCATCTTTACTCCTTTTTCAATATGTCAACAAGTACAAGATACAAATACAAAAAGCTTTAGATTGCATGTCACAGATAACACTAGCGATAAAGTATGTGTATGTCAAATTAACAGCTTCAAATATATATATATATCAAAGCAATGTTACAGATCTCTATATAAGTGTTAGATTCATGTAGAGACCTGTTTTTAATAGGTCCTAGTTAGGGTTATTTTTCTCAAACTGATTCTTTTTTCCCTTCATACAATTCCTGCGCTTTTCTTGAAAATAAAAGTTCTTAATCATGACTGTGTTTTTTCTCTTTTTTCATTGAATTGTATGACTTTTCTTTTAGTAAATAGTATAATGCTGTTTATACCCAATGTTTTATCTAATTCCCCTACTATCATTCTCGTGCCTGTTATCTTATAGTCATCAAAGAACACATTACAGAATCACATAAAACACAGGTAACCTATCACACTATCATACTCATGCTTTAACTCCCTTAAGTAACCATGTACATCAATGCTTACATTTAAGTAGGCTAGGCATGTAGGAGCTTTTGGTTAGACTATGGTTATCCGCACAAGCATACCTATAAATATACTGGTATGGTCATTATCCCCAGTGGCCAGTGTTTTTTTTAAATCTGTTATGCCCAAAAATTGAAACCAGAGAAATCAATCGCTTTGAAGTAAGTTTTTGGTGAAAGATTGCTTTGGAATGTGCGGATGAGGTTCCGATAAAAATATAGCTGATAAAACGAAGGCTTTATTTTCTGAGTGCCTGATGTTTTTTACCCTGTCAAACCTTCCTTTTGACAGCTAGGACTGACAATCATACTTTTAGATACCTTACAAAGGGATTTTACACAGAGAAAATCCCTATGCTTATTGAGTATGACTTAGTTAGGGAGAAAATATATGAAATCTCAAAGAGCTAGGAATCAGTCAAGGTGTATAGAAAGTCCTCAAAAAATGATAGAAAGAAATGAATGAAATGAAAGTCCAACAAGATATCAGAGTAGTTGCATTGGAAAGATGTACCAGCATTAGGATTAAAGTCAGGGAAAAGAAAAACCTCAAAAGCATATCCGAGTTGTTAGGATTCTCACTTATCTTTCAAAAACGTACATATGGATTTACCACAAAATCTCAAAAGGATAGCCAAGTTGCTAGGGCTCAGTCAACGTGTATATACATATCATTATGTTGACAAAACAAAATGTAGGCCCTGTTTTTGCCGCTATTGTTATGTACTGGTAGACTAAGCTTTTTATCCCACACACCAAATGTACGCTTTCTCACTGTAACCTTATCTATAAAACATGAAATACCATATTGTTGTTCGTACAAACAAGCATCTACACTAAGATACCAGCTGCAGAATCGAACATTGCTATGTACTTATACTCAGTCTATTCTCGTACTTCAATGCGAGAATTCATGTTGTTACATATTTGCCAAGTACCAATGAATAGCCTTTTGTCTGTTGATTATATCCTATATCCTTCATCAGGTTATTACAAATAGTCCTAAGAGATATATGACAATGAGTATGAATAAATGAACGGGTGCTTTAAGGCACATTGGGTACACAAAGGCCTTTTAGTGCCATACATATCTGTGTAAAATAATGGCCCATTGTTATTGCAGAAAACAACAGCAAAGCAATAAAAGAGATAACTAAATTCTTAAAATGTTTTTAGAATCTGTAAAAAAAGACCAATCCCATAAAAATAAGATAAAATGCTGGATTAACTTTTTTATATGTTTCTTAAAGCTATCTACATGTCTATTTCTGGATTCGATGAAATCCACACGATCAAATGAAATATGTTTGACAGTGAAACGACAGTCAGAGGCTCTATACCATGGGGGGTCTTCCTTTTTCCATCTTGGGAACTTGCTCAGGCCTGTTCCGAAGGTTATGGATGATAAACCGAATGCCAAAACTGTCGATTCAATCCTATACCGTGCTAGCTATTGAACCTATTTAGACAAAGAAAACACAGGGAAAATGGCACTTAGGACACATGGTCCTTTTAGCGTATAGCAATTTGATTTTTCTCATATGCGGAACCAAAACCATTTCAAATGCCTACTGTAGAATGGCTAATCTTTTCGTTTTTTTGCTGAATGCTTTTAAACGGGAATAAATACAGGAAAAAACAATACAGTACATGTCCGGACTTAATAAACACAGAGAAATCCTGACTTGGTTTAATAGACTATGCTCTTTAGTGTACTAAAATTAAAAATCAACGTAAAGCGGGAAAATTAGAAATGAAAAAAAACATATGTCCTCTATTTGGAAATATTAGAAATGGAAACACCAAAAAATCTAAAAAATAGGGAAAGTTGTTACACGGAAAAATTAGCCATTCTACAGTATTTGAAATGGCCATTGGGAATAGGTTTTCTGCCCCATAGTGATATAAAGAGGGATCACTGTTCTGGAGGCTGTCAGCAAAGGTGCTTAGCCAATGAAATGCATGCATGCAATCGACTAAATGAAATTCAAGGAAGATCATAACTACCAAGATGCCCATGTATACAGTTAGGATAATGACAATAGGCAAAGGATGAGAGTCCATCTCACACTATTCCTATTTGCTAGACCAGTCTAGTATCCAAGATGCCCATGTACATAGTTTGGATAATGCCAATAGACACAAACTGAGAGTCCAAGCTCACGATATTCGTAATTGCTAGACCTAGACTTATATCTATGCCTATCAATATTTTAGATACAAGTACATACATTGCCTCAACCATTGAATTCTGGAGTAACGTTGAAAAATGGGTGAGAAATAATATATTCAAACTCATTACAAAATATGTGACAGGGATAAAGTGTTTGGCAATCCCAAGTCATCCTTCATAATAAATGCTATTATTCTTAACACAAAGAAGTAATATACATGAATACTCTGACTGGTAAGGAAATGCATGTTGTCTTAGTTAAATACCATGTTTATCAACAACTTAAGGCTGATGAACACAAAGCAAGTCTCAATATGACCATGCCGCAATTTGATGAGAGGTGGAATATAGTATATGATTCTTAGAGGCACTTTGAAAATGGATATTGAAATATTTTCCCCTTACCATTTGCTATCACGAGCAATCAGCATCTATATTCCCTTTTGTATTGTCGTAAACCTAATTCACTCTTTGTGGATTATGTGATTAGCTATGGTTAAAACATAATACGATGACACATATGTACTTATAGATGCAATAAAAATCATCGCTTTGAGAATTAAATTATATATATTAGAGACACCCAACGGATATAGGAAGACATTTGATTCAAGTTTGATATTATGCAATCGTAAATTGAATGAAATCCCGGTAGATCTTGCTATTCAAAATCGTCGACATGTCTATTTTAAAACTCGCAATATATGATATGCGTCCCTATGTTCCCTACAAATACCCTACACCAGAGTAATTGAAAGCTATAACTTTAATAAGACAACAGGGAAAAAAGTTTTTTGTTAATAGTAATCCTTATCCTATGTTTCCCCTTAAATGCAAAAGACACGAAATCAATTGAATGCCAAAATCAACGGTGGCGTTGCCACTACTCCCATATTACAATTGTTACAGTACAGACATCTAATTCCTGCACCAGTCGACCGGACGTCTGTCAGTGCCCGGCTGTACAAATACTCATGAATAACATGTCCAAAGCACACCAACGACACACGTATATGTCGTATCAAAACCATGTTCAGTTTTGAGGTCAGTGACTTGTGGTTGCATCCATGACCAGGAAACTGGGTGGCAACCAGGCGTGCGGTCGTGTATTATGACCGGGCTGCCCACGCATTTAGTGCAGGAAGTAAATGTCGGCACTGTAGGTGATAGGCACCTAAGTTTTGGGATTTCGTTATTATGCCTAAATCAAATATGTCGAAACAATGAATTTATTTAAAATGGACACCCTTACGTATACACATTTCAACAAACCCACAAATAGTTTACAACAAACAACTTAGAACTAGGCAGATTGTTTGTATTTTAACAACCAAAACAGTTGATATAATAGACAGCATCCTTAAAATTGGTGGCTGTGTCCTGTTTAATCACATAGCTGTCTCTTCTCAGTTTCTGAAACAAAGTATAACATATTTACTACTTTCAAAAAATTATAATTTATCGTAAAGGAAGGAAGGCTTGTGGTTTTACGTCGCTTTCACCAGCTTAATGCTGCTCTCGCACAGACGACTTTTAAGGTGCGATAAGGTGAGAATTCAAAAATCTCAGTTTTTCGTGGGTTGTCGTGGGTTATTGCGGTTGTTTGCAGTGAGTCTTAGGTTTTCGTAGGTAATGCTGCGAATTCCAAAAAAAGTTTTTTTATGTAAAACTTTTGGGTGCGACAAAAATACTGTCGTAAGGAAGTCAGTTTTGTCGAACATTGTCGTACACTGTTGAACATCGTAACGTAATATGTCGTACGTAGTCGTACATTCATGTACATTTGCGTACACTCATTAAATGTACGATAACGTGCCACATTATACATGACCTACTTCTGAATGAAAAAATAGGTTATTGGCCAGAATTTAATCTACAAAACCACGAATTGATGGTGATTTCACCACAAATCGTAGTGTACTTACGAATTTCGCCAATTTTAGTTTCGACATATTCGTAATTTTTCGAATATTGTCGTAAGTACGGGCGTATATATGCGTATGTATGACTTAATTATTCGTGTTTATGTCGTGCCTATTCGCATACATTTGCACCTTCATATTCGTAGCCTACTAAGAATATGTTCGCCTACTTACGATTTATTACGATAGAAAACGTACTATGGCGCACACCTCATTCTGTCGTGGGATGTCGTACAGTTTCGTATTTTAAAGTACATATCTCATGAATGAAAAAAAAACAATTTTATAGCGAATTCGTGGTTTCACATTGAATTCGTATGTGGGAAAGCAGCATTAGGTCATATCCCGACGAGATAGAAAACCGGAACCGGGAAGAAATTCCCTTTACGAATAGTTCCAAGGGTTTTGTCTGTTGCAGAAGGGCCACAGACAGTCCTCCACAACACCGCCCATTTATATAGCGACCAGGCCAACTCGCTACTTTGGGGACCCAGCGGAGACTAGAACCTGCGAATTCACGCATGGGAGCCAGGTGTTGTAACCACTAGGCCACGGCAGACCTCACTATATTTTATCATACGCTTGCTAATGTCAAAATATTTGAAAGATAACATTTATATGTTAGATTCTATGAAAATAGAGAGGCTACATGCGAAACTGAGTTTCATTCCATTGCCCAGTTAAATGTTGTGTCTAACTCAGTACACCATCACGTCACATGTACCGAGACCATTTCAGTTTATTCAATGGGTATGGGGGTAAGCTTAAACTTTTCTATGTAATAATTGCTTTCTCTATATTTATACATTTCTTTTTTGATTTGATCGATTTCTGGAGATTTCCTTGACAAATGGACCCCCACGCCCCATGCTTATCATTTAGGCAAGTCTAAGCTAACCCTAACACATTGTGATCAAAACCTTCATTTTTGAGCATGGAAATATCATTTTAATCCTTGAAAATATCATTTTCATGCAAGAAAATGAAATCTCCATGCATGACTCTTTTATGCCACTTTGTTATGCATTACATTTTTCATACAGGTATGGTGATATTATAGGCTAATGAAGGTATTACGTTTTGGACCATTTTACAAACAAAGAGCCAGAGAGTACTCATACCTATTATCTGTGGTCCTGACCTCCTGAGCAACTTCTAGGTACTGAGCCTTCACCTTGCTGCACTGTTCCTTAAATATTGGTATCAAAATTAAAGTCCCTCCTAAAAAGGCAATTGTGCCTCCAAGGTAGAATGAGGGGGCGTATACTTGTAGGCCATCGAACATCCATCCTGAAAATAAAGCAAAGAGACACCGTACAAGGACAGTACAAATGAATTGTGTATTGATAGCAAAAAACAACTGAACTGAGAACTTATGTAGATTGCAATTAGAAAGTGAAGTGATGACAAATAAATTCAAAATGTAGGCCCACTTACTTCTCCCTACTACTAGAACATGTACTTTCACAATCTCCTCTCAAATCATTAGATCTTAAATTAGAAAGAATTGCTCAAATTCCGATCATACAATCAAACTGAATGTATAACTACAAAAAAACTCAAAAGAAAAAGTATCTCTGTGATAATGATAGTGAGAATTACCTGCTACTGGTGCACCAAGCACAATGCCAACACCGTCAATGAAAAATAGAATTCCTAATCCTGAGGCAAATGCTTCCTTTCCAGTATATAATAATGTAATCACTGATGAAGCTGGACCAGTTGCTGCATACATAACTCCAAACAATATGCAGAAGACAATCATCCATACATATGTACCGGCAAAAGGCAGAAATGCAACCACAACTCCAAGACCAGTGCAGCTCGTCATAAAGACCACTTGTGAATTGACATATTGTAGATCAATTATAAACCCCTGAATCAAACGAGACACCATGTTTGCTGCTCCTATAGACGAGACAAGCACTGACATTTGAGATTCATTCACACCGAGTTTTTGTATTGCATATTCTGGCATATGGATAAAGAATATGGAAGATCCAAAACTAAAGGAGAAATTAGTAATGCATAACACAAGAAACCTCCAGTTGGTACGAAGTTGGTGAAAGATGTGTAATTCTGCATGTTGTGTACCATCGTTGGAAATGGTCTGTGTTGAAAGCATATTTTTGTCCTTCGGCCACATGGTTGCTCCAAACACACAAATATGTAATAGAACTCCACCCATGATCAGCATTGTTCCTCTCCATCCGTAAGTTTTATTTAAAGCATCAAGTAAAAAGGGGGAAACTAGTGCTCCAAGACCAGCTCCAGCAGACACAATTCCAAATGCAACCCCCTTATTGTGGTCAAAGTGTTCTGCTATAATTGTAATACTTGCACAAGTGCATATTCCCAAGCCTAGCCCTAAAAAGAACAAAATATTACAATACAATATAAGTAATAGTAGAATGCCTGTTTTGGGGGTGTGTTGGTTGAAAAACAAAGTTACCATGATCCCAAAACAGTTATTTAATTCAATATATAATTGCCTTTTTCTTTGAAATATCATCAATATTATACAACATAGATGGTGTTTTAGTAAACACAGTGCAGTTGTAAATAATTTTAGTGTTCATACTTAAGAGATAACGCATGCTCACTAAACTTGTCAAGGACATCCCTGGAGCATGATGTCGTTAAGTACTAACGAGCATTGTTATTTCATTGAAAAGTGTTATTCTTCTACAAATGGAGCAGCCCAATACACCATTGACATATCCCTTGTTAGTTCTGTTTAAATGATACCTACTTAGGCCAAACAATACTGTAGGTTGTATTACCTTAAATTAAGAGGAAATGACAAATGATATATCTACATGTCAAAAAAGTCCAGTTTTAAAAAACTTTTAATCATGGCAAAAAAACTACCTGTTATAATCCCAAATGTTACAATGAGGTAAAGAACCCCGGAAGCAAAATAACTGAGAATCATGCCAAAAGCTGCCAGAAGTCCTCCTATGATAACCCCAGCACGATGGCTTGTCCTATTCACTAAGATACCAGAAATGGGTCCTGAAATAGGATAAAGAATAACATGTGTTATGAAATGTCCCGTATTCACTATTTTCCCTATTAGTTTATATCTTTATCTATTTAGTAAGAAATCTGAAAAAAACTGCAAAAAATAAGCAAATAGAATGTATTTCCTAAAATGAATTCAACAACCTATTTACTTGATATCTGCCATAGTGACTTCCTACGTTTCCTGTTGGACCACAGTATTGGGTAGTTTTTACTTTGTGAAATTGTTGCAGTATTGACTACGACAGTGTAGAACATGGGTCCCTTACCGTCAAGTGTCCATAAGTCAAGAAGCCTCAAATATACTAATTTTGCAAACATTACTCTGACTAATTCTGCCAGCACTTCTACTTCACCCAGAGCTTCTGTTGCTTCTGTTGCTTTTTCTATTGGAAATTATATGTCAGCAGAGTACCTTCTTAGAACTACTCCTTAAACATATGTAACTTCTCTACAGTAATCTGATTATAATACTGTTTGACTCTCTCACAAACGTTGGAGAAGGAAGTTTTGTTTGTCGAGATATTTCCACTTTGTAACAGGTAAGCTTTTTCGTCATAATGGTATAGGTTATTTCACGTTTTAGGAAGATGGTGTCCTGTTCATGCATATTGGTCAACAGTGTTGGATTATGTGTTTAAAAGCAAATATATCTGAGACTACTCACCAGCACAACACAGAGTCCCAACGTTAACTGATGTTGTCAAAGCCGTAAAGCCCTTGCCTTCATTGAAAGCTTCTAGAAACATAACATAATACATTCCTGTCGCTAAACACACACTCGCCACCAGAAGGTTGCACAGGGATGAGCTTATGCATACAAGCCAGCTAAAGGGTCCATCCAAACGTTGCCAGGAGTTTGTCATCCTCGTAATGCTACCTTTCAATCAGAAATATTGAGAAAAAGTCTCTACTTGTTCTGTATCATGTCCTTTTTTAATAAGTCAATTTTGTTTTGTAGTATGTGAATAAAGCACTAGCAACTTGCTCGATAGTGACGTTAGTAATGGTACATGTAGATCAAAAATAAAAAAATATATTTTAAGAATTAGTCCTGCACAGAAAGCTGAATTTAAGGCTGAACCTATTTCTTCTTTAAATTGATTTTGTAAGCCTAAGGTGACCACTGTCAGAATCTTCGGAAATTTGAGATAGTTACATCGTTACATAAGGTCAATTTAAATATATGTATGTATGTATGTATGTATGTGTGTATGTATGTATGTATGTATGTATTTCATTAACTATAGCATCAAACTATAAATGTACATAGCATAACTTATACAAATTACAACATACATATATAAGGATAGTCACAAAATTAAATGATAGAAGACAACATGGATAATCATTTATACAAGTACAGCATTATCTGATATATGTATCTATTTCGCATTTGGTCTAATTCAGGCAGTTTGTTAATCAGTTTAATCTGGCCAATCTACTAACCAAAGCCAATTAACCAATACCTTCCCTGAGTTTTTGTTTGCACATACTTGCTATGTGTTTAGCAGATGACAACCAGAACTCTATCATCACATTTGCAGGGATACCTAAGGGATTTTTACCGTAAATCATTACCGGAATTCAACAAATACTCACCATACTCTCACTGAATAGTGTGCAACTCTTCAAACATGTTATTTCGCATGGTTTTGAGAGCCGGGCGTAGCATAATTATATGCCGAGCATCACCCATGGCACCATGATCACATAGAGGGCAACATTTGGAGGATGCTGGCGATCCTTTCTGTCTTACGTCGTCAGTTTTGAGTAGGGTGGCTATGTTTGTATTTAAACATCCATAGGTACCTTTACTGCTGAGCAAGGGGGTTCAAAACGTTGGCCAATTGGCTAAATTATACAAGCTTTCGCCTCTATTTTGTTAATATTTGAACAGCATGAAATCAAAATAAAGGAGACTCTCACTGTTCCAGTTCTAAATATGACTTATTTAGCTAGCAAATACATTGATGCTTGTAGTAGAACAGCTGTAGGTACCCGCAATGCTAAGAACAGGGGTCAGAAAGTAGGTCACGTAGTTAAAATGTACAATTTTCGTGGTGCATTTTGCTCTTTTTTGAACGGCATTACATTGACTTATATATACACATTCACTAAACTAAACATGACTTTATTAGGTAGCAATAGGTAAAAATTAAATTGACATTTGTATTTGTACAACCGTAGGTTCCCGCACTGCTGGGAACAGGGGTCAGAAAGTAGGTCAATTAGCTAAGATGCATGATTCTCAGCTCCATTTTGCTCCTTTCTGAACAGCAATTTACCGACTTCTATAAAACTTATTCTAGCTCACTAATATGACTTATTTAGGTAGTAAATGAATTAATATCTGAAATTGGACAACTTTAGGTATTTGCACTGATGAGAATAGGGGTCAGAAAGTAGGTCGCTTAACTAAATTTTGAGTTTCGTCTGCGTTTTTATCTCTTATCTGAACAGCATTAAATCAACATATAAGTTAGCACCACTATACTAGTTGTAGATGTGACTTATTCATGAAACAAATGAAGTAATATTTGTTGTTAGAAAACGTTAGTTACCAGAATGTATACACCATACTCATTCAGCATAGACACATCATATATGTAGCTGTCCCTGTCGGCATATTTCAGTGAGCTATATAGCTTTCTCTCAATCACACTTAAAGGAGTGCACACAAGCTGTGGGTTAATATTCATGAATGCTATTTGGGGCATGTGAAAAGTTACTACTGACTTGCGGTTTTACATTGTTCTATACCATTTACAACTGACCAGTTACTCTTCTGTATGGTGGAAAATGTGACGATAAACCTAATCACAAAACTATGCATATCCCTCGTTCCCAGGGTTTTATGATATAAGGGACTTTCTAAATCTATCAGAGTTAGAGGAATAGCAAATTAATGCATAGTATTGCCTACCTTCAAAATTCCTATTTTTCTGGGAACAATTATCTAAAATCTCTGCATGCTTGCCAAATTATTCTTGGGTATTCTAACTCTGTTTTGCTTTGTATGTCATCTTCAAAATACAACTAAATTCACGAGACCCTTGTCCCTCCTACTCACACACGTTTTTGCACTTGCAAACTATGTATGATAAGTAAGATTTGCAATTGCAATTTCACACATCCAAAGTTTCTTTGAGCCAAAATGAGCAGAGAGTAGAAGTTATTATTGCTTTAAATTGAGGTGAATTGAAACCAAAGCTTTTTTTCCGAGATACTGAACTTTGCATCTAATATAGGCGGTTCCGAGTTGAGCGTGTTGACCTCCACGTAAGATAACTGACACTGTTGTACAAATTCTTATCCACAATGTATTGAATGAACAAATGTTCCAAACTATACTTTATTCAAATGCTAAAACCTTCCCTGAAGCTATTTTAATGTTGTAGGATTTTGTTTTTGGCATCCAAGTAGAGAGTATGGCTCAGAGGGATGTAACTATTAAACCATTTCTGCCTTGTTCTTTTTGCTCCAATTATCCTATTTTCTGCAGAGACGTATATAATTTTCTAAATCCCTGCCTTCAGTATAAAAACGTGGTCGTGCCAGCAAGACGTCTTTAGAAACTATTATCATCACTTCCTTAGGATTGACTAATCAATAATCAGAATTAATTAATTAGTCATTAGTCACAATTTGAGTCTTGAAACTAATGAGCAAATCCCTATTATGCCATCCTACAAAGGGCATTAAGGTTAGTCAAAGCATGTTGTAATAGTAATTTGGAAACATTATTTTCCCACACAGCGTATCTAGTACAGATAAAGCGTTATCTAAAAAAGAGTAAAATGCAAGCGAAAATCGTACATTGTAGCTACGGGACCTACATCTGACAACTGTTTTCAGCAGTACAGCTACCCAAATGAGTAATTTTTAGAACTAGGATAGTGAAAGATTTATTCAAGTCGATGTCATGCTCTAAATGAAGCAAAATACAGGCAAAAATTTAGGTGACCTACTTCCTGACCAATGTTCTCAGCAGTGTGAGTATCTACAGTATCTGGATCAACCAGAACCGGAGACAGCCCACTTGTCTATTGTACGTTACCATGGGGATGGCAAAGATGTGTCACTATCTCTAATTGCCCAAGAGTGCCAGCCAAGCACCCAACAGATTCTTCATGTGGGTACCATTGGCTTCCAAAATGATCGTGTCTCATTGAAAAAAAAAACAATATATGAAAACACTAGGTACAGTCCAAAATTCAGCTTTCTGTGTGGAACTACAAAAATTAACAAAAAATCTACATGTACTTCTGTTGACATACAGTTCTAGGAAAACCTTCAATCCGAATTGATAGTAAAAGCTTATCACTATTGAACAACAAAGGATTATAGAAATGGCGGTATACATATGTGAACATTTGTGTCTGTAATTAACTACCCACGTCGAGAGCTGTTTCAAAGATAAAACAAGTCAGTGAAGAAATATAACAACATCGCATTATGCCAATAACTAACCTTGGTACAAACACTTGCGAGCTACGTTCTACCTATTATGCTTGTATAGGTTGGTATTTTCTTTTTGGTATTGTTGTATAGGTTGGAGCTACACTAGTGACCGCTGGTTCAATGATATAGGGAGACCTCGTTATTAAGGACACTCAGATAAATAGGTCATGTATTTATAGCCAACTCAACAGCAGGTAGCCGCATTATGAAATGATCGGGTTTCATTTATATTAAAGTTGCAGGGTTATTTTTCCTCCTTATAAGGCAGCCCTACTTCACCACCCTGTAATGGCCTCTATTGTTGGGCAAGAGGGGGCAGCGGTGGTAGCTCACCGCCAATGACAATTGGTTTTCTTCTTGATATTTCATTTCCATGCATGACGATTTCATTTCCATGCATGTAATTTTCATGCTATGATTTTTCCATGCATAAAACTATTCGTAGTGGGACACTTTTGATACCAGAACCATACCGCTACTACTACTACTACTGCTGCTGCTGCTTCTTCTCAGCAAAAGTGATACAAAATGAAGCCTGTATCAAATATCTTACCTCTCTTTTTCAAACTTGTTTTATGTCAGGAATAATTCCTTCTCAATGGTTATGTAGTATCATCCAACCCGTCCCCAAACATGGTGAAGACCCATCAGATCCTCTTACGGGATATAGAGGTATTGCTCTTACTTCTGCCATTTACAAAGTATACTGTGATATTCTAAATATAAGACTTACTCAGTGGGCAGAAGATAATGGAAAGTTGTGTGAAGAACAAAATGGCTTCCGTAAAGCCCGTAATTGTATTGATCATATTTTTGTATTATCTACTATTCTAGAAAACAGACTTCGGAAAAAAAAGGAAACTTTTGCTTGCTTTGTGGACGCCCGAAAAGCCTTTGATCGTGTTGACAGGGACTTACTATGGTTTCGTCTGATCTCCATGGGTGTTTCAGGTACCTTTTTAAATGCACTTAGGTCCCTTTATAAGGGTGTCAAAGCCTGTGTTCGTATAAATGGTAAACTAACTGACTGGTTCAATGTTGACCTGGGCGTAAAGCAAGGCTGTCTTTTATCACCATGTCTGTTTAACCTGTTCTTTGATAGTCTCTCTGATGAAATCAAGTCATTGCGGAAAGGAGTTCCTTTTGGTAATGAAAAGCTTTCAATATTACTTTATGCTGATGATGTGGTTCTACTGGCTGAAACGGAGGCGGACCTACAAATAATGCTCGATGTTTTATACAAATGGTGTATTAAATGGCGGCTAGAGATTAATGACACAAAAACTCAGGTTATACATTTTCGAAACCCTTCTAAGAAGAGGTCGAATGTCCAATTTTATTGTGGTGACCAGTTGCTTAAAACGGTCCCTCAATATAAGTATCTAGGCCTTGTTTTTAATGAGTTTCATGATCTGGCGCAAACTGCCAAATCTGTGGCTGCCTCCGCTAGTAGGGCCTTAGGTCTTATAATTTCAAAATTTTATGCTAATGGCGGTATGCCCTATAAAGTATTTACTAAAGTGTATGAGTCCCTTGTTGCACCTGTCATTGACTATGGAGCAGCCATTTGGGGTACAAGGGAATTCAGTTGTATAAATGCTGTCCAAAATAGGGCTTGCCGAGTATTCTTGGGTCTTGGTCGTTATGCACCCAATGCTGGAGTTCAGGGTGAAATGGGCTGGTTCTTACCTATCCATAAGCAATGGATGAGCATCTCTAGGTTTCGCTGCCGACTTTCCCAAATGAGTGAGGATAGACTTCCTAGTAAAGTCTTTAAATGGGCATTAGCACAGAATATCAGAAACACCTGGCCCACTAAGGTGCGAAAACAATTCGAGACTCTCGGTCTTCATAGGCTTAATGATGTAAATGATGTTGTTGCATTCCCAGAAATTGGGCAAGATCTAAGTGATAAGCTTCTTAATGACTGCAATCTTAAGTGGCAGGCAACATTAGATAGAGAAACTAGCAACAAGTTAAGAACTTATAGATTATTGAAGACTGAGTTCATATCAGAGCCTTACCTGGAGATGCCCATCTCTAGAAAAGAGAGGAAAGCGCTAGCTAAAGTCAGCTGTGGAGTAGCTCCTTTAAGATTAGAAACGGGTCGCTGGGAGAAACGTAACAATATACAGATTCCTCATGAAGAAAGAGTGTGTTTGAATTGTTTTAAAAATGGATTTATTGAAACAGAAAATGAAGAACACTTTCTTTTGCGCTGTCTGCACCCTGACCTCAAAGTACTAAGAGAAAACCTTTTGCGTAAGGCTTGCACAGTCTTGCCATCCTTTATTTACTTAAATGACACTGATAAATTGGTGTTCCTACTGTCCAACTGTGATATTATCTTTTTCAGTGCCAAAACCTGTTCTAAAATGCTAAACATCAGAACAGATGTGTCCCGGACTGATTTTATATGATTATTTCATTTTAAAATTGTATATTTCTCTCTGTTCATATTGTATGGTCTCTCGTAGGTCAAAGTTGACCGTCCTTTGTTTTATCTTGTCTTGTATGTATTATTTATCTATGGGTGAGACCTTAATAAAATTTTCTTATCTTATCTTATCTTATCTTATCTTACTACTACTACTACTACTACTACTACTACTACTACTACTACTACTACTACTACTACTACTACTACTAGATACTAGAACTACTACTGCTACTACTACTACTACTACTACTACTACTACTACTACTAATGCTGCTGCTGCTGCGGCTGCTTCTTCTTCTACTACTACTACTACTACTACTACTACTACTACTACTACTACTACTACTACTACTACTACTATCTGCCCGTATACTAGAAAGGACTGGGTAGCATCCCTACTACCACCCCCATGATCTCAACACATGCAAATAACCATTATCCTAAAATATGCTTCAAGTGCCGGTCATCATATGATACATTTCTGAAACAATACGCTTTGCAGCCCCATCAGTTCAATATTTAGTGTCGCTATTCCATGAGTGGCTAATCGGTACAATACGGCACAATGAAAACAGTTGCTAGCAGTATATGCTAGTATGTATTGGAAATGCTAATATCCAGCATTTTTATTATTGGCTCCTTTGTTGCAAATGTATGAATAGTTTGTCTCTCGATATGCTTTATTCGGCAAACACCTGGACACTTCCATATATGTTTGATTTTAAAGGTTTTTCAGCAGACCAATCAAGATGTATTCATGGTTGTATATAATCTGGGGGATTATTGGTACATATATTGGCCCTCAGCTAAACCCATAAGCAGAACATTTACAAGCAACTAAATGATGTGAACGGCGTCGATATGCGTATTATATTAGCCCTTGATAATAGAAAACATGATTATATTGCAAATTAGTGATGTTTATTGAGGTCCAATGATGGTACAAAATCATAAGAATATGTGTATGAATAAATCAAAAAGTACAAACATACATAATTGTAACCAATGAATAAGGATAACAGAGTAAGCATAAATGTACAATTGTATCATAAATATAGAAAGCCATGTTTTACTTATAAAAGTTTCTAGTAATCACGGCCCTCTTCATAAAGAGTTCCAAGGGGTCTTTCAGTTGCAGAAATTACCATAGTCACTACTCCAAAAAGCTGCACACTTTAATATAGCAACCAGGCCAACCGCGTATTGTAAGCGGTGCAGCTTACTGTAAAAGAAGTTGGTATTCATTCGTATCATGAACGGAAGGTTTTGAACAAAATAGTAAATAAGTTTCTGTCATTGCTAACAGTTAAGGTGCTCAGCCAATAAAATGCATGCATGCAATCAGCTACACAAGGTGACAGTATCATCTTTGACAAGGTGATAGTAACATCTAAAACTTAAAGTCCATTTAAGAAATATCCCACCGTTAGAAATCCATTAAACTGCGCATAAGTTATCATTGTCATATCACCTTTGAAAAGGGACACATTACGTCATGCCGTCCATATAGATGGCGCCAAAGTGGCACTTAAGGCATGAAATCAATGGAATGTCGCATTCAAACAGGGTGAGGGTAATTTGTATTGTAATATAAAAATTGATAGTAATTTGCCATTGTTCAGTTGTAATAGCAAGTAATCAATTATTTAGTGGCTAAACTATTACTGTAACAGGTAATAGTAATTGACTAGTCTTCAGAGTAATGTAAATTTACATTACTTTTAATGACATCTGCCAAGTTATCACAGGGTATGCATCTGCTCAGAGGTAAGCAGGAACTGGATATGCACATGAAGTGCATATGTACACACTTATCACATCAAGACTAATACATGGAAACATTGGTTTTCTGAATTGAGGATGCAGTGACAGGATGCAAATCTATTGTGTAGTTCAACTGATGGAAACATGCTGAACCTAAGTGAAATCTAATCAGCTCGAAAACAGACATCCCTTTTAGATCAGACCCATGACTCTCAATTGATCAGTATGTCCAAGTGATGTTCAACTGTGCATTGACTTAATGTGGTGACATGTCTAGCCATCTTGAAATCCCAAGTCCCAACACTTTGAGAAATTAATGTTCTTAACGTGCAACCGACATATTGGAATATATTGTACTTTTGGATTAGAAGAATCAGACTACTTGATCTGACAAAATCTACAGCTGGACTATTAGAAAAACCTACTAGTACAGTGGACATCTTTCCTTTCAGTGTTATTGTGAATTTGTAAAATTTATTGGGACATTTATGGAATCAGCTGACACATTGACACTAAGCGAATATTAGAAAGAGCCTGCTATTCATCCATGCCAGTGATGAGATATATGCATTAAGTACTGTTATGAAGTGTATTTGCCTGTACTTGCTATTCACGAACGATGTAATAGAATAGTCAAATTATTGAAACCTAGTAGGCTTTGTTCCATCTGTTGAGAAGTAATTTGTAATATAATCAATTACTTCTTGAAATGTAATAGTAATTGTAATTGCTGTATCGAGAAAATGGTGTAATAGTAATAGTAATATAATTGATTACTTCTCAAAGTAATTGACCCCCAACCCTGCAATCAACAGTGACACCAATACTCCCAAACCTAAATCATATATGTAAACGCATTGAATTAAAAATGGACACCCTTTCGTTTACACATTTAAACAAACCCCACAATAGTTAACAAAATACAATTTAGAACTCCGCAGATTGTTTGTATATTAACAACCAAAACTATCAGGTTATGGACAGAATTCTTGAAAACTGGTGGCTGTGCCCTTTTTAATCACATAGCTGTCTCTTCGCAGTTTCTGAAACAAAGTATAAAATATCTGCTACTTTTAAGATATCTATATCTTATCGTAAATTTGTTATTGTCGTATGGTTTGTATTTCATATTCCATAAACATAGAGAGGCTACCTGCAAAAACTGCAAGGTTTATTGCATTGCCCAGTAATTGAACGTTGTGTCTAACTCAGTACATCATAAAATTGCATGTATCGAGACCACTTTAGGCATCTGAGACAATTACCTTGAGATTTATTGGCTAGGCACTCCCCATGTAAAGTAGAAAAAGGACGTTAGACTAAAATTCAATTCATCCCACAAAAAGTTACATTACTGTAAAACAGGTAAAGATTTTGTTACCTTTCCAATGGTGACATAGTTTTAGCAGGCATGTTGACTATTACAACAGGGAAATCCTGAACATAGTGTATCAACCACATTTATTACGCATATATTTTCATTTTTTTTATTATAACGTAGCTATGTTTCTATACTGCATATTTTTGCAAGTCACTGCAAAACGGTAAATAGAAGAGTGATGAAAAAATGATTAGCTATGGTGATATTAAAGGGTATATGTGTACTATGAGTATTACGTCTCTAGACCATTTTACAAACAAAGCGCCAGAGAGTACTCATACCTATTATCTGTGCACCTGACATCCTGGGCAACCTGTAGGTATTGAGTTTTCACCTTGCTGCACTGTTCCTTAAATATTGGTATCAAAATCAAAGTCCCTCCTACAAAGGCAATTGTGCCTCCAAGGTAGAATGAGGGGGGATATACTCGTAGGCCATCAAACATCCATCCTGAAAATAAGGCAAAGAGACACCATATGAGGAAAGTACAACTAAAGTATGTATTGATAGCAAAATACAACTGAACTGAGAACTTATGTAGATAACAATTATTAAGTGAAGTGATGACAAATAACCTCAAAATGTAGGCCCACTACTTCTCCCCACTGCTAGAACATATACTTTCATGATTACTTCTCAAATCATTAGATCTTTAATGTAGAAGGATTTGTTCAAGTTCCGAAATAAGGTTGAAAAAAATAATTCTTAAACTGGTATTTGTATATGTTCTTAGCAAGATCATACGGTCACAATGAATTTATATCTACAAATAAACGCAAAACGAAAAAGTATCTCTGTGATAAAGAGTGAGAATTACCTGCTACTGGTGGACCAAGCACAATGCCAACACCCCCAATGAAAAGTAAATACCCAAATCCTGAGGCAAATGTTTCCTTTCCAGCATATAATAATGTTATCACTGATGAAGCTGGACCACTTGCTGCATACATAACTCCAAACAGTATGCAGAAAATAATCATCCATACATATGTACCGGCAAAAGGCAGAAATGCAACCACAACTCCAATGCAAGTGCAGCTCGTCATGAAAACCACTTGTGAATTGACATATTGTAGATCAATTAGAGCCCCCTGAATCAAAGGACACACCAGGTTTGCTGCTCCAATAGACGAGACAAGCACTGCCATTTGAGATTCATTCAAACCAAGTTTTCGTCTTGAATATTCTGGCATATGGGTAAGGAATATGGAACATCCAAAACAAAAGGAGACATTAGTAACGCATAACACTAGAAACCTCCAGTTGGCACAAAGTTTCTGAAAGATTTCTAATTCTGTAAGTGATGCATTATCTTTGGAAATGGTCTGTGTTGAAAGCATTCTTTTGTCCTTCGGCCACATAATTGCTCCAAACACACAACTATGTAATAGAACTCCCCCCATGATCAGCATTGTTCCTCTCCATCCGTAAGTTTTATTTAACACATCAAGTAAAAAAGGGGAAACAAGACCTCCAAGACCAGCTCCAGCAGACAGAATTCCAAATGCAATACCCTTATATTTGTCAAAGTGGTCTACTATAATTGAATTACTGGCACAAACGCACATTCCCGAGCCGAGTCCTGAAAAGAAAAAAAGAGAACAATACAATATTAGTAATAGTAGAACACTTATTTTGGGCATGTGTCAGAGTTTGAAACAAAGAGTATCATGAACCAAAGAGAGATGTCCTTTAATTCAATATCAAATTGATTTTTTATCTGAAATATCATCAATATTATGTGCCATAGATGGTGTTTTAGTAAATACGGTGCAAATGTAAATACTTTTAGTGTTCATACTTAAGAGTAATCACACGCTCACTAAATTGTCAAGGAGATCCCTGAAGCATAATGTAATTAACACGTATTGTTTTTTCATTAAAAAGTGTTATTCTTTCAAAAATAGAGCAACCAAATAAACCATTGGCATATTCCATATCAGTTCTGTTTGAATTATACCTAATTAGGCCTAATGGTGTATATTATATTAGCTAAGGTCAAGAGGAAATGACAAATGATATATCTACATGTCTTGCCAGTGACTTGGGGTTAGGCGGTGGTTTTCGCCGGGTACTCCGGTTTCCTCCACTACTTACAACTGGCTAGTCACGAATAAGCCACAATTGGCATAAATGTGACGAAAAACAAAATTCCAAATCCAAATCCAAATATATCTACATGTCATAAAGATGAAGCTTTAGTAATACAAAGCCCAATTATGAATCTCTTTTAATCATGGCAAAAAATACCTGTTACTATCCCAAAGGTAACAATGAGGTAAAGAACCCCAGTAGCAAAAAAACTGAGAATCATGCCAACAGCTGCCAGAAGTCCTCCCATGATAACCCCAGCACGATGGCTTGTCCTATTCAGTATGATACCAGAAATGGGTCCTGAAATCGGATATGGAATAATATAACACAATTTATGAAATGCCCCATATTCACCATATTCCCTATTAGTTTATATCCTTATCTATTTAATATAAAATTTTAAAATAGGCAATGAGAATGTATTTCCTAAAATAAATTCAATAGCCTATATTACTAATAACTATTTTCTACTGGTAATTATATATCAGCAGAGTAACTTCTTAGAACTACCCTTTTTAACATATGCGACTTCTGTACAGTAATCTGATTATAATACGGTTTGACTCTCTTACTGATGTTGATGTAGAAAGTTTTGTTTGTCGAGATAATTCCACTTCACAGCAGTTAAGCTTTTCTGTCATAATGAGATTATTTCACATTTTAGGAAGGTGGTGTCCTTTTCATGCATATGGGTTAACAATTGTTGGAATATGTGTTAAAGGGCAAATGCACCTTTATGATGATTTAGATTCAAAATGTGCCTATACGTGTCACCTTTCAAATAAGACCACCCGCAAGTCTGTACTCCTCAGCACTCATCAGGTATGGCTTATAAACGTGAGTATGAAACAGACCTTAGTATGGGCATGGAGGCTGACATTATCAGGGCAGTGCACATTTTTAAGTTGATAAGGAAAAAGCCCTGAAAATGACTTTATCTTTATTAGCTGATAGTCCAAACATGAATTGGCCTTGTCAGATTTATGTAGTCAAGGAAGATAAGTAACCCCTGCAGTCACTTCCTGCCACTGATATCTCCCGACCAATCAGAAGGGGTGCTTAAAATGTGCCCAGCCCTGATAATGTCAGCCTCCATGCCTATACTCAGGCCTGTTATTTACTCACTTTCATAAGCCATATCTGATGAGTGCTGAGGAGGACAGACTTGCGGGTGGTCTTATTTGAAAGGTGACACGTATAGGCACATTTTGAACCTAAATCATCATGATGGTGAATTTGCCCTTTAAGCAATTAAAACATTTACCTGAGACTACTCACCAGCAAAACACAGAGCCCCAACATTAACTGATGTTGTCAAAGCCGTAAAGCCATTGCCTTCATTGAAAGCTTCTAGAAACATCACATAATAGATCCCTGTTGCTAAACTCACACTCGCCACTAGAAAGTTGCACATGAATGAACTAATGCATACAAGCCAGCTGAAGGGTCCGTCCAAACGTTGCCAGGAGTTTGTCATCCTCGTAATGCTACCTTTAAATCAGAAATATTGAGAAAAAAAATAAAGGAAGTCGACACTTGGTCTGTATCACGTCCTTTTCAAAAAAGCTAATGAGTCAGTTTTGTTTTGTGGAATGTGAATAAAGCACTATCAACCTGCTCGATAGTGAAGTTAGTAATGGCACAAGTAGATCAAAGACTAAAAACATTATTTTAAAAATTAGTCCTGCACAGAAAGCTGAATTGTATTTAAGGCTGCACCTATTTCTTCTTTCAATTGATTCTGGAAGCCTAAGGTAACCACTGTAAGAATCTTGGGCAATTTGAGACAGTTACATCGTTACATCGGGTAAATTTAGATACATGTATGTTCGTATGTATTTTATTGACTATAGCATCAAACTATAAATGTATATACATGAAGCATAACTCATACAAATAACAACATACATATATAAGGATAGTCACAATAATTATGCAATTACAACATTATCTGATATATGTATCTACTTTGCACTTGGTCTAATTCAGGCTGTTTATTTATCTGTTTAATCTGGCTAATTTACTAACTAAAGCCAATTAACCAATACCTCCCCTGAGTCTTTGTTTGCACAAACCGGAATTAACCAAATATTCACCATACTCCCTGAATAGTGTGCAAGTCTTCAGACATGTCATTTTGCGTGCATCATCCATGGCACAATGATCACACAGGGGGCAGAATTCTGAGGATGCTGTCGATCCTTTCTGTCTTATGTCGTCAGGTTTGAGTCAGTATTGGCTATGTTTGTATTTGAACATCCATAAGTACCTCTACAGCTGAGCTATAGGGGGTCAAAAGTAAGCCAATTGGTTACAATATACACATTTTCGCCTCTATTTTATTAATATTGTAGCATTGTATCACAATAAAGGAGACCCTCACTATTTTAGTTGTAAATATGACTTATTTAGATAGCAAATAAATTGATGCTTGTAGTAGAACAGCTGTATGTACCCGTGCTGGTAGGAACAGGGGTCAAAAAGTAGGTCACGTAGTTAAAATGTACAATTTTCGCCTCCATTTCGCTCTCTCTTGAATGGCATTACATCGGTGTATACATGAACTCTTCCTGAACTAGTTTTAAATAGAAGGAATAGGTAACAAGTAAATTGACATTTGTATTTGTACAACCGTAGGTTCCCGCACTGCTGAGAACAGAGGTGAAAAAGTATGTCACTTAGCTAAGCTGCATGATTCTCAGTTCCATGTTGCTTATTTCTGAACAGCATTATACCGACTTATATAAAACTTATTCTAGCTCACTAATATGACTTATTTAGGTAGTAAATGAATTAATATCTGAAATTGGACAGCTGTAGGTATTTGCACTGATGAGAATAGGGGTCAGAAAGTAGGTCACAAACTAAATAAAATTTGATTTTCGTCTGCGTGTATATATCTTATCTGAACAGCATCAACTCAACATATAAGTGACCAACACTATGATAGTTCTAGATGCGACTTATTTATGAAACAAATGAATTTATATTTGTTGTAGGACAACATTAGTTACCAGAATGTTTACACCATTCTCATTCAGCATAGACACATCAAACAGGTACCTGTCCCTACCGACCGATTTCAGTTAGCTATATAGCTTTCTTTATAGGGCAATATCAAATCACCCTGTATGTTCATTTTCATGAATCGTATTTGGGGCATGTGAAAATACACTGCTGACTTGCAGTTTTATATTGTTCTATACCGTTTACAACTGGTTAGTTACATGTACATGCATGCCAAACTATCTTGGGTATTCTTACTTTTATTTGTTGTGTGTGTCATCTTCAAAGCAAAACTAGAATCAAGAGACCCTTGTCCACACACCTCCCTCCTACTGACACAAGTATTTTCCCATTCGAACAGTGAGTAAGATGTGCAATTTATAAGCAATTGCACACGTCCAAAGTCTCTTTGGGCGAAAATGAGCAGAGAGTATGAGTCATTATTTCTTTAAATTGAAGTCAATTGGAACCAAAGCTTTTCTCCGAGGTACTTAATTTTGCATCTGATGTAGGCGATTCCGAGTTGAGCTTGTTAACCTCCATACACTAAAATAACTGAAACTGTTGTACAAATTCTTATGCATAATGTTTTGAATGAAAAAATGTTCCAAATTATACTATATTCAAATGATAAAACCTTCCCTGAAGCTAGTTCAATGTTGTAGGATCTTGTTCTAGGCATCCAAGTAAAGAGTATGGCTCAGAGGGATGTAACCATAAAACATTACTGCCTTGTTCTTTTTGCTCTAATTATCCTACGTATATCATTTTTAAGTCCCTGCCTTCAGTATTAAAACTTGGTCGTGCCAGCAAGACGTTTTTGGAAACTATTATCATTACTTCCTTAGGATTGACCAATCAATAAACAGAAGTAATTAATTAATCTTTAGTAACAATTTGAGCCTTGAAACTAATGAGCAAATCCCTATTATGCCACCCTACAGAGAGCATTAAACCTAGTCAAAACATGTTACAATAGTTATTTGTAGACATTATTTTTCCACACAGGGTATCTAGTACAGATAAAGTGTTATCTAAAAAAGAGTAAAATGCAAGCGAATATCGTACATTGTAGCTAAGTGACCCACATCTGACACCTGTTCTTAGCAGTGCAACCTAAATGAGTACTATTTAGAACTAGGATAGTGTAAGTCTTATGTAAGTCAATGTCATGCTCTAAATGAAGCAAAATACAGACAAAAATTTAGGTGACCTATTTTCTTACCAATGCTGTTCAAATATTAGCAAAATGTAGGCGATAATGTGTATATTTCAGCTAATTGACCAACCTTTTTTATATATATATACACACACACATATATATATATATATATATATATATATATATATATATATATATATATATATATATATATATATATATATATATATATATATATATATAAATTAGCTAAATTGACCCTCTGTAGCTTTAAGGTTTTGTAGATATTATAGATTTCCATACAATATTTGGATCAACCAAAACCGGAGAAAGTCCATCAGTCCATTGTATGTACCATGGGGATGGCAAAGATGGGTCACTATCTCTAATTGCCCAAGAGTGCCAGCCGAGCACCCAACATATTCTGCAAGTGGGTCCCATTGGCTTCCAAAATTAATCGCCATGATCGTGTCCCATTGAAAAATAGACTATATATGAAAACACTAGGTACAGTCCCAAATTCAGCTTTCTGTGTGGAACTACAAAAATTAACAAAAAATCTACATGTACTTCTGTTGACATACAGTTCTACGAAAACCTTCAATCCGAATTGATAGTAAAAGCATATCACTATTGTACAGCATCGGATCACAGAAATGGCGGTATACATATGTAAACATTTGTGTCTGTAATTAACTACCCACGTTGACAGCTGTTTCAAAGATAAAACAAGTCAGTGAAGAAATATAATAACATCGCATAATGCTAATAACTAACCTTGGTACAAACACTTGCGAGCTACGTTCTACCTATTATGCTTGTATAGGTTGGTATTTTCTTTTTGGTATTGTTGTATAGGTTGGACCAACACTGGTGGCTGCTGGTTCGATGATATAGGGAGACCTCGTTATTAAGGACACTCAGATAAATAGGTCATGTATTTATAGCCAACTCAACAGCAGGTAGCCGCCCTATGAAATGATCGGGTTTCATTTATATTAAAGTTGCAGGGTTATTTATCATCCTTATAAGGCAGCCCTACTTCACCACCCTGTAATGGCCTCTATTGTTGAGCAAGAGGGGGCAGAGGTGGCAGCTCACCGCCAATGACAATTGGTTTTCTTCTTGATATTTCATGCATGGAAATATCATTTCCATGATTAACGATTTCATTTCCATGCATGTAATTTTCATGCTATGATTTTTCCATGCATAAAACTATTCGGACTGGGATACTACTGATACCAGAACTAAACTACTACTACTACTACTACTACTACTACTACTACTACTACTACTACCAGATACTAGAACTACTACTACTACTACTACTACTACTACTACTACTACTACTACTACTACTACTACTACTACTACTACTTCTACTGCTACTACTACTACTACTACTACTACTACTACTACTACTACTACTACTACTACTACTACTACTACCAGACACTAGAACTACTACTACTACTACTACTACTACTACTACTACTACTACTACTACTACTACTACTACTACTACCAGATACTAGAACTACTACTACTACTACTACTACTACTACTACTACTACTACTACTACTACTACTACTACTACTACTACTACTACTACTACCAGATACTAGAACTACTACTACTACTACTACTACTACTACTACTACTACTACTACTACTACTACTACTACTACTACTACCAGATACTAGAACTACTACTACTACTACTACTACTACTACTACTACTACTACTACTACTACTACTACTACTACTACCAGATACTAGAACTACTACTACTACTACTACTACTACTACTACTACTACTACTACTACTACTACTACTACTACTACTAATACTACTACTACTACTACTGCTTCTACTACTACTACCACTACTACCAGATACTAGAACTACTACTACTACTACTACTACTACTACTACTACTACTACTACTACTACTACTACTACTACTGCTCTCTGCCCGTATACTAGAAAGGACTGGGTAGCATCCCTACTACCACCCCCATGATCTCAACACATGCAAATAACCATTATCCTAGAATATGCTACAAGTGCCGGTCATCATATAATACATTTCTCAAACAATACGCTTTGCAGCCCCATCAGTTCAATATTTAGTGTCGCTATTCCATGAGTGGCTAATCGGTACAATACGCACAATGAAAACAGTTCCTAGCAGTATATGCTAGCATGTATTGGAAATGCTAATATCTAGAATTTTTAGCATTGGCTCCTTTGCTGCAAATGTATGAATAGTTTGTCTCTCGCTATGCTTTATTCGGCAAACACCTGGATACTTCCATATATGTTTGATTTTAAAGGTTTTTCAGCAGACCAACCAAGATGTATGCATGGTTGTATATAATCTGGGGGATTATTGGTACATATATTGGCCCTCAGCTAAACCCATAAGCAGAACATTTACAAGCAACTAAATGATGTGAACGGCGTCGATATGCGTATTATATTAGCCCTTGATAATAGAAAACATGATTATATTGCAAATTAGTGATGTTTATTGAGGTCCAATGATGGTACAAAATCATAAGAATATGTGTATGAATAAATCAAAAAGTACAAACATACATAATTGTAACCAATGAATAAGGATAACAGAGTAAGCATAAATGTACAATTGTATCATAAATATAGAAAGCCATGTTTTACTTATAAAAGTTTCTAGTAATCACGGCCCTCTTCATAAAGAGTTCCAAGGGGTCTTTCAGTTGCAGAAATTACCATAGTCACTACTCCAAAAAGCCGCACACTTTAATATAGCAACCAGGCCAACCGCGTATTGTAAGCGGTGCAGCTTACTGTAAAAGAAGTTGGTATTCATTCGTATCATGAACGGAAGGTTTTGAACAAAATAGTAAATAAGTTTCTGTCATTGCTAACAGTTAAGGTGCTCAGCCAATAAAATGCATGCATGCAATCAGCTACACAAGGTGACAGTATCATCTTTGACAAGGTGATAGTAACATCTAAAACTTAAAGTCCATTTAAGAAATATCCCACCGTTAGAAATCCATTAAACTGCGCATAAGTTATCATTGTCATATCACCTTTGAAAAGGGACACATTACGTCATGCCGTCCATATAGATGGCGCCAAAGTGGCACTTAAGGCATGAAATCAATGGAATGTCGCATTCAAACAGGGTGAGGGTAATTTGTATTGTAATATAAAAATTGATAGTAATTTGCCATTGTTCAGTTGTAATAGCAAGTAATCAATTATTTAGTGGCTAAACTATTACTGTAACAGGTAATAGTAATTGACTAGTCTTCAGAGTAATGTAAATTTACATTACTTTTAATGACATCTGCCAAGTTATCACAGGGTATGCATCTGCTCAGAGGTAAGCAGGAACTGGATATGCACATGAAGTGCATATGTACACACTTATCACATCAAGACTAATACATGGAAACATTGGTTTTCTGAATTGAGGATGCAGTGACAGGATGCAAATCTATTGTGTAGTTCAACTGATGGAAACATGCTGAACCTAAGTGAAATCTAATCAGCTCGAAAACAGACATCCCTTTTAGATCAGACCCATGACTCTCAATTGATCAGTATGTCCAAGTGATGTTCAACTGTGCATTGACTTAATGTGGTGACATGTCTAGCCATCTTGAAATCCCAAGTCCCAACACTTTGAGAAATTGATGTTCTTAACGTGCAACCGACATATTGGAATATATTGTACTTTTGGATTAGAAGAATCAGACCACTTGATCTGACAAAATCTACAGCTGGACTATTAGAAAAACCTACTAGTACAGTGGACATCTTTCCTTTCAGTGTTATTGTGAATTTGTAAAATTTATTGGGACATTTATGGAATCAGCTGACACATTGACACTAAGCGAATATTAGAAAGAGCCTGCTATTCATCCATGCCAGTGATGAGATATATGCATTAAGTACTGTTATGAAGTGTATTTGCCTGTACTTGCTATTCACGAACGATGTAATAGAATAGTCAAATTATTGAAACCTAGTAGGCTTTGTTCCATCTGTTGAGAAGTAATTTGTAATATAATCAATTACTTCTTGAAATGTAATAGTAATTGTAATTGCTGTATCGAGAAAATGGTGTAATAGTAATAGTAATATAATTGATTACTTCTCAAAGTAATTGACCCCCAACCCTGCAATCAACAGTGACACCAATACTCCCAAACCTAAATCATATATGTAAACGCATTGAATTAAAAATGGACACCCTTTCGTTTACACATTTAAACAAACCCCACAATAGTTAACAAAATACAACTTAGAACTCCGCAGATTGTTTGTATATTAACAACCAAAACTATCAGGTTATGGACAGAATTCTTGAAAACTGGTGGCTGTGCCCTTTTTAATCACATAGCTGTCTCTTCGCAGTTTCTGAAACAAAGTATAAAATATCTGCTACTTTTAAGATATCTATATCTTATCGTAAATTTGTTATTGTCGTATGGTTTGTATTTCATATTCCATAAACATAGAGAGGCTACCTGCAAAAACTGCAAGGTTTATTGCATTGCCCAGTAATTGAACGTTGTGTCTAACTCAGTACATCATAAAATTGCATGTATCGAGACCACTTTAGGCATCTGAGACAATTACCTTGAGATTTATTGGCTAGGCACTCCCCATGTAAAGTAGAAAAAGGACGTTAGACTAAAATTCAATTCATCCCACAAAAAGTTACATTACTGTAAAACAGGTAAAGATTTTGTTACCTTTCCAATGGTGACATAGTTTTAGCAGGTATGTTGACTATTACAACAGGGAAATCCTGAACATAGTGTATCAACCACATTTATTACGCATATATTTTCATTTTTTTTATTATAACGTAGCTATGTTTCTATACTGCATATTTTTGCAAGTCACTGCAAAACGGTAAATAGAAGAGTGATGAAAAAATGATTAGCTATGGTGATTTTAAAGGGTATATGTGTACTATGAGTATTACGTCTCTAGACCATTTTACAAACAAAGCGCCAGAGAGTACTCATACCTATTATCTGTGCACCTGACATCCTGGGCAACCTGTAGGTATTGAGTTTTCACCTTGCTGCACTGTTCCTTAAATATTGGTATCAAAATCAAAGTCCCTCCTACAAAGGCAATTGTGCCTCCAAGGTAGAATGAGGGGGGATATACTCGTAGGCCATCAAACATCCATCCTGAAAATAAGGCAAAGAGACACCATATGAGGAAAGTACAACTAAAGTATGTATTGATAGCAAAATACAACTGAACTGAGAACTTATGTAGATAACAATTATTAAGTGAAGTGATGACAAATAACCTCAAAATGTAGGCCCACTACTTCTCCCCACTGCTAGAACATATACTTTCATGATTACTTCTCAAATCATTAGATCTTTAATGTAGAAGGATTTGTTCAAGTTCCGAAATAAGGTTGAAAAAAATAATTCTTAAACTGGTATTTGTATATGTTCTTAGCAAGATCATACGGTCACAATGAATTTATATCTACAAAGAAACGCAAAACGAAAAAGTATCTCTGTGATAAAGAGTGAGAATTACCTGCTACTGGTGGACCAAGCACAATGCCAACACCCCCAATGAAAAGTAAATACCCAAATCCTGAGGCAAATGTTTCCTTTCCAGCATATAATAATGTTATCACTGATGAAGCTGGACCACTTGCTGCATACATAACTCCAAACAGTATGCAGAAAATAATCATCCATACATATGTACCGGCAAAAGGCAGAAATGCAACCACAACTCCAATGCAAGTGCAGCTCGTCATGAAAACCACTTGTGAATTGACATATTGTAGATCAATTAGAGCCCCCTGAATCAAAGGACACACCAGGTTTGCTGCTCCAATAGACGAGACAAGCACTGCCATTTGAGATTCATTCAAACCAAGTTTTCGTCTTGAATATTCTGGCATATGGGTAAGGAATATGGAACATCCAAAACAAAAGGAGACATTACTAACGCATAACACTAGAAACCTCCAGTTGGTACAAAGTTTCTGAAAGATTTCTAATTCTGTAAGTGATGCATTATCTTTGGAAATGGTCTGTGTTGAAAGCATTCTTTTGTCCTTCGGCCACATAATTGCTCCAAACACACAACTATGTAATAGAATTCCCCCCATGATCAGCATTGTTCCTCTCCATCCGTAAGTTTTATTTAACACATCAAGTAAAAAAGGGGAAACAAGACCTCCAAGACCAGCTCCAGCAGACAGAATTCCAAATGCAATACCCTTATATTTGTCAAAGTGGTCTACTATAATTGTATTACTGGCACAAACGCACATTCCCGAGCCGAGTCCTGAAAAGAAAAAAAGAGAACAATACAATATTAGTAATAGTAGAACACTTATTTTGGGCATGTGTCAGAGTTTGAAACAAAGAGTATCATGAACCAAAGAGAGATGTCCTTTAATTCAATATCAAATTGATTTTTTATCTGAAATATCATCAATATTATGTGCCATAGATGGTGTTTTAGTAAATACGGTGCAAATGTAAATACTTTTAGTGTTCATACTTAAGAGTAATCACATGCTCACTAAATTGTCAAGGAGATCCCTGAAGCATAATGTAATTAACACGTATTGTTTTTTCATTAAAAAGTGTTATTCTTTCAAAAATAGAGCAACCAAATAAACCATTGGCATATTCCATATCAGTTCTGTTTAAATTATACCTAATTAGGCCTAATGGTGTGTGTTATATTAGCTTAGGTCAAGAGGAAATGACAAATGATATATCAACATGTCTTGCCAGTGACTTGGGGTTAGGCGGTGGTTTTCGGCGGGTACTCCGGTTTCCTCCACTACTTACAACTGGCTAGTCACGAATAAGCCACAATTGGCATAAATGTGACGAAAAACAAAATTCCAAATCCAAATCCAAATATATCTACATGTCATAATGATGAAGCTTTAGTAATACAAAGCCCAGTTATGAAACTCTTTTAAACATACCTGTTACTATCCCAAAGGTAACAATGAGGTATAGAACCCCAGTAGCAAAAAAACTGAGAATCATGCCAACAGCTGCCAGAAGTCCTCCCATGATAACCCCAGCACGATGGCTTGTCCTATTCACTATGATACCAGAAATGGGTCCTGAAATAGGATATGGAATAATATAACACAATTTATGAAATGCCCCATATTCACCATTTTCCCTATTAGTTTATATCCTTATCTATTTAATATACGATTCCTATTGGACCACAGTATTGGGTAGGCTTTATTATAATATGTGAAATTGGTGACTACGACAGTGTAGAACATGGGTCCCTTAAGGTCAAGTGTCCATAAGTCAAGAAACCTCAAATATATTACTTTTGCATACATTACACCCACTAATTCTGCCAACACCACTGCTTATTCCAACGCTACTTTGCTGCTGCTGCTTTTTCTACTGGTAATTATATATCAGCAGAGTAACTTCTTAGAACTACCCTTTTTAACATATGTGACTTCTGTACAGTAATCTGAGTATAATACGGTTTGACTCTCTTACTGATGTTGATGTAGAAAGTTTTGTTTGTCGAGATAATTCCACTTCACAGCAGTTAAGCTTTTCTGTCATAATGAGATTATTTCACATTTTAGGAAGGTGGTGTCCTTTTCATGCATATGGGTTAACAATTGTTGGAATATGTGTTAAAGGGCAAATGCACCTTTATGATGATTTAGATTCAAAATGTGCCTATACGTGTCACCTTTCAAATAAGACCACCCGCAATCTGTCCTCCTCAGCACTCATCAGGTATGGCTTTTGAACATGAGTATAAAACAGACCTTAGTATGGGCATGGAGGCTGACATTATCAGGGCAGTGCACATTTTTAAGTTGATAAGGAAAAAGCCCTGAAAATGACTTTATCTTTATTAGCTGATAGTCCAAACATGAATTGGCCTTGTCAGATTTATGTAGTCAAGGAAGATAAGGAACCCCTGCAGTCACTTCCTGCCACTGATATCTCTCGACCAATCAGAAGGGGTGCTTAAAATGTGCCCAGCCCTGATAATGTCAGCCTCCATGCCCATACTCAGGCCTATTATTTACTCACTTTCAAAAGCCATATCTGATGAGTGCTGAGGAGGACAGACTTGCGGGTGGTCTTATTTGAAAGGTTACACGTATAGGCACATTTTGAATCTAAATCATCATGATGGTGAATTTGCCCTTTAAGCAATTAAAACATTTACCTGAGACTACTCACCAGCAAAACACAGAGCCCCAACATTAACTGATGTTGTCAAAGCCGTAAAGCCATTGCCTTCATTGAAAGCTTCTAGAAACATCACATAATAGATCCCTGTTGCTAAACTCACACTCGCCACTAGAAAGTTGCACATGAATGAACTAATGCATACAAGCCAGCTGAAGGGTCCGTCCAAACGTTGCCAGGAGTTTGTCATCCTCGTAATGCTACCTTTAAATCAGAAATATTGAGAAAAAAAAAAGGAAGTCGACACTTGGTCTGTATCACGTCCTTTTCAAAAAAGCTAATGAGTCAGTTTTGTTTTGTGGAATGTGAATAAAGCACTAGCAACTTGCTCGATAGTGAAGTTAGTAATGGCACAAGTAGATCAAAGACTAAAAACATTATTTTAAAAATTAGTCCTGCACAGAAAGCTGAATTTTATTTAAGGCTGCACCTATTTCTTCTTTCAATTGATTCTGGAAGCCTAGGGTAACCACTGTAAGAATCTTGGGCAATTTGAGACAGTTACATCGTTACATAGGGTAAATTTAGATACATGTATGTTCGTATGTATTTTATTGACTATAGCATCAAACTATAAATGTACATACATGAAGCATAACTCATACAAATAACAACATACATATATAAGGATAGTCACAATAATTATGCAATTACAACATTATCTGATATATGTATCTACTTTGCACTTGGTCTAATCCAGGCAGTTTATTTATCTGTTTAATCTGGCTAATTTACTAACTAAAGCCAATTAACCAATACCTCCCCTGAGTCTTTGTTTGCACAAACCGGAATTCACCAAATATTCACAATACTCCCTGAATAGTGTGCAAGTCTTCAGACATGTCATTTTGCGTGCATCATCCATGGCACAATGATCACACAGGGGGTAGAATTCTGAGGATGCTGTCGATCCTTTCTGTCTTATGTCGTCAGGTTTGAGTCAGTTTTGGCTATGTTTGTATTTGAACATCCATAAGTACCTCTACAGCTGAGCTATAGGGGGTCAAAAAGTAAGCCAATTGGTTACAATATACACATTTTCGCCTCTATTTTATTAATATTGTAGCATTGTATCACAATAAAGGAGACCCTCACTATTCTAGTTGTAAATATGACTTATTTAGATAGCAAATAAATTGATGCTTGTAGTAGAACAGCTGTATGTACCCGTGCTGGTAGGAACAGGGGTCAAAAAGTAGGTCACTTAGTTAAAATGTACAATTTTCGTCTCCATTTCGCTCTCTCTTGAATGGCATTACATCGGCGTATACATAAACTCTTCCTGAACTAGTTTTAGATAGAAGGAACAGGTGACAAGTAAATTGACATTTGTATTTGTACAACCGTAGGTTCCCGCACTGCTGAGAACAGAGGTGAAAAGTATGTTACTTAGCTAAGCTGCATGATTCTCAGTTCCATGTTGCTTATTTCTGAACAGCATTATACCGACTTATATAAAACTTATTCTAGCTCACTAATATGACTTATTTAGGTAGTAAATGAATTAATATCTGAAATTGGACAGCTGTAGGTATTTGCACTGATGAGAAATGGGGTCAGAAAGTAGGTCACAAACTAAATAAAATTTGATTTTCGTCTGCGTTTTTATATCTTATCTGAACAGCATCAACTCAACATATAAGTGACCAACACTATGATAGTTCTAGATGCGACTTATTTATGAAACAAATGAATTTATATTTGTTGTAGGACAACATTAGTTACCAGAGTGTTTACACCATTCTCATTCAGCATAGACACATCAAACATGTACCTGTCCCTACCGACCGATTTCAGTTAGCTATATAGCTTTCTTTATAGGGCAATATCAAATCACCCTGTATGTTCATTTTCATGAATCGTATTTGGGGCATGTGAAAATACACTGCTGGCTTGCAGTTTTATATTGTTCTATACCGTTTACAACTGGTTAGTTACATGTACATGCATGCCTAACTATCTTGGGTATTCTTACTTTTATTTGTTGTGTGTGTCATCTTCAAAGCAAAACAACTAGAATCAAGAGACCCTTGTCCACACACCTCCCTCCTACTGACACAAGTATTTTCCCATTCGAACAGTGAGTAAGATGTGCAATTTATAAGCAATTGCACACGTCCAAAGTCTCTTTGGGCGAAAATGAGCAGAGAGTATGAGTCATTATTTCTTTAAATTGAAGTCAATTGGAACCAAAGCTTTTCTCCGAGGTACTTAATTTTGCATCTGATGTAGGCGATTCCGAGTTGAGCTTGTTAACCTCCATACACTAATATAACTGAAACTGTTGTACAAATTCTTATGCATAATGTTTTGAATGAAAAACTGTTCCAAATTATACTGTATTCAAATGATAAAACCTTCCCTGAAGCTAGTTCAATGTTGTAGGATCTTGTTCTAGGCATCCAAGTAAAGAGTATGGCTCAGAGGGATGTAACCATAAAACATTACTGCCTTGTTCTTTTTGCTCTAATTATCCTACGTATATCATTTTTAAGTCCCTGCCTTCAGTATTAAAACTTGGTCGTGCCAGCAAGACGTTTTTGGAAACTATTATCATTACTTCCTTAGGATTGACCAATCAATAAACAGAAGTAATTAATTAATCATTAGTAATAATTTGAGCCTTGAAACTAATGAGCAAATCCCTATTATGCCACCCTACATAGAGCATTAAACCTAGTCAAAATATGTTACAATAGTTATTTGTAGACATTATTTTTCCACACAGGGTATCTAGTACAGATAAAGTGTTATCTAAAAAAGAGTGAAATGGAAGCGAATATCGTACATTGTAGCTAAGTGACCCACATCTGACACCTGTTCTTAGCAGTGCAACCTAAATGAGTACTATTTAGAACTAGGATAGTGTAAGTCTTATGTAAGTCAATGTCGTGCTCTAAATGAAGCAAAATACAGACAAAAATTTAGGTGACCTATTTTCTTACCAATGCTGTTCAAATATTAGCAAAATGTAGGCGATAATGTGTATATTTCAGCTAATTGACCAACCTTTTTTATATATATATACACACACACACACACATATATATATATATATATATATATATATATATATATATATATATATATATATATATATATATATATATATATATATATATATATATATATATATATATATATATAAATTAGCTAAATTGACCCTCTGTAGCTTTAAGGTTTTGTAGATATTATAGATTTCCATACAATATTTGGATCAACCAAAACCGGAGAAAGTCCATCAGTCCATTGTATGTACCATGGGGATGGCAAAGATGGGTCACTATCTCTAATTGCCCAAGAGTGCCAGCCGAGCACCCAACATATTCTGCAAGTGGGTCCCATTGGCTTCCAAAATTAATCTCCATGATCGTGTCCCATTGAAAAATAGACTATATATGAAAACACTAGGTACAGTCCCAAATTCAGCTTTCTGTGTGGAACTACAAAAATTAACAAAAAATCTACATGTACTTCTGTTGAAATACAGTTCTACGAAAACCTTCAATCCGAATTGATAGTAAAAGCATATCACTATTGTACAGCATCGGATTATAGAAATGGCGGTATACATATGTAAACATTTGTGTCTGTAATTAACTACCCACGTCGACAGCTGTTTCAAAGATAAAACAAGTCAGTGAAGAAATATAATAACATCGCATTATGCTAATTACTAACCTTGGTACAAACACTTGCGAGCTACGTTCTACCTATTATGCTTGTATAGGTTGGTATTTTCTTTTTGGTATTGTTGTATAGGTTGGAGTTACACTAGTGACCGCTGGTTCGATGATATAGGGAGACCTCGTTATTAAGGACACTCAGATAAATAGGTCATGTATTTATAGCCAACTCAACAGCAGGTAGCCGCCCTATGAAATGATCGGGTTTCATTTATATTAAAGTTGCAGGGTTATTTTTCCTCCTTATAAGGCAGCCCTACTTCACCACCCTGTAATGGCCTCTATTGTTGGGCAAGAGGGGGCAGAGGTGGCAGCTCACCGCCAATGACAATTGGTTTTCTTATTGATATTTCATGCATGGAAATATCATTTCCATGCATGACGATTTCATTTCCATGCATGTAATTTTCATGCTATGATTTTTCCATGCATAAAACTATTCGGAGTGGGATACTATTGATACCAGAACTAAACTACTACTACTACTACTACTACTACTACTACTACTACTACTACTACTACTACTACTACTACTACTACTACTACTACTACTACTACTACTACTACCAGATACTAGAACTACTACTACTACTACTACTACTACTACTACTACTTCTTCTACTACTACTACTACTACTACTACTACTACTACTACTACTACTACCAGATACTAGAACTACTACTACTACTACTACTGCTTCGACTACTACTACCACTACTACCAGATACTAGAACTACTACTACTACTACTACTACTACTACTACTACTACTACTACTACTACCACTACTACTACTACTACTACTACTACTACTACTACTACTACTACTACTATCTGCCCGTATACTAGAAAGGACTGGGTAGCATCCCTACTACCACCCCCATGATCTCAACACATGCAAATAACCACTATCCTAGAATATGCTACAAGTGCCGGTCATCATATAATACATTTCTCAAACAATACGCTTTGCAGCCCCATCAGTTCAATATTTAGTGTCGCTATTCCATGAGTGGCTATTCGGTACAATACGGCACAATGAAAACAGTTCCTAGCAGTATATGCTAGCATGTATTGGAAATGCTAATATCTAGCATTTTTAGCATTGGCTCCTTTGCTGCAAATGTATGAATAGTTTGTCTCTCGCTATGCTTTATTCGGCAAACACCTGGATACTTCATGGTTGTATATAATCTGGGGGATTATTGGTACATATATTGGCCCTCAGCTAAACCCATAAGCAGAACATTTACAAGCAACTAAATGATGTGAACGGCGTCGATATGCGTATTATGTTAGCCCTTGACATTGAGAAACCTGATTATATTACAAATTAGTGATGTTTATTGAGGTCCAAGGATGGTACAAAATCATACGAATATGTGTATGAATAAATCAAAAAGTACAAACATACATAATTGCAACCAATGAATAAGGATAACAGAGTAAGTATAAATGTACAATTGTATCATAAATATAGAAAGCCATGTTTAACTTATAAAAGTTTCTAATAATCACGGCCCTAGTCATGTCTACGCATAATCATGAAGTTTTAACATGTTCAAAAACATGATATACAGAGGAGAATTTGCAATGGCAAGAACATTGAGGAATGTTGATGGCAACATTCTCATTGCTGATTGTCAAATTGAACAATTGTATGTTTATTGTATAATGTTTAATGTATATTGTATGTATATATATTAATTGACGACGACAGTGCATAAAATACGATACATCAAATCAGCCTAAATCGATAAGCAAGATGTTACAACAAAATTGTCAGTACAAACTTTAACAATATTAGCTAATAACAGATACAATGTCATATACATTCTATTTTTTTTTACTGGGCTAATTTGTGTTTTATAAGACAAACATATCAGTATATATTCATTCTTGATCATATTGCTCAGTTCAAAAATATAGCACGAACTCAGTACAAAAGATTCAGACGGATGCACCTTTGAACATAACATAACTTGACCTCTCCCGCCATGTATACTGGGTAACTGCTTTAACATAGCCTCTTTTTCCGTCTGCCATCGTTGACGACATTGTAAGATAAGGTGTAAGGAAGAAATTCCTTTCTCTTCATAAAGAGTTCCAAGGGGTATTTTTGTTGCAGAAGTACCATAGTCACTACTCCACAAAGCCGCACACTTTTGTATAGCAACCAGGCCAACCGCTTATTGTAAGCGATGCAGCTTACTGTAAAAGAAGTTGGTATTCATTCGTATAATGAACGGAAGGTTTTGAACAAAATGGTAAATAAGTTTCTGTCATTGCTAACAGTAAAGGTGCTCAGCCAATAAAATGCATGTATGCAATCAACTACACAAGGTGGCAGTATCATCTTTGACAAGGTGATAGTAACATCTAAAACTTAAAGTCCATTTAAGAAATATCCCACCGTTAGAAATCCATTAAACTGCGCATAAGTTATCATTGTCATATCACCTTTGAAAAGGGACACATTAAGTCATGCCGTCCATATAGATGGCGCCAAAGTGGCACTTAAGGCATGAAATCAATGGAATGTCGCATTCAAACAGGGTGAGGGTAATTTGTATTGTAATATAAAAATTGATAGTAATTTGCCATTGTTCAGTTGTAATAGCAAGTAATCAATTATTTAGTGGCTAAACTATTACTGTAACAGGTAATAGTAATTGACTAGTCTTCAGAGTAATGTAAATTTACATTACTTTCAATGACATCTGCCAAGTTATCACAGGGTATGCATCTGCTCAGAGGTAAGCAGGAACTGGATATGCACATGAAGTGCATATGTACACACTTATCACATCAAGACTAATACATGGAAACATTGATTTTCTTAATTGAGGATGCAGTGACAGGATGCAAATCTATTGTGTAGTTCAACTGATGGAAACATGCTGAACCTAAGTGAAATCCAATCAGCTCGGAAACAGACATCCCTTTTGAACAGACCCATGACTCTCAATTGATCAGTATGTCCAAGTGATGTTCAACTGTGCGTTGACTTAATGTGGTGACATGTCTAGCCATTTTGAAATCCCAAGTCCCAACACCACACCAGCATACTGCAGTAGAGTGGTCAGATTTGCCGCACTTACCACTGACTTAAAGGACAGTGCCTTTGAGAAATTGATGTTCTTAAAGTGCAACTGACATATTGGAATATATTGTACTTTTAGATTAGAAGAATCAGACTACTTGATCTGACAAGATCTATAGCTGGACTATTAGAAAAAACCTACTAGTACAATAGACATCTTTCCTTTCAGTGTTATTGTGAATTTGTAAAATTTATTTGGACATTTATGGAATCAGCTGACACATTGACACTAAGCAAATATTAGAAAAAGCCTGCTATCCATCCATGCCAGGGATGAGATCTATGCATTAAGTACTGTTATGAAGTGTATTTGCCTGTACTTGCTATTCACGAACGATGTAATAGAATAATCAAATGATTGAAACCCAGTAGGCTTTGTTCCATCTGTTGAGAAGTAATTTGTAATATAATCAATTACTTCTTGAAATGTAATAGTAATTGTAATTGCTGTATCGAGAAAATGGTGTAATAGTTATAGTAATATAATTGATAACTTCTTAAAGTAATTGACCCCCAACCCTGCAATCAACAGTGGCACCAATACTCCCAAACTTAAATCAAATATGTCAACGCAATGAATTAAAAATGGACACCCTTTCGTTTACACATTTCAACAAACCCCAAAATAGTTAACAACAAACAACTTAGAACTCCGCAGATTGTTTGTATATTAACAACAAAAATTATCAGGTGATAGGCAGCATTCTCGAGAACTGGTGGCTGTGCCCTGTTGAATCACATAGCTGTGTCTTCGCAGTTTCTGAAACAAAGTATAAAATATTTGCTACTTTTAAGATATCTATATCTTATCGTAAATTTGTTATTGTCATATCGCTTGTATTTCATATTCCATAAACATAGAGAGGCTACCTGCAAGATCTGAAAGGTTTATTGCATTGCCCAGTAACTGAATGTTGTGTCTAACTCAGTACATCATAAAATTGCATGTATCGAGACCACTTTAGGCATCTCAGGCAGTTACCTTGAGATTTATTGGCTAGGCACTCCCCATGTAAAGTAGAAAAAGAACGTTAGACTAAAATTCAATTCATCCCACAAAAAGTTACATTACTGTAAAACAGGTAAAGATTTTGTTACCTTTCCAATGGTGACATAGTTCTAGCAGGTTTGTTGCCTATTACAACAGGGAAATCCTGAACATAGTGTATCAACCACCTTTATTACGACACATATTTTCATTTTTTATTATAATGTAGCTATGTTTCTATATTGCATATTTTTGCAAGTCACTGCAAAACGGTAAATAGAAGAGTGATGAAAAAATGATTAGCTACGGTGATATTATGTGGTACATGTGTACTATGAGTATTACGTCTCTAGACCATTTTACAAACAAAGCGCCAGAGAGTACTCATACCTATTATCTGTGCACCTGACCTCCTGGGCAACCTCTAGGTATTGAGTTTTCACCTTGCTGCACTGTTCCTTAAATATTGGTATCAAAATCAAAGTCCCTCCTACAAAGGCAATTGTGCCTCCAAGGTAGAATGAGGGGGGATATACTCGTAGGCCATCGAACATCCATCCTGAGAATAACACAAAGGGACAAGTTATAAGTACAGTACAAATAAAGTATGTAATCATAGTAAAATAGAACTTAACTGAGAACTTATGTCGATTACAATAAGAATGTGAAGTGATAACAAATAAGTTTTAAATGTAGGGCCACTGACTTCTTTCCACTTGTTAGAACATACACCTTCATAATTTCCTCTCAAATCATTTGATCTTGCTCTAATTCCGAACTAAGTTCTTAAAGAAAGTAATTCTTAAACTGGTATCTTTTGTAATTTCTTAGCAAAATCATAGTCACAATGAATGTATAACTACAAATAAATGCAAAAAGATAAAGTATCTCTGTGATAAAAAGTGAGAATTACCTGCAACTGGTGCACCAAGCACAAGGCCAACACCTCCAATGAAACAAACATATCCATATCCTGAGGCAAATGTTTCCTTTCCAGTATATAATAATGTAATCACTGATAAAGCCGGACCAAATGCTGCAAACATAACTCCAAACAATATGCAGAAAATAATCATCCACACATATGTACCAGCAAAAGGAAAAAATGCAACTACAACTCCAAGACCAGTGTAGCCTGTTATAAAGACCACTTGTGAATTGACATATTTTAGATCAAGTATAACCCCCTGAATCAGACGAGCCACCAAGTTTGCTGCTCCTAGAGATGAAACAAGCACTGACATTTGAGATTCATTCAAACCAAGTTTTCGCCTTGAATATTCTGGCATATGGGTAAAGAATGTGGAACATCCAAAACTAAATGAGAAATTAGTAATGCATAACAGAAGAAACCTCCAGTTGGTACGAAGTTGGTGAAAGATGTGTAATTCTGCAAGTAGTGCACCATTTTTGGAAATGGTCTGTGTTGAAAGCATGTTTTTGTCCTTCGGTCCCATAATTGCTCCAAACGCACAACTATGTAATAGAACTCCCCCCATGATCAGCATTGTTCCTCTCCATCCGTAAGTATTATTTAAGACATTAACTAAAAAGGGGGAAACAAGTCCTCCAAGACCAAATCCAGCAAACACAATTCCAAACGCAACACCCTTATAGCGGTCAAAGTGTTCTGCTATAATGATAATACTTGCACAATTGCATATTCCCAAGCCCAGTCCTGAAAAGAAAAAAAGAAACTAATACAACGTTATTGTTAAAAGAATGCTTGTTTTTGGTATGCGAGTCAGAAAAACAAGTTAGCCATGAATCATGCACAGATATATTTTTACCTATTATAAAGGCTGCTTTTTCATTTGAAATATCATCAATATAATGCGACATAGATGGTGTTTCATCGTGGAAGTGTAAATTCTTTTAGTGTTCAGATTTTAGTGATATCAAATGCTCCCTAACATTGTCAGAACATCCCCTGCAGCATAACGTATTCAAGCATTTACAAGGATTTTTACCTTATTGAAAGGTATCATTCTCCTACCAATAGATAATTAGGGCTAACAATGATGCAGGTTATATCACATTTTAAGAGGAAATGACAAATGATATATCAGCAGCTCAAAACGATGATCCTTTAGTTATACTAAGTCTAGTTATAAAAACATTTTTAATATTAGCAATAACTACCTGTTACTACCCCAAAGGTAACAATTAGGTAAAGAACCCCAGTAGCAAAGTAACTGAGAATCATTCCAAGAGCTGCCAGAAGTCCTCCTATGATGACCCCAGCACGATGGCTTGTCCTATTCACTATGATACCAGAAATGGGTCCTGAAAGAGAATGAATAACATGTTATAAAATGTCTGAAATTCCCCATTTTCCTTGTCTGTTAGTATTCATATCTATTTAGTATAAAATCAGAAAAAATACAAAAATAAGTAAATACAATTTTGCCTTGAATTTATTCAATGTTCTATCTACCTGGTTTCTGCCATAGTGATTTCCCTTTCTATTGGACCACTGTATTGGGTTGGTTTCTTTTTTTTTGTAAATGTAGCGGTATTGACATCAACAGTGTGATAACATGGGCCACTAACTGTCAGGTGTACCTGAGCCAAGAACCCTCAATATACTACCATTGCAACTGTTACTCATACTAGTCTATTACTACTCTTTCTTCTAACACTACTGCTGCTGCTTCTGCTCTGTTTCTACTGATAATTACGTATTTAAATTAACATGGTATAGTCAGTTTCGCCAGAGTATCTTTTTAGAGCTACTTTTGAAACATATGTGACTACGGTACAATAATATGATTTTGATACTATTTGGCCGTCTAGGTAATTTTTATGAAGGTAATTTTGTTTGTTGAGATATTTCCACTTTCCACTCAATGGCGAACAAATAGGAGCTGGCACCTCCCGGGGAACCCTAAGCAGGCGTGGCACCCTGATTGCATTATGAAAGAAGGGGCATGTGTGGATCTGTCTATGGATACCATGCATCTAAATGATCCTCTTTAGATCTAAAGGCTCTGCTCTTACTCTCCCCCTTTCGCTTCTTTCACCTAGAATAATTACGCTTTGTCATCGTTCTTCAACAACGTCAAAGGACCACTTATTGGTAATATTGTATGTCATTAAATGACATGAGCCTTCTTTATTCATTCATTCATTCCACTTCACAACAGTTAAGATTTTCTGTTATAATGAGATTTATTTCACTTTGCACAAAGATGGTACCCCGTCCATGCATATTGGTCAATACTCGTTGAAAAGGTATGATTTGATTTGATTTTATTCAGTCTAGTAAGATGTGTATTACATAGCATTTGGCTCACAAAAAATCATATATAACGATGACTAGCTGGAGAGTCATTAACTGCTATGCAATAGAATTCTAACCAGACAATGGATATATACACTAAAGGTTAGAATCTTATAAGTGGAAAGCAATCAAAACATGTATCTGAATCTACTCACCAGCAAGAGATACGGTCCCAAAGTTAATTGAGGTTGTCAAAGCAGTAAAGCCCTTTCCTTCATTGAACGCGTCAAGAAACATCACATAATACATCCCTGCTGCTAAACACACAGACGCCACTAGAAAGGTGCACAGGGATGAACTAATGCATACAAGCCAGCTGAAGGGGCCGTCCAATCTATGCGAGGATTGTGTCATCCTCATAATGCGACCTTCAAAGGCAATAGATAATGTTTAGAGAGTGTTATTGTGTAATATGGGTGACATTATAAAGTAATAAGTTTCATATCCAACTAACAATCGAAGGATTCTATGGATGTGAAAATACAGAGTATGTATTTATTTATAATTTAAAATATTTTGTTATATCTTCTCTTTCATACCTATACGTATTATGTGTGAAAGTATGATTTTGTAATTGTGACATTACAGTTAATAAAAATACATACAAAGCAGAAATACTGAGAAAAAATAAAGTCACCACTTGTGCTTTAACATGTCGTTTGTCAATAATAGGGGTCAGCTGGGGGGTCGCTATATAGATGTGCGGCATTTTGGAGGGCTGGCTATGATCCTTCTGCAGCTGAACTATTCGTGAAGAGAAAGTAATTTCCTCTTGGTTCCGGGTTATCATCTCATCGCAATATGTTCTAAGCTGTTGAAAGTAATGTGAAAACTCATTTATTTCTTCCGTCATTGGCACTTTTACTTAAACTTTTTTTCATTATTTCGCACTCAAAATCATCTCCCAATAGATAACCGTTGGTTCTTTTTGATCTTTTTGTTTTGATTTGTCATTCTGAATCTCCTGGGGGGAGGGGAGGGGGGGGGGGGGTTGCTTTGAGGACCGTGTGATTTAAGGCGTTCCCCATGACTGCAAGCTGTCAAACTACACTGCCCGGGTTCCGAAGTTATGTGAGAAAGTTGGGGTTAGGCGTTGGTTTATGCCGGGTACTCTAGTTTCCTCCACAACTTACAACTGACTAGTTACGACTTGGCCACAAAATGGCAGAAACAGTGACGAAAAATATATCCTGGCTCCTAGGCAGCTTGTAATCGGAGATCTAATTCATGGTGGATAATTTGTGTATACGACAATTACAATTTCATGTTTGCTCATGTCAATAAGATAATTTTCCCTGTCCTGTTCCATTTTAGTCTCCCTTTATAACTACATGTATAATGATTTGACTGATCTTCTTCTTGTCTATTTTCTTTACATATTATCAATGGCACATTCTGAAGAAATGAACTGCCTTTGTGTTCCCATTGCAGCTCATAGAGTGATATCCTTTAAAACTCCGTCACAAAGATCAAAATCGTTATTTAATACACGAGTCTGACACAGAAAGCTGAACCTATATGTTCATATAGGGGTGGCAAAGATGCATCAATATCTCAAGTTGCCAAAGAGTACCAGCCAGGCACCCAGCAGATTCCTATACTGCGTTCCCTCAACTTTCAAAATCACATGAAAAAAATAATAATTTATGTTTATATTTTTTTCGGTACTAAATGTGACATGTACATGTACTTCTGTACTCGTTCTGTCCCCCTATTTACCAAGAAAACCATTGCCATTCAATTTGACGAAAACCTAGAATCCGAATAAGTAGTACAAGCATAACGCTGTTGTACATTAGACATGTAGCATGTTGCCATAGTAACAAGGCATCATTATTTTTGAACAAAGCTTTGAGCATATGATTTTGTATACGGTTTTTTATACGGACCGTCGTCATGGCAGCTGAGGAGTCACCACCTCAGGGACGAAATATTGAAATAAAGAAAACATTTGTCTGTTTAAGGGTTTAATTTTTGATTTGCATGTTGTAAAAATGGTAGGTATTGTTTATAGTGTTTATACGAGAAGATATTGCTTTCCAATGATCTTCAGAGACATCAACAGGCTGTCTGCTTCTCGTTCAAAAACAAAATGGCCGCCAAACTCTCAGCCGCTGCTTAAAACTGAAATTTTCATTTAAAAAAAGGTGAACAACTAAAAATCCATGCTATAACAGTGATAGTGCCTGTACCAAACTCACTCTGTTGGGAAAAACAGAGCATCAGTTGACGAATGAGCCATCTAGACGCCTCCGGTCAACCTGCGGCATCAGTTTCGATGGCTCTTTCAACCCCCTCAGCTCAGTATTTCCCAACAGAGTCACCTGGTATCAAGGCTCAATCCCTATAGCATAGGATTGTAGAATTGGTTGTAAATATGTAAGCATTTTTGTGTCTGTAATTAACTACCCATGAAGAGTGCTGCTTCAAAGATAAAATAACTGAAGTCAATGAAGATATATGCCATCCTCGCATGATGACAATAACTAACCTTGGTATAAACAGCTGCGCGCTACCTACCTAATATGCTTGTAAAGGTTGGTACTTTCTTTTCGGTATTGTTGTATAGGTTGGAGCTACACTAGTGACCGCTGGTTCAATGATATAGGGAGACCTCGTTATTAAGGACACTCAGATAAATAGGTCATGTATTTATAGCCAACTGAACAGCAGGTAGCGATGGGGTTCAACGTCGGACAACGACCTTAACGTTGCGGGTTGATCCCCGTCACGGTTGCCGCCACAACTACATTCTGTCCCTAGGCAAGGCAGTTTACTTCTCGTTGCCCAGTGCTTCGGATGGCACTTTCAGCCGTAGGTCCCGTCTCTCTTGATGTCTATGTCATGAGAACGTAAAAGAACGAACTATGCTCGGAAAGTTGTATTGACTGACATAGGATCCTCTCTCTTTCAGCCCAACTCCCTCGGAGGCGGGAGGGTATAAGTAGCCTCCCATCGAACTAGTTTGCCACCAGATGTCGCCTGGCGAGCAGTCGTAGCTAGGAGTCCTGGGCTGGCAAGTGTGTAGGCGAATAGAAGGTTCATTGCAAATATTGAATTGTAATTGTAGATTTATGTAATGTGGCGTCGTGTCTTCCACCACCAGACGGCGCCTGATGTATTGTGTAATTGTATGGGAATTGATATTATACAAATGTGGCACTTTGGTGAGTGCAATATCAATTTTTGTTGCACTCTGAAAAATCATATTGCACGAGGCGCTTGCGCCGAGTTCAATATCACTTTTCAGAGTGCAATAAAAATTGATATTGCACGAAACCAAAGAGCCATATTTGTTTTATTATATCCCTACTGCTCATTCAAATTAACTAATTAAATGATTTAAAGAATTAGGAAAATGTAAATAGTATTGATGTTTTTCCATTTCCAGGTTTTACCTCAAACCATTTGGTTATTGTAAATTTCTGAGTTGAAAAATATTTTGTGTTAATTTAGTAATATAACAGTGAAAATACTTTAAATACATAAAAAGTCACATGTATTAGTTTCTGAAATTTAGTTTCAGAGATTTATGTATCTAATCTGAAAATATGTTTTGTCTCAAATATAGATAATATAGTTTGTATTTTTGGGTCCATTCCTTATCAGGATTTTACAAGAACCCTCTTCTGATTTCCTTTTCTCAATTTACTAATGTTGGGTTCCTTTGCAGGAGTTCAAGTTGAGAATTGAGCACACGAACCTGACAGCTCTGAGTCTGAGTTATGGAAAGTGATATTGCACCCCAATATCAATTTTGTAAGGCGGTCACGTGACTAGGATCTGACCAATCACAGCAGAGAATGAGCAGTAAGCATACAATAAATGTATATACAGCTCCTATAGAGGAGGACATATCGGATAAGAAGAAGAAGGTAGCAGCCCTATGAAATGATCGGGTCTTATTTATATTAGATAGAAAGTTGCAGGGTTATTTTCCATCCTTATACGGCATGGATGCATGGATGACCTCACAACTAAACATAGTTTTGATTCACAAACTACGTGGGTCATTGATATGCTTGGCAACACTATTTTGAAATTATATTCATGGATGTTTATACAACTGGTGCATGAATTAAATGTCTGTACTGTACTACTACTACTACTACTACTACTACTACTACTACTACTACTACTACTACTACTACTACTTCTATATATGCCCGTATACTGGAAAGGACTGGTTAGCATCCTTACTACCATTCCAACGACCTGAACACATGCACATAACGTCTACCCTCACATATACACACAACTGCTGACCATTGTTTAATAAACTTCTCAAACAATACACTTTGCGGCCCTCATCAGTTAAATATCTAATGACGCATACTCGCTATTCCATGTGTGGAGATTCGATGCAATACGTCACATTAAAAAGAGTTTCACGTTTTTTATACTAGTGCGCATCTGAAATGCTTATATCCAGCTTTTTATCATTGGCTTTTTGGTGCAGATACATAGGAAAAAACATGATTATATTGCAAATTAGTTGTATGTTTATTGATGTCCAATGATGGTACAAAATTATAGGAATATATGTATGAATAAATCTAAAAAGTGAAAACAGATACTTGTAACCAATGAATAAGCTCAAAAGACTTAGTATAAATGTACAATTGTATTATGAATATAGAAGGACGTTTTAACATATAAACGTTTCTAGTAATCACCGCCCTACATGTAGTCATGTCTACGCATATTCATAAAGTTCTAAAATGTTCTAAAATATGATATACAGAGAGGAATGTGTAAAAGCAAGACCACCAATGAGTGCTGGTGGCAACATTTTTATTACTGATTGTCGAATTTAACAAGTGTATGTTTAATGTATAATGTTAAATGAATATTGTATGTATGTATATTCATTGAATATGACAATGCATGAAACACAATACATCAAATCAGTCTGATTCAATAAGTTAGATGTTACAAAATGAATTATCAGTACAAACTTAAACATTAGCAGCTAATAATAGATACGATGTCATATACATTCTTGATCATATTGCTCAGTTCAGAGATATAGCACGAACTCAGTACAAAAGATTCAGACGGGTGCACCTTCATCAAACATAGCCTGACCTCTCCCGCCATATATACTGGCTATCTCTCCACAAGGCCAATGAAATGCATGCATGCGATCAACTACACAAAATTACTATTAAATGCATAGTAGGGTATTTGACAAGGTGACAGTAACATCTAAAACTTAAAGTCCATTAGAAAAATACCCCACCGTTAGAAATCCATTTAACTTCGCATACGTTATCATTGTCAGATCCACTCTGAAATCCAAAATAAAAACGGGGACACAATAAAACATGCCGTCCATAGACATGTAGGTGGCGCCAAAGCGGCACTAAAGGCATGAAACCAATGGAATGTCGCATTCAAACAGGGTGGGGGTAATTTGTAATTGTAACATAAAAATCGATAGTAATTTGCCATTGTTCAGTTGTAATAGCAAGTAATCAATTACTTAGTGGCTAAACTATTATTGAACAGGTAATAGTAATTGACTAGTCTTAAAAGTAATTGTAATTTTATATTACTTTCAATGACATCTGCCAAGTTATCACAGGGTATGCATCTGCTCAGAGGTAAGCAGGAACTGCATATGCACATGAAGTGCATATGTACACACTTATTACATCAAGACTAATATATGGAAACATTGGTTTTCTTAATTGAGGATGCAGTGACAGGATGCATATCTATTGTGCAGTTCAAGTGATGGAAACATGGTGAACTTAAGTGAAATCCAATCCAAACCGGCACCCCTGTTAGAACAAACCAATGACTATCGGTAGATCAGTATGTGCAAGTGATATTCAACTGTGCACTGACTTAATGTTGTGACATGTCTACCAGCATACTGCAGTAGAATGGTCAGATGTTGTTAAAATGCAACCAACATATTGGAATATAATGTACTTTTAGATTTAAAAAATCAGACTCCTTGATCTGAATAGAGCTAAAGGTGGACCATCAGAAGAACTTCCTAGAACAGTGGACATCTTTCCTTTCAGTGATATTGTGAATTCGATGAGATCTATTCATGAAAAGCTGTCTTCAAGTGTATTTGCCTGTACTTGGTATTCACGAACGATACAATAAACTAGTCAAATCATTAAAACCCATTAAGCTTTGTTCCGTCTGTTGAAAAGTAATTTGTAATATAATCAATAACTGTTTCAAATGTAATAGTAATTCTAATTGCTGTACCTAAAAAATGGTTCAATAGTAATAGTAATATAATTGCGAAATACTTAAGTAATTGTAATATAATCGATTACTTTTTGTAATTGATTAGTAATTGACCCCAACCCTGCAATCAACAGTGGCAAAACTACTCCAATACTACAAGTGTTACGTGATAGGCACCTAAATCAAATATGTTAACGCAAAATGAATTAAAAATGGACACCTTTTCGTTTACACATTTCAACAAACCCCCAAATAGTTAACAACAAACAGCTGAGAGCTCCACTGATTGTTTGTATATTAACAACCAAAACTACCAGGTGATAGACAGCACTCTTGAAAACTTGTGGGCTGTGTCCTGTGTAATCACACATCTGTTTCTTCGCAGTTTCTGGAACAAAGTATAAAGTATTTGCTTCTTTTAAAATATGTATATCTTATCGTGAAGTTGTTATTTTCATATCGTTTGTATTTCATATTTAATAAAAATAGAGAGGCTACCTGCGAGAACTGAAAGGTTTATGGCATTGCCCAGTAACTGAATGTTGTGTCTAACTCAGTACATCATAAAATTGCATGTACCGATACCACTTTAGGCATCTGAGACAATTACCTTGAGATTTATTGGCTAGGCACTCCCCATGTAAAGTGGAAAAAGGACGTTAGACTAAAATACAATTCATCCCACAAAAAGTTACATTAATGTAAAACAGGTAAAGATTTTGTTATCTTTCCAATATTGACATAGTTTTAGCAGGTGTGTTGACAATTACAACAGGGAAATCCTGAACAAAGTGTATCAACCACGACACATATCTTCATTTTTATTATAACGTAGCTATGTTACTATATTGCATATTTTTGCAAGTCACTGCCATACGGTTAATAGAAGAGTGATGAAAATGATTAGCTATGGTGATATTATGTGGTACATGTGTACTATGAGTATTACGTTTCTAGACCATTTAACAAACAAAGCGCCAGAGAGTACTCATACCTATTATCTGTGGTCCTGACCTCCTGGGCAACCTCTAGGTCCTGAGTCTTCATCTTGCTGCACTGTTCCTTAAATATTGGTATTAAAATTAAAGTCCCTCCTACAAAGGCAATTGTGCCTCCAAGGTAGAATGAGGGGGGATATACTTGTAGGCCATCGAACATCCATCCTGAGAATAACACAAAGAGACATTTTTTAAGGACAGTACAAATAAAGTATGTAATGATAGTAAAATAGAACTAAACTGAGAACTTATGTGGATTACAATAAGAATGTGAAGTGATAACAAATAAATGTTAAATATAGGCCCACTGACTTCTTTCCACTGTTAGAACATACACTTTCATAATTTCCTCTCAAATCATTTGATCTTGCACTAATTCCGAAATAAGTTATTAAAGAAAATAAATCTCAAACTGGTATCTCTTGTAATTTCTTAGCAAAATCATAGTCACAATGAATGTATAACTACAAAGAAATGCAAAAATATAAAGTATCTCTGTAATAAAAAGTGAGAATTACCTGCAACTGGTGCACCAAGCACAAGGCCAATACCTCCAATGAAACAAACATATCCATATCCTGAGGCAAATGTTTCCTGTCCAGTGTATAATAATGTAATCACTGATAAAGCCGGACCAAATGCTGCAAACATAACTCCAAACAATATGCAGAAAATAATCATACACACATATGTACCAGCAAAAGGAAAAAATGCAACCACAACTCCAAGACCAGTGTAGCCTGTTATAAAGACCACTTGCGAATTGACATATTTTAGATCAAGTATAACCCCCTGAATCAGACGAGCCACCAAGTTTGCTGCTCCTAGAGATGAAACAAGCACTGACATTTGAGATTCATTCAAACCAAGTTTTCGTCTTGAATATTCTGGCATATGGGTAAAGAATATGGAACATCCAAAACTAAATGAGAAATTAGTAATGCATAACACAAGAAACCTCCAGTTTGTACAAAGTTGGTGAAAGATGTTTAATTCTGCAAGTAGTGCACCATTTTTGGAACTGGTCTGTGTTGAAGGCATGTTTTTGTCCTTCGGCCCCATAATTGCTCCAAACGCACAACTATGTAATAGAACTCCCCCCATGATCAGCATTGTTCCTCTCCATCCGTAAGTATTATTTAAGACATTAACTAAAAAGGGGGAAACAAGTCCTCCAAGACCAAATCCAGCAAACACAATTCCAAACGCAACACCCTTATAGCGGTCAAAGTGTTCTGCTATAATGATAATGCTTGCACAATTGCATATTCCCAAGCCCAGTCCTGAAAAGAAAAAAAGAAACCAATACAATGTTATTGTTAAAAGAATGCTTGTTTTTGGTATGCGAGTCAGAAAAACAAGTTAGCCATGAATCATGCACAGATATATTTTGACCTATTATGAAGGCTGCTTTTTCATTTGAAATATCATCAATATAATGCGACATAGATGGTGTTTCATCAAACAGTGGAAGTGTAAATTCTTTTAGTGTTCAGATTTAAGTGATATCAAATGCTCCCTAACATTATCAGAACATCCCCTGCAGCATAACGTATTCAAGCATTTACAAACATTTTTACTTTATTGAAAGGTATCATTCTCCTACCAATAGATAATTAGGGCTAACAATGATGCAGGTTATATCACATTTTAAGAGGAAATGACAAATGATATATCAGCAGCTCAAAACGATGATCCCTTAGTTATACTAAGTCTAGTTATAAAACATTTTAATCTTAGCAATAACTACCTGTTACTACCCCAAAGGTAACAATTAGGTAAAGAACCCCAGTAGCAAAGTAACTGAGAATCATTCCAAGAGCTGCCAGAAGTCCTCCTATGATGACCCCAGCACGATGGCTTGTCCTATTCACTATGATACCGGAAATGGGTCCTGAAAGAGAATAAATAACATATTATAAAATGTCTGACATTCCCCATTTTCCTTGTCTGTTTGTATTCATATCTATTTAGTATAAAATCAGAAAAAATACAAAAATAAGTAAATACAATTTTGCCTTAAAGTATTTCAATGTTCTCTCTACCTGGTTTCTGCCATAGTGATTTCCCACGGTTCCTATTGGACCACTGTATTGGGTTAGTTTCTTTTATTTTGTAAATGTAGTGGTATTGACATCAACAGTGTGAAAACATGGGCCACTTACTGTCAATTGTACATGAGTCACGAACCCCCAATTTACTACCATTGCAGCTATTACTCATACTAGTATATTACTACTCTTTCTTCTTACACTACTGCTGCTGCTGCTACTGCTGCTGCTGCTGCTCTGTTTCTACTGATAATTACGTACTTAAATTAACATGGTATAGTCAGTATCACCAGAGTATCTTTTTAGAGCTACTTTTTAAACATATGTAACTACGGTACACTAATCTGATTTTGATACTATTTGGCCCTCTAGCTAATTTTTATGAAGGTAATTTTTTTTGTTGAGATATTTTCACCTTCCGCTCAATGGCGAACACATAGGAGCTGGCACCTCCCGGGGAACCCTAAGCAGGCGTGGCACCCTGTTTGCATTATGAAAGAAGGGGCATGTGTGGATCTGTCTATGGATACCATGCATCTAAAAGATCCTCTTTAGATCTGAAGGCTCTGCTCTTACTCTCTCCCTTTCGCTTCTTTCACCTAGAATAATTACGCTTTGTCATCGTCAAAGGACCACTTATTGGTAATATTGTATGTCATTAAATGACATGAGCCTTCTTTATTCATTCATTCATTCCACTTCACAACAGTTAAGATTTTCTGTTATAATGAGATTTATTTCAAGATGGTACCCCGTTCATGCATATTGGTCAATACTCATTGAAAAGGTATGAATTGATTTTTAATTTTATTCAGTCTAGTAAGATGTGTATTACATAGCATTTGGCACACAAAAAATCATATATAACGGTGACTAGCTGGAGAGTCATTAACTGCTATGCAATAGAATTCTAACCAGACAATGGATATATACACTAAAGGTTAGAATCTTATAAGTGGAAAGCAATCAAAACATGTATCTGAATCTACTCACCAGCAAGAGATACGGTCCCAAAGTTAATTGAGGTTGTCAAAGCAGTAAAGCCCTTTCCTTCATTGAACGCGTCAAGAAACATCACATAATACATCCCTGCTGCTAAACACACAGTCGCCACTAGAAAGGTGCACAGGGATGAACTAATGCATACAAGCCAGCTGAAGGGGCCGTCCAATCTATGCGAGGATTGTGTCATCCTCATAATGCGACCTTCAAAGGCAATAGATAATGTTTAGAGAGTGTTATTGTGTAATATGGGTGACATTATACAGTAATAAGTTTCATATCCAACTAACAATCGAAGGACTCTTTGGATGTGCAGATACAGAGTATGTATTAATTTATAATTTAATATATTTTGTTATATCTTCTCTTTCATACCTCATTCATATTATGTGTGAAAGTATGATTTTGTAATTGTGAACATTACAGTTAATAAAAATACATACAAAGCAGAAATACTGAGAAAAAATAAAGTCACCACTTGTGCTTTAACATGTCGTCCTTCAATAGGGGTCAGCTGGGGGGTCGCTATATAAATGTGCGGCATTTTGGAGGGCTGGCTATGGTCCTTCTGCAGCTGAACTATTCGTGAAGAGAAAGTAATTTCTTCTTGGTTCAGGGTTATTATATCATCGCAATATGTTCTAAGCTGTTGAAAGTAATGTGAAAATTCATTTATTTCTTCCGTCATTGGCACTTTTACTTAATCAACTTGACTTTTCTTCATTATTTCGCACTCAAAATCATCTCCCGATAGATAAGCGTTGGTTCTTTTTGATTGATTCTTTTGATTTGATTTGTCATTCTGAATCTCCTGGGGGAGGGGGGTTGCTTTGAGGACCGTGTGGTCTAAGGCGTTCCCCATGACTGCTAGCTGTCAAACTACACTGCCCGGCTTCCGAAGGTATGTGAGAAAGTTGGGGTTAGGCGTTGGTTTATGCCGGGTACTCTAGTTTCCTCCACAACTTACAACTGACTAGTTACGACTTGGCCGCAAAATGGCAGAAACAGTGACGAAAAATATATCCTGGCTCCTAGGCAGCTTGTAATCGTATAACTGATTCATGGTGGATACTTTGTGTATACGACAATTACAATTTCATGTTTGCTCATGTCAATTAGATAATATTCCCTGTCCTGTTCCATTTTAGTCTCCCTTTATAACTACATGTATAATGATTTGACTGATCTTCTTCTTGTCTATTTCCTTTACATATTAGCATGGCACATTCTGAAGAAATGAACTGCCTATGTGTTCCCAGTGCAGCTCATAGAGTGATATCCTTTAAAACTCCGTCAGAAAGATCAAAATCGTTATTTAATACACGAGTCTGACACAGAAAGCTGAACCTATATGTTCATATATAGGTCTTTTCAATTGATTCCGTAAGTCAAGGGTTCCCATTGTAAGAATATACCCGGTGCCTGGATGGCACCCATGCGCAATTTGAGGTAGTGACCAATCTTTGCTACCCCCATGGTGGTACGTAAACAGGACAAACTGGGCTTTCTCCTGTTTTGGTTGATCCAGAGAATATTCGAGGATAGGTGATAGGAGTGATTAAAGGAGTGGAAAGTAATTTAAGATAGTGGCACTGGGCACAATAGAGCACATCTAGGCAAAATATGGTCGAGGGTGATCAGCGCGCCAATACAGGCCGGCGCGCAAGGTGTTGCTATTATTATGGCCAATGAGGCTCTAGTTTCAATATTAGTGTTTACGGCAAAACGCGACTCTGACAAGATGGAAGTTCGAGACCTCTGCTGTAATTAGCTTTAACCTGTATCGACAATGGCTGGGATTAATCAGGTGCGAAAAGATCCGCAAAAAGAATCCCAGGAATGATGTCAATATATGAATTCAATCTTACGCCTGACTCTGTTTTTTGCCGCTCTGTTTCATAGATAAACTCGCTGCCATAACCCAGTTATTTACGACAGAATGAGTAGGGTTGATTTTCCCTGTAGTAAAAAGCCATCTGTGGGAGTGGCTACAGACTGACTCTGTGACACACCTACCGTGAATCGCGTGCAGCGCACTTCGGAAGCCTATCGCGTCCAGATATTGTAATCTAAGATAACTACAGTACCCCAAAGTTGCAAAGGGTCAATTTAGATAGCAAATAGAATGTGTCTGTATTTGAACATATATGGGTGGCAAAGATGCATCAATATCTCAAGTTGCGTGCCGGCCAGGCGCCCAGCAGATTCCTATACTGCGTTCCCTCGGCTTACAAAATCAACTGAAAAAATATGTATATGAAAATATATGTTCAATCCCAAATTCAGCTTTTTTTCGGGACTAAATGTGACATCTACATGTACTTCTGTACTCGTTCTGTCCCCCTATTTACCAAGAAAACCATTGCCATTCAATTTGATGAAAACCTAGAATCCGAATAAGTAGTCCAAGCATAACACTGTTGTACATTAGACATGTAGCATGTTGCCATAGTAACAAGGCATCATTATTTTTGAACAAAGCTTTGAGCAGATGATTTTGTATACGTTTTTTTATGAGGACCGTCGTCATGGCAACTGAGGAGTCACCACCTCAGGGTAGGAAATATTGAAATAAAGAAAACATTTGTCTGTTTAGGGGTATAATTATTGATTTGCATGTTGTAAAAATGGTAGGTATTGTTTATAGTGTTTATACGAGAAGATATTGCTTTCCAATGATCTTCAGAGACATCAACAGGCTGTCTGCTTCTCATTCATAAACAAAATGGCCGCCAAACTCTCAGCCGCTGCTTAAAACTAAAATTGTCATCTAAGAAAAAGGTGAACAACTAAAAATCCATGCTATAACAGTGATAGTGCCTGTACCAAACTCACTCTGTTGGGAAAAAACATAGCTTCGGTTGACGAATGAGCCATCTAGACGCCTCCGGTCAACCTGCGGCATTAGTTTCGATGGCCCATTCAACCCCCTCAGCTCAGTGTTTCCCAACAGTCACCTGGTATCTAGGCTATATCCCTATAGCATAGGATTGTAGAATTGGTTGTATATATGTGAGCATTTTTGTGTCTGTAATTAACTACCCATGAAGAGTGCTGCTTCAAAGATAAAATAGGTCAATGAAGATATATGCCATCCTCGCATGATGACAATAACTAACCTTGGTATAAACAGCTGCGCGCTACCTACCTAATATGCTTGTAAAGGTTGGTACTTTCCTTTCAGTATTGTTTTATAGGTTTGACCTACACTGGTGGCTGCTGGTTCGATGGTATAGGGAGACCTCGTTATTAAGGACACTCAGATAAATAGGTCATGTATTTATAGCCAACTCAACAGCAGGTAGCACACTCGAGGGTTCGATTCCCGTTGCCCCCAAAACTACGTTCTGACCTAAGGCAAGGCAGTTTACTTCTCGTTGCCCAATGCTTCGGATGGCACTTTAAGCCGTAGGTCCCGTCTCTCTTGATGTCTATGTCACGAGGACGTAAAAGAAAGAACTATGCTCGGAAAGTTGACTGACATAGGATCCTCTCTCCTTCAGCCCAACTCCCTCGGAGGCGGGTAAGTAGCCTCCCATCGAACTAGTCTGCACGAAACCAAAGAGCCATATTTGTTTTATTATATGCCTACTGCTCATTCATATTAACTAATCAAATAATTTAAACAATTAAGAAAATGTAAATAGTATTGATATGTTTTTCCATTTCCAGGTTTTACCTCAAACCATTGGGTTATTGTAAATTTCTAAGTTGAAAAATATGTTTGTGTTAATTAATAATATAACAATCAAAATACTTTAAATACATAGAAAGTCACATGTATTAGTTTCAGAAATTTAGTTTCAGAGATTTATTTATCTAATCTGAAAATATGTTTTGTCTCAAATATAGATACTGTAGTTTGTATTTTTGCAAGGGTCCATTCCTTATCAGGATTTTAGAAGAACCCTCTTCTGAGTTCCTTTTCTCAATTTACTAATGTTAGGTTCCTTTGCAGGAGTTCAAGTTGAGAATTGAGCACACGAACCTGACAGCTCTGAGTCTGAGTGTTGGAAAGTGATATTGCACCCCAATATCAACTTGGTAAGGCGGTCACATGACTAGGATCTGACCAATCACAGCAGAGAATGAGCAGTAAGCATACAATAAATGTATATACAGCTCCTATAGAGGATGACATATCGGATATGAAGAAGGAGGTAGCCGCCCTATGAAATGATCGGGTCTTATTTATATTAGATAGAAAGTTGCAGGGTTATTTTCCATTCTTATACGGCATGGATGCATGGATGACCTCACAACTAAACTTAGTTTTGATTCACAAACTACGTGGGTCATTGATATGCTTGGCAAAAATATTTTGAACTGATATTAATGGATGTTTATACAACCAGGCATAGACGGACGTCCGGTCGACTGGTGCATGAATTAAATGTCTGTACTGTACTACTACTACTACTACTACTACTACTACTACTACTACTACTACTACTACTACTACTATATATGCCCGTATACTGGAAAGGACTGGTTAGCATCCTTACTACCATTCCAACGACCTGAACACATGCACATAACTTCTACCCTCACATATACACACAACTGCTGATCATTATCTAATAAACTTCTCAAACAATACACTTTGCGGCCCTCATCAGTTAAATATCTAATGACGTATACTCGCTATTCCATGTGTGGAGATTCGATGCAATACGTCACATTAAAAAGAGTTTTTTTATACTAGTGCGCATCTGAAATGCTTATATCCAGCTTTTTATCATTGGCTTTTTGGTGCAGATACATAGGAAAAACACGATTATATTGCAAATTAGTTGTATGTTTATTGATGTCCAATGATGGTAAAAAGTTATAGGAATATATGTATGAATAAATCAAAAAAGTGAAAACATATACCGGTACTTGTAACCAATGAATAAGCTTAAAAGACTTAGTATAAATGCACAATTGTATTATGAATATAGAAGGACGTTTTTAACATATAAACGTTTCTAGTAATCACCGCCCTACATGTAGTCATGTCTACGCATATTCATAAAGTTCTAAAATGTTCTAAAATATGATATACAGAGGAGAATGTGTAAAAGCAAGACTACCAATGAGTACTGGTGGCAACATTTTGATTACTGATTGTCGAATTTAACAAGTGTATGTTTAATGTATAATGTTAAATGAATATTGTATGTATGTTTATTCATTGAATATGACAATGCATGAAACACAATACATCAAATCCGTCTGATTCAATAAGTAAGATGTTACAAAATGAATTATCAGTACAAACTTAAACATTAGCAGCTAATAATAGATACGATGTCATATACATTCTTGATCATATTGCTCAGTTCAGAGATATAGCACGAACTCAGTACAAAAGATTCAGACGGGTGCACCTTCATCAAACATAGCCTGACCTCTCCCGCCATATATACTGGCTATCTCTCCACAAGGCCAATGAAATGCATGCATGCAATCAACTACACAAAATTACTATTAAAGGCATAGTAGGGTATTTGACAAGATGACAGTAACATCTAAAACTTAAAGTCCATTAGAAAAATACCCCACCGTTAGAAATCCATTTAACTTCGCATACGTTATCATTGTCAGATCCACTATGAAATCCAAAATAAAAACGGGGACACAATAAAACATGCCGTCCATATACATGTAGGTGGCGTCAAAGCGGCACTAAATGCATGAAACCAATGGAATGTCGCATTCAAACAGGGTGGGGGTAATTTGTAATTGTAACAAAAAAATTGATAGTAATTTGCCATTGTTCAGTTGTAATAGCAAGTAATCAATTACTTAGTGGCTAAACTATTATTGAACAGGTAATAGTAATTGACTAGTCTTAAAAGTAATTGTAATTTTATATTACTTTCAATGACATCTGCTAAGTTATCACAGGGTATGCATCTGCTCAGAGGTAAGCAGGAACTGCATACGCACATGAAGTGCATATGTACACACTTATTACATCAAGACTAATGTATGGAAACATTGGTTTTCTTAATTGAGGATGCAGTTACAGGATGCATATCTATTGTGCAGTTCAACTGATGGAAACATGCTGAACTTAAGTGAAATCCAATCAGCTTGAAAACAGGCACCCCTGTCAGAACAAACCAATGACTATCGGTAGATCAGTATGTGCAAGTGATATTCAACTGTGCACTGACTTAATGTTGTGACATGTCCACCAGCATACTGCAGTAGAATGGACAGATTTCCGCCCTCACCACTGACTTAAAGGACAGTGCCTTTGAGAAATTGATGTTGTTAAAATGCAACCAACATATTGGAATATAATGTACTTTTAGATTTAAAAAATCAGACTACTTGATCTGAAAAGATCTAAAGCTGGACTATCAAAAAAACTTACTAGAACAGTGGACATCTTTCCTTTCAGTGTTATTGTGAATTCGATGAGATCTATTCATGAAAAGCTGTCTTGAAGTGTATTGGCCTGCACTTGGTATTTACGAACGATATAATGAAATAGTCAAATCATTAAAACCCAGTAAGCTTTGTTCCGTCTGTTGAAAAGTAATTTGTAATATAATCAATAACTGTTTCGAATGTAATAGTAATTCTAATTGCTGTACCTAAAAAAGGGTGCAATAGTAATAGTAATATAATTGCGAAATACTTAAGTAATAGTAATATAATTGATTACTTTTTAAAGTAATTGACCCCAACCCTGCAATCAACAGTGGCAAAACTACTCCAAAACTACAAGTGTTAAGTGATAGGCACCTAAACCAAATGTGTCAACGCAAAATGAATTAAAAATGGACACTTTATCGTTTACACATTTTAACAAACCCTAAAATAGTTAACAACAAACAACTTAGAGCTCCACTGATTGTTTGTATATTAACAACCAAAACTACCAGGTGATAGACAGCATTCTTGAAAATTGGTGGCTGTGCCCTGTTTAATCACACATCTGTTTCTTTGCAGTTTCTGGAACAAAGTATAAAATATTTGCTACTTTTAAAATATCTATATCTTATCGTGAAGTTGTTATTGTCATATCGTTTGTATTTCATATTCAATAAAAATAGAGAGGCTACCTGCAAGAATTGAAAGGTTTATTGCATTTCCTAGTTACTGAATGTTGTGTCTAACTCAGTACACCATAAAATTGCATATACTGAGACCACTGTAGGCACTAGGGACTATTGCCTTGAGATTTATTGGTTAGGCAGCATTACTGTAAAACAGGTAAAGATTATGTTATCCTTCCAATGTTGGCATAGTTTTAGTCAGTATGTTGACTATTACAACAGGGAAATCCTGAAGATACATGTATCAACCACCTACATTATGACACATATTTGCATTTTCATTATAACGTGGACATGTTTCTATATTCTTAAGTGACTGCCATACGGTAAATAGAAAAGTGATGAAAATTATTAACTATGGTGATATTAAAGGGCACATGTGCAATATAAGTATTACGTTTCTAGACCATTTTACCAACAAAGAGCCAGAGAGTACTCATACCTATTATCTGTGAACCTAACATCCTGGGCCACCTCTAGGTACTGAGTCTTCACCTTGCTGCACTGTTCTTTAAAAATCGGTATCAAAATTAAAGTCCCTCCTACAAAGGCAACTGTGCCCCCAAGGTAGAACGAAGGGGGATAGACTTGTAGGCCATCGAACATCCATCCTGAAAATAACATAAAAAGGAACCTTATATGGACAGTACAAATAAGGTATGTATTAACAGCAAAATGTAACTGAACTGAGAACGTGTATACATAACAATTAGACAGTAAAGTGATGACAAATAACTGCAAAATGTAGACCCACTTATTTCTCCACACTCCTAGAACATATACTTTCATAATTTCCGCTCTTAAAATCATGTGATCTTGAATATAGAAAGAATTGCTTAAAATCCGAACAAAGGTTTAAAAAAAAATCTTAAACTGGTATTTTTTAAATTTCTTAGCAAGATCATACAATCAAACAATGCATAACTACGTACAAATGCGAAAGGAAAAAGTATCTCCGTGATAAAGAGAGTGTGAATTACCTGCTACTGGTGCACCAAGCACAATGCCAACACCTCCAGCGAAAGAAACATATCCGAATCCTGAGGCAAATGTTTCCTTTCCAGTATATAATAATGTAATCATTGATGTAGCTGGAACAAATGCTGCATACATTACTCCAAACAATACGCAGAAAACAATCATCATACATATGTACTAGCAAAAGGTAAAAATGCAACCACGACTCCAAGACCAGTGTAGCTCGTCATAAGGACCACTTGTGAATTGACACATTGTGTATCCATTATAGCCCCCTGAATCAATCGAGACACCATGTTTGCTGCTCCTATAGACGAGACAAGCACTGACATTTGAGATTCATTCAAACCAAGTTTTCGTCTTGAATATTCTGGCATATGGGTATAGAATATGGAACGCCCAAAACCAAATGAGAAATTAGTAATGCATAACACAAGAAACCTCCAATTTGTACGAAGTTGGTGAAAGATGTCTAATTCTGTAAGTGATGCATTATCTTTGGAAATGGTCTGTGTTGAAAGCATGCTTTTGTCCTTCGGCCACATAATTGCTCCAAACACACAACTATGTAATAGAACTCCCCCCATGATCAGCATTGTTCCCCTCCATCCGTACGTTTTATTTAACACATCAAGTAAAAAGGGGGAAACAAGACCTCCAAGACCAGCTCCAGCAGACAGAATTCCAAATGCAATACCCTTATATTTGTCAAAGTGGTCTACTATAATTGTGGTACTGGCACAAATGCACATTCCCGAGCCGAGTCCTGAAAAGAAAAAAAGAGAACAATACAATATTAGTAATAGCAGAACACTTGTTTTGGGCATGTGTCAGAGTTTGAAACAAAGAATACAATGAACCAAAAAGAGGTCTTTTATTTCAATATCAAATAGCCTTTTTATCTGAAATATCATCAATATTATACGACATAGATGGTGTTTTAGTAAACACAGTGCAAACGTAAATACTTTTATAAGTGTTCATACTTAAGAGAATTCACATGCTCCCTAAAACTGTCAAGGACATCCCTGCAGCATAATGTAATTAAGCACTAACGCGTATTGTTTTTTCATTAAAAAAGTGTTATTCTTTTAAAAATAGAGCAACCCAATAAACCATTGGCATATTCCATATCAGTTCTGTTTAAATTATACCCAATTAGCCCTAATGGTGTAGGTTATATTGCCTTAGGTCAAGAGGGAATGACAAATGATATATCTACATGTCTTGCCAGTGACTTGGGGTTAGGCGATGGTTTTCGCCGGGTACTCCGGTTTCCTCCACTACTTACAACTGGCTAGTCACGAATAAGCCACAATTGGCATAAATGTGACGAAAAACAAAATTCCAAATCCAAATCCAAATATATCTACATGTCAAAAAGATGAAGCTTTAGTAATACAAAGCCCAGTTATGAAACTCTTTTAACCATGGCAAAAATACCTGTTACTATCCCAAAGGTGACAATGAGGTAAAGAACCCCAGTAGCAAAAAAACTGAGAATCATGCCAAAAGCTGCCAGAAGTCCTCCTATGATAACCCCAGCACGATGGCTTGTCCTATTCACTATGACACCGGAAATGGGTCCTGAAATAAGATAAGGAATAACATGTGTTCTAAAATGTCCCATGTTCACCATTCTCCCTATTAGTTTATATTCTTATCTGTTTAGTATACAATTTTTAAAAAGGCAATTCGAATGTATTTCCTAAAATGAATTCAATAGCCTATATTACTAATATCTGCCATAATAGTGACTTCCTACGATTCCTATTGGACCAAAGTATTGGATAGGTTTTATTTTGTGAACTTGGTGACTACGGCAGTGTAGAACCTGGGTCCCTTAAGGTCAAGTGTCCATAAGTCAAGAAACCTCAAATATATTACTTTTGCAGACATTACACCCACTTATTCTGCCAACAACACTGCGTATTCCAACGCTACTTTGCTGCTGCTGCTTTTTCTACTGGTAATTATATATCAGCAGAGTAACTTCTTAGAACTATACCCTTTTTAACATATGTGACTTCTATACAGTAATCTGATTATAATACGGTTTGACTCTCTTACTGATGTTGATGTAGAAAGTTTTGTTTGTCGAGATAATTCCACTTCACAGCAGTTAAGCTTTTCTGTCATAATGAGATTATTTCACATTTTAGGAAGGTGGTGTCCTTTTCATGCATATGGGTTAACAATTGTTGGAATATGTGTTAAAGGGCAAATGCACCTTTATGATGATTTAGATTAAAAATGTGCCTATACGTGTCACCTTTCAAATAAGACCACCCGCAAGTCTGTCCTCCTCAGCACTCATCAGGTATGGCTTATGAACGTGAGTATAAAACAGACCTTAGTATGGGCATGGAGGCTGACATTATCAGGGCAGTGCACATTTTTAAGTTGATAAGGAAAAAGCCCTGAAAATGACTTTATCTTTATTAGCTGATAGTCCAAACATGAATTGGCCTTGTCAGATTTATGTAGTCAAGGAAGATAAGGAACCCCTGCAGTCACTTCCTGCCACTGATATCTCTCGACCAATCAGAACGGGTGCTTAAAATGTGCCCAGCCCTGATAATGTCAGCCTCCATGTCCATACTCAGGCCTGTTGTTTACTAACTTTCATAAGCCATATCTTATGAGTGCTGAGGAGGACAGACTTGCGGGTGGTCTTATTTGAAAGGTGACACGTATAGGCACATTTTGAACCTAAATCATCATGATGGTGAATTTGCCCTTTAAGCAATTAAAACATTTACCTGAGACTACTCACCAGCACAACACAGAGCCCCAACATTAACTGATGTTGTCAAAGCCGTAAAGCCATTGCCTTCATTGAAAGCTTCGAGAAACATCACATAATAGATCCCTGTTGCTAAACTCACACTCGCCACTAGAAAGTTGCACATGAATGAACTAATGCATACAAGCCAGCTGAAGGGTCCGTCCAAACGTTGCCAGGAGTTTGTCATCCTCGTAATGCTACCTTTAAATCAGAAATATCGAGAAAAAAATAAATGAAGTCGACACTTGGTCTGTATCACGTCCTTTTCAAATAAGCTAATGAGTCAGTTTTGTTTTTTGGAATGTGAATAAAGCACTAGCAACTTGCTAGATAGTGAAGTTAGTAATGGCACAAGTAGATCAAAGACTAAAAACATTATTTTAAAAATTAGTCCTGCACAGAAAGCTGAATTTAATTTAAGGCTGCACCTATTTCTTCTTTCAATTGATTCTGGAAGCCTAGGGTAACCACTGTAAGAATCTTGGGCAATTTGAGACAGTTACATCGTTACATAGGGTAAATTTAGATATATGTATGTTTGTATGTATTTTATTGACTATAGCATCAAACTATAAATGTACATACATGAAGCATAACTCATACAAATAACAACATACATATATAAGGAGAGTCACAATAATTATGCAATTACAACATTATCTGATATATGTATCTATTTTGCACTTGGTCTAATTCAGGCAGTTTATTTATCTGTTTAATCTGGCTAATTTAATAACTAAAGCCAATTAACCAATACCTCCCCTGAGTCTTTGTTTGCACAAACCGGAATTCACCAAATATTCACCATACTCCCTGAATAGTGTGCAAGTCTTCAGACATGTCATTTTGCAAGCATCATCCATGGCACAATGATCACACAGGGGGCAGAATTCTGAGGATGCTGTCGATCCTTTCTGTCTTATGTCGTCAGGTTTGAGTCAGTTTTGGCTATGTTTGTATTTGAACATCCATAAGTACCTCTACAGCTGAGCTATAGGGGGTCAAAAAGTAAGCCAATTGGTTACAATATACACATTTTCGCCTTTATTTTATTAATATTGTAGCATTGTATCACAATAAAGGAGACCCTCACTATTCTAGTTGTAAATATGACTTATTTAGATAGCAACTAAATTGATGCTTCTAGTAGAACAGCTGTATGTACCCGTGCTGGTAGGAACAGGGGTCAGAAAGTAGGTCACGTAGTTAAAATGTAAAATGTAGCATTATACCGCCTTATATAAAACTTATTCTAGCTCACTAATATGACTTATTCAGGTAGTAATTGAATTAATATCTGAAATTGGACAGCTGTAGGTATTTGCACTGATAAGAATAGGGGTCAGAAAGTAGGTCACAAACTAAATAAAGTTTGATTTTTGGTCTGCGTTTTTATATCTTATCTGAACACCATCAACTCAACATATAAGTGACCAACACTATGATAGTTCTAGATGCGACTTATTTATGAAACAAATGAATTTATATTTGTTGTAGGACAACATTAGTTACCAGAATGTTTACACCATTCTCATTCAGCATAGACACATCAAACATGTACCTGTCCCTACCGACCGATTTCAGTTAGCTATATAGCTTTCTTTATAGGGCAATATCAAATCACCCTGTATGTTTATTTTCATGAATCGTATTTGGGGCATGTGAAAATACACTGCTGACTTGCAGTTTTACATTGTTCTATACCGTTTACAACTGGTTAGTTACATGTACATGCATGCCAAACTATCTTGGGTATTCTTACTTTTATTTGTTGTGTATGTCATCTTCAAAGCAAAACTAGAATCAAGAGACCATTGTCCACACACCTCCCTCCTACTGACACAAGTATTTTCCCATTCGAACAGTGAGTAAGATGTGCAATTTATAAGCAATTGCACACGACTTTGGGCGAAAATGAGCAGAGAGTATGAGTCATTATTTCTTTAAATTGAAGTCAATTGGAACCAAAGCTTTTCTCTGAGGTACTTAATTTTGCATCTGATGTAGGCGATTCCGAGTTGAGCTTGTTAACCTCCATACACTAAAATAACTGAAACTGTTGTACAAATTCTTATGCATAATGTTTTGAATGAAGAAATGTTCCAAATTATACTGTATTCAAATGATAAAACCTTCCCTGAAGCTAGTTCAATGTTGTAGGATCTTGGTTTAGGCATCCCAGTAAAGAGTATGGCTCAGAGGGATGTAACCATAAAACATTACTGCCTTGTTCTTTTTGCTCTAATTATCCTACGTATATCATTTTTAAGTCCCTGCCTTCAGTATTAAAACTTGGTCGTGCCAGCAAGACGTTTTTGGAAACTAGTTTCATTACTTCCTTAGGATTGACCAATCAATAAACAGAAGTAATTAATTAATCATTAGTAACAATTTGAGCCTTGAAACTAATGAGCAAATCCCTATTATGCCACCCTACAGAGAGCATTAAACCTAGTCAAAACATGTTACAATAGTTATTTGTAGACATTATTTTTCCACACAGGGTATCTAGTACAGATAAAGTGTTATCTAAAAAAGAGTAAAATGGAAGCGAATATCGTACATTGTAGCTAGGTGACCTACATCTGACACCTGTTCTTAGCAGTGCAACCTAAATGAGTACTATTTAGAACTAGGATAGTGTAAGTCTTATGTAAGTCAATGTCATGCTCTAAATGAAGCAAAGTACAGACAATAATTAAGTTGACCTATTTTCTAACCAATGTTCTCAGCTGTGTGAGTACCTACAGTACCAATTTAGCTCTTTAATTGTGATGTAATGCTGTTCAAATATTAGCAAAATGTAGGCGATAATGTGTATATTTCAGCTAATTGACCAACCTTTTTTTTATATATATACACACACACACACATATATATATATATATTTATATATATATATATATATATATATATATATATATATATATATATATATATATATATATATATATATATATATATATATATATATATATATATATATATATATATATATATATATATATATATAAATTAGCTAAATTGACCCTCTGTAACTTTAAGGTTTTTTAGATAGTATAGATTTCCATACAATATTTGGATCAACCAAAACCGGAGAAAGTCCATCTGTCTATTGTATATACCATGGGGATGGCAAAGATGGATCACTCTCTCTAATTGCCCAAGAGTGCCAGCCGAGCACCCAACATATTCTGCAAGTGGGTCCCATTGGCTTCCAAAATTAATCGCCATGATCGTGTCCCATTGAAAAATAGACTATATATGAAAACACTAGGTACAGTCCCAAATTCAGCTTTCTGTGTGGAACTACAAAAATTGCGACATCTACATGTACTTCTGTTGACATTCATAGACATTCAGTTCTACGAAAACCTTCAACCCCAATTGATAGTAAAAGCATAACACTATTGTACAACATAGCATTGAAGGAATGGTTGTATACATATGTGGACATTTGTGTCTGTAATTAACTACCCACGTCGAGAGCTGTTTCAAAGATAAAACAAGTCAATGAAGAAATATAACAACATCCCATTATGCCAGTACTAGTAACTAACCTTGGTAGAAACACCTGCGAGCTACCTGCCTATTATGCTTGTATAGGTTGGTATTGTCTTTCACGTATTATTGTATACGTTGGAGCTGCACGAATGACTGCTGGTTTGATGATGTAGGAGACCTCGCTATTAAGAACACTCAGATAAATAGGTCATGTGTTTATAGCCAGTTGAACAGCAAGTAGCCGCCGTCTGAAATGAACGGGTCTAATTTATATTATGTAGAAAGTAGCAGGGTTATTTCTCATCGCTATAAGGCAGCCCTGAAGCACTACCCTGGATTGGCCTGTATTATTGGGCAAGAAGGGGCAGAGATGGCAACTCATCGCCAAAGACAGTTGGTTTTCTTCATGATATTTCATGCATGGAAATATCATTTCCATGCATGATTTAATTCTTGCCATGATTTGTTTCATGCCATGATACTATTGGTACCAGAATTACTGCAACAACTACTGCTACTACTACTACTACTACTACTACTACTACTACTACTACTACTACTACTACTACTACTACTACTACTACTACTACTACTACTACAAGTTCCTAGCAGTATGTAATGGAAATGCTAATATCCAGCATTTTGTCATTGACCTTTTGCCGCAGATATGTATGAATAAGTTGCCTCTCGATGTGTTTTATTCGACAAACACCTAGACACTTCAATATCTATTTGATTTTAAAGGTTTTTCAACAGACCATTCAAAATGTATTCTTGGTTGTATATACTTTGAGGGTTATTAGTAAATATATTCCCCCCTCAGCTAAACCCATAAGCGGAACATTTACAAGCAAGCAAAGATGTGAACGGCGTTAATATGCGTATGATGTAAGCCCTTGATATTAAAAAGAAGTGATCATATTGCAAAGTAGTTGTATGTTTATTGATGTCCAATAGTGGTACAAAATCATAAGAATATGTGTATGAATAAATCAAATAGTACAAACATATATAATTGCAACCGATGAATAAGGATAACAGAGTGAGTATCAATGTACTTATCTATTGTATCATAAATATAGAAAGTCGTGTTTAACTTATAAACGTTTCTAGTAATCACGGCCCTTGTCATGTCTACGCATAATCATAACGTTTTAAAATGTTCTAAAATATGATATACAGAGGATAATTTGTAATGTCAAGAACATTGAGGAATGTTGATGGCAACATTCTCATTGCTGATTGCCAAATTTAAAAATTGTATGTTCATTGTATAATGTTTAATGTATATTGTATGTATGTATATTAATTGACGACGACAGTGCATAAAATACGATACATCAAATCAGCCTAAATCGAAAAGCAATATGTTACAAAAAAATTGTCAGTACAAACTTTAAAAATATTAGCTAATAACAGATAGGATGTCATATACATTCTTGATCATATTGCTCAGTTCGGAGATATAGCACGAACTCAGTACAAAAGATTCAGACGGATGCACCTTTGAACATCAAACATAACTTGACGTCTCCCGCCATGTATACTGGGTAACTGCTTTAACATAGCCTCTTTTTCCGTCTGCCATCTCTGACATTGTAAGATAAGGTGTAAGGAAGAAATTCCGTTCTCTTCATAAAGAGTTCCAAGGGGTCTTTCAGTTGCAGAAGTACCATAGTCACTACTCCACAAAGCCGCACACTTTTGTATAGCAACCAGGCCAACAGCTTATTGTAAGCCGTGCAGCTTACTGTAAAAGAAGTTGGTATTCATTCGTATAATGAACGGAAGGTTTTGAAAAAAATAGTAAATATGTTTCAGGCATTGCTAACAGTAAAGGTGCTCAGCCAATAAAATGCATGCATGCAATAAACTACACAAGGTGACAGTATCATATTTGACAAGGTGATAGTAACATCTAAAGTCCATTTAAGAAATATCCCGCCGTTAGAAATCCATTAAACGTCGCATAAGTTATCATTGTCAGATCCCCTTTGAAATCCAAACTAAAAAAGGGGAAACATTAAGTCATGCCGTCCATATAGATGGCGCCAAAGTGGCACTTAAGACATGAAACCAATGGAATGTCGCATTCAAACAGGGTTGGGGTAATTTGTAATTGTAATATAAATAATGATAGTAATTTGACATTGTTCAGTTGAACTAGCAAGTAATCAATTATTTAGTGGCTAAACTATTACTGTAACAGGTAATAGTAATTGACTAGTGTTAAAAGTAATTGTAATTTTATAGTACTTTCAATGACATCTGCCAAGTTACCACAGGGTATGCATCTGCAGAGGTAAGCAGGAACTGGATATGCACATGAAGTGTATATGTACACACTTATCACATCAAGACTAATATATGGAAACAATGGTTTTCTTAATTGAAGATGCAGTGACAGGATGCAAATCTATTGTGTAGTTCAACTGATGGAAACATGCTGAACCTAAATGAAATCCAATCAGCTCGAAAACAGACATCAATTTTAGAGCAGACCCATGACTCTCAATGGATCAGTATGTTCAAGTGATGTTCAACTGTGCACTGACTTAATGTGGTGACATGTCTGGCCATTTTGAAATCCCAAGTCCCAACACCATACCAGCCTACTGCAGTAGAGTGGTCAGATTTCCCGCCCTAACCGCTGATTTAAAGGACAGTGCCTTTGAGAAATTGATGTTCTTAAAATGCAACCAACATATTGGAATATAATGTACTTTTAGATTAGAAAAATCAGACTACTTGATCTGAAAAGATCTAAAACTGGACTAACAGAAAAACTTACTAGAACAGTGGACATCTTTCCTTTCAGTGTTATTGTGAATTCAATGAGATCTATTCATGAAGTGCTGTTTTGAAGTGTATTTGCCTGTTCTTGGTATTCACGAACGATGCAATAAAATAGTCAAATCATTAAAACCCAGTAAGCTTTGTTCCGTCTGTTGAAAAGTAATTTGTAATATAATCAATAACATTTTCAAATGTAATAGTAATTGTAATTGCTGTATCTAAAAAATGGTGTAATAGTAATAGTAATATAATTGCTAAATACTTAAGTAATAGTAATATAATCGATTACTTTTTAAAGTAATTGACCCCAACCCTGCAATCAACAGTGGCAAAACTACTCCAATACTACAATTGTTAAGTGATAGGCACCTAAATCAAATATGTCAACGCAAAGTGAATTACAAATGGACACCCTTTCGTTTACACATTTCAACAAACCCCAAAATAGCTAACAACAAACAACTTAGAGCTCCACTGATTGTTTGTATATTAACAACCAAAACTACCAGGTGATAGACAGAACTCTTGAAAACTGGTGGCTGTGCCCTGTTTAATCACACATCTGTTTCTTCGCAGTTTCTGGAACAAAGTATAAAATATTTGCTACTTTTAAAATATTTATATCTTATCGTAAAGTTGTTATTGTCATATCGTTTGTATTTCATATTCCATAAAAATAGAGAGGCTACCTGCGAGAATTGAAAGGTTTATTGCATTGCCCAGTTACTGAATGTTGTGTCTAACTCCGTACACCATAAAATTGCATATACCGAGACCACTTTAGGCACTAGAGACAATTGCTTTGAGATTTATTGGCTAGGCAGCATTACTGTAAAACAGGTAAAGATTATGTTATCCTTCCAATGTTGGCATAGTTTTAGTCAGTATGTTGACTATTACAACCAGGGAAATCCTGAACATACATGTATCAACTACCTACATTATGACACATATTTGCATTTTCATTATAACGTAGACATGTTTCTATATTCTTAAGTGACTGCCATACGGTAAATAGAAAAAGTGATGAAAATTATTAACTATGGTGATATTATAGGGTACATGTGCATTATAAGTATTACGTTTCTAGACCATTTTACAAACAAAGAGCCAGAGAGTACTCATACCTATTATCTGTGAACCTAACATCCTGGGCCACCTCTAGGTACTGAGTCTTCACCTTGCTGCACTGTTCTTTAAAAATCGGTATCAAAATTAAAGTCCCTCCTACAAAGGCAACTGTGCCCCCAAGGTAGAACGAAGGGGGATAGACTTGTAGGCCATCGAACATCCATCCTGAAAATAACATAAAAAGGCACCTTATATGGACAGTACAAATAAGGAATGTATTAACAGCAAAATACAACTGAACTGAGAACGTGTATACATAACAATTAGACAGTAAAGTGATGACAAATAACTGCGAAATGTAGACACACTTATTTCTCCACACTCCTAGAACATATACTTTCATAATTTCCGCTCTAAAAATCATGTGATCTTGAATATAGAAAGAATTGCTTAAAATCCGAACAAAGGTTTAAAAAAAATCTTAAACTGGTATTTTTTAAATTTCTTAGCAAGATCATACAATCAAACAATGCTAAACTACGTAAAAATGCGAAAGGAAAAAGTATCTCCGTGATAAAGAGAGTGTGAATTACCTGCTACTGGTGCACCAAGCACAATGCCAACACCTCCAACGAAAGAAACATATCCGAATCCTGAGGCAAATGTTTCCTTTCCAGTATATAATAATGTAATCACTGATGTAGCTGGACCAGATGCTGCATACATTACCCCAAACAATACGCAGAAAACAATCATCCATACATATGTACTAGCAAAAGGTAAAAATGCAACCACAACTCCAAGACCAGTGTAGCTCGTCATAAGGACCACTTGTGAATTGACACATTGTGTATCCATTATAGCCCCCTGAATCAAACGAGACACCATGTTTGCTGCTCCTATAGACGAGACAAGCACTGACATTTGAGATTCATTCAAACCAAGTTTTCGTCTTGAATATTCTGGCATATGGGTATAGAATATGGAACACCCAAAACCAAATAAGAAATTAGTAATGCATAACACAAGAAACCTCCAATTTGTACGAAGTTGGTGAAAGATGTCTAATTCTGTAAGTGATGCATTATCTTTGGAAATGGTCTGTGATGAAAGCACGCTTTTGTCCTTCGGCCACATAATTGCTCCAAACACACAACTATGTAATAGAACTCCCCCCATGATCAGCATTGTTCCCCTCCATCCGTACGTTTTATTTAACACATCAAGTAAAAAGGGGGAAACAAGACCTCCAAGACCAGCTCCAGCAGACAGAATTCCAAATGCAATACCCTTATATTTGTCAAAGTGGTCTACTATAATTGTGATACTGGCACAAATGCACATTCCCGAGCCGAGTCCTGAAAAGAAAAAAAGAGAACAATACAATATTAGTAATAGCAGAACAATTGTTTTGGGCATGTGTCAGAGTTTGAAACAAAGAATACAATGAACCAAAAAGAGATGTCTTTTATTTCAATATCAAATAGCCTTTTTATCTGAAATATCATCAATGTTATACGACTTAGATGGTGTTTTAGTAAACACAGTGCAAACGTAAATACTTTTATAAGTGTTCATACTTAAGAGAATTCACATGCTCCCTAAAACTGTCAAGGACATCCCTGCAGCATAATGTAATTAAGCACTAACGCGTATTGTTTTTTCATTAAAAAGTGTTACTCTTTAAAAAATAGAGCAACCCAATAAACCATTGGCATATTCCATATCAGTTCTGTTTAAATTATACCTAATTAGCCCTAATGGTGTAGGTTATATTGCCTTAGGTCAAGAGGGAATGACAAATGATATATCTACATGTCTTCCCAGTGACTTGGGGTTAGGCGATGGTTTTCGCCGGGTACTCCGGTTTCCTCCACTACTTACAACTGGCTAGTCACGAATAAGCCACAATTGGCATAACTGTGACGAAAAACAAAATTCCAAATCCAAATATATCTACATGTCAAAAAGATGAAGCTTTAGTAATACAAAGCCCAGTTATGAAACTCTTTTAATCATGGCAAAAAATACCTGTTACTATCCCAAAGGTGACAATGAGGTAAAGAACCCCAGTAGCAAAAAAACTGAGAATCATGCCAAAAGCTGCCAGAAGTCCTCCTATGATAACCCCAGCACGATGGCTTGTCCTATTCACTATGATACCGGAAATGGGTCCTGAAATAAGATAAGGAATAACATGTGTTATGAAATGTCCCGTGTTCACCATTCTCCCTATTAGTTTATATTCTTATCTGTTTAGTATAAATTTTTTAAAAAGGCAATTAGAATGTATTTCCTAAAATGAATTCAATAGCCTATATTATTAATATCTGCCATAATAGTGACTTCCTACGATTCCTATTGGACCAAAGTATTGGGTAGGTTTTATTTTGTGAACTTGGTGACTACGGCAGTGTAGAACCTGGGTCCCTTAAGGTCAAGTGTCTATAAGTCAAGAAACCTCAAATATATTACTTTTGCAGACATTACACCCACTAATTCTGCCAACACCACTGCGCATTCCAACGCTACTTTGCTGCTGCTGCTTGTTCTACTGGTAATTATATATCAGCAGAGTAACTTCTTAGAACTATACCCTTTTTAACATATGTGACTTCTATACAGTAATCTGATTATAATACGGTTTGACTCTCTTACTGATGTTGATGTAGAAAGTTTTGTTTGTCGAGATAATTCCACTTCACTGCAGTTAAGCTTTTCTGTCATAATGAGATTGTTTCACATTTTAGGAAGGTGGTGTCCTTTTCATGCATACGGGTTAACAATTGTTGGAATATGTGTTAAAGGGCAAATGCACCTTTATGATGATTTAGATTCAAAATGTGCCTATACGTGTCACCTTTCAAATAAGACCACCCGCAAGTCTTTCCTCCCCAGCACTCATCAGGTATGGCGTATGAACGTGAGTATAAAACAGACCTTAGTATGGGCATGGAGGCTGACATTATCAGGGCAGTGCACATTTATAAGTTGATAAGGAAAAAGCCCTGAAAATGACTTTATCTTTATTAGCAGATAGTCCAAACATTTGGCCTTGTCAGATTTATGTAGTCAAGGAAGATAAGGAACCCCTGCAGTCACTTCCTGCCACTGATATCTCTCGACCAATCAGAAGGGGTGCGGTGTAGTGCATGAACCACCCACGGGGAAGCACTGTCCCAGGAGGGAAGACGATACACCCACGGACCAAATGGATGCCATGATGCAGCTCATGCAAAAAATCGATCAGAAAACGGACAATATCGATAAGAAAACGGATGGCATCGATGAACGAGTCAGAGCCATTGAGGTGGAAAGGGAGCAACAGTCAGTAGAACAAGAGGGTGCCACTGCAGCACCACAGACACGCACAATTAGTTCCAGTTCCGATGATTCCGATGACGAACCGGCGTCACCAGAAACTCTGAGGAGAGATAGGAGATTAATGAAAGATGCGACCAAACGACTGGAGAGACTGCGTTTAGAGCAGGATGAAGATGCCACACTGAGAAGCACCGGATCCAGAGGTAAGAAATCTGGATCGGTATTGACGGCAACGGATGCCATTGTCAAAACGGTGGACTGGCCACACATGTATGTCCGAAGGTTGGTCAAGGGAAAACGCAAGGGAGTGGCTTACAGCGAACTTAAAGTCGAAGAATTTGTATTCGGCTTTCTTACCATGCTCCGTGCCCCTGAGAACAGAATGAACGCTGAGGTCATGTTAAACATGCTTCGAAACATAATGCAGGACGCTATGGAATTTACGTGGCCGAGTGCCAGGGCATTTTACGAAACGGTCGGCTTAGATGTGGAGATGGGGATGCTCAAGTGGACGGACGAGGGTACGATCACCAACATGCGTATGACCTACGCACGACCAGTGCAAACAGCCGTCAGAGACCCAGCCGTCAAAGACCCACAGAAGCCCCCACTGCTTCCAGCACCTCCGAACACCAAATGCTGCGTCCCATACCAACAACGGACGTGCGAGCAAGGTAGTGACCATCAATCTTTTGTCCACGCGTGTGCCTATTGTCTTCGGACCAAGACGGTCATTTGTCGTCATCCCGAAAGTGACTGTTACCGCAAGATGAACGACCAGTCAAAAAACGCACGAGTGGGGGGGCCAGCCAACCCTCCCACACAGTAGAACAGCGTAGCTTACGGCCGAGTGCTGCGACCCACACGTCCGAGGTCGTAGCACCGAGTTCACCCCAAACCAGGGGCGAAACCGAGACATTGAATCCGGTGGAGTGTTTTCCTGTGACGCGGCCCGAACCAGGGCCGGCACCGCATCGAGACATTGTAACGCAGCAGGACAACCGTCGACTCGACAACGACGCCCTGAAGGTCATTTTCGACCAGGTGGTGGCCACGGGCAAATACAACTTCGCCCAGGCTAGGATACCACTGCCCAGCGCACTGAACATTGCAGCGTGGAGAGAGGTGTTACGTGAGTACCCGGATCGGGGGGTGGTGGACTACTTGGCCTATGGGTGGCCTGTTAACTTTGATCGTGAATCGTTTCGTATCACCTCTCACGAGAACCATCCCTCGGCAGAACGTTTTATGCCGGACGTCGACCATTACATCGCTACCGAGTGCAGCCACGGGGCACTCGCGGGACCGTTTGCGGGCCCTCCGGTTCACGGCATGCATATCAGTCCACTTATGACCCGTCCCAAGAAGGACTCACGTTTCCGTAGGGTCATAATGGATCTCTCGTGGCCGAAAGGGGCGGCGATCAATGACGGTATTGATCCAGCGGTCTACTTAGATGGACCGGCGACCATCACGTTACCCACAGCGGACTATATGGCGGATAGGCTGCTGCAACTCGGAGAGGGGGCTTATCTATATAAAACGGATTTGGCCCGAGGATACAGGCAGCTCCGCGTCGACCCGCACGACTGGCCCCTCCTAGGTTTCCGTTACCGGGGGTCCTACTTCATGGATATATGTCCGCCGTTTGGATTACGATCGTCTGCAATGTGTATGCAGCGAACGGCGGAGGCCATCGTCTACATCCACGGTTTGCGTGGCTTCTACTCTAAGGCGTACTTGGATGACTTCGGGGGCGCAGAACGGGACCAGCCCCGTGCACACCGCACTTTGACCACTCTGCAGGACATCATGGCGTCGTTGGGGGTGGTCGAGGCTAAACATAAGGTACATGAACCAGCTCAGATAATGATCTGGCTGGGGATACTTTATGACACGTGCCGCATGACCATGTCCATACCAGCACCAAAGATGGAGGAGGTTATGGGGATACTCAAGGATTGGGAGGGGAAATCCAGGGCCACTAGAAGGGATATTCAGGAACTAGTGGGGCTACTACAATTTGTAGCTAGCGTTGCCCCCCCGGTCCGAGTATTTTCGAACCGCATCTTGCAGAACCTCAGAGACACACCAAACAGAGGTTCCCATGGATTATCGCTCGGGTTCAGAAAGGACCTAAAGTTTTTCTTAGACTTGTTGCCCGACTTCAACGGAGTTCGCATCATCGATAAGAAGGACCTACCCTACCAGGGACAAATCGAACTAGATGCCTGCCTCACGGGGTGTGGGGCGACGATAGGTGAGCAATACTACGCTGAAGTGTTCCCCCCATTCGTACTGGGAGAGGGGCATATCATAGCTCATCTGGAACTACTGAACATTGTCGTGTCACTAAAGGTATGGGGTAGCATATGGAGAGGACAGAGAGTCAAAGTTTTGTGTGACAATACCAATGCGTGTCTGGCTATCCAGAATTCGCGAATTGTTCTTGTATGCTGCCAGGTATGACGTGCAGTTGGTGGCCGCACATAGAGCAGGAGCCCTGTTAGTCAGGGCCGATGCGTTGTCCAGAATGCATTGCAGTGAATCTCACAGACAATGGGTATGTAGTGACGAACAATTAAAGGTAGCCAAGAGAGTACGGGTGCTGCCTGAGGTGTTTGCATTGGTTAGCGAATTGTAATTCATGCTTCCTTCCTTTTTCAGATAGACGGAGATTGGACGAAGCAGCTAGGCAGCGCAGCGAGCGAGCTTTTCGCCCAGGGACAGTAGCAAATCACGAGTCCCATGTTTTGCTTTTCATCGCATTTGCTATGCACTTTAAGTTTTTAGATTTCCCTGCGTCACCACGAGTACTGATTTGCTTTGGGGAACTTTTGTTGCGTACTTTTACGGCTCCGAAATCGGCACTGAACGCGCTTTCTTCAATACGCAGATTTCATCTAGACTGGAGGTTTGATGATGCAGCTTTTGCGGATGTTGTCGTAGCGCGATGGCGGCGCGCGTTGCCCCTCACTATGCGAGCTGTTCCGAGGAAGGCACAGGCCTTGCCTTTCCCAGTTTTGGAGAGGCTCTGTCAGGCCAATGCAGGACTGGGGCCCGAGGCCGACAATTTTGCTCCTTTCTTGACCATTTGTTTCCACGTTTTTGCTAGGGCCTCCTCTCTCCTGCCAGGGGGAACAGGCGAGTTTGACGCTTCAAGACTGCCCACCCTGGGGGATGTGAGGAGGGCCGGGCAGGGTTTTTCTTTGAAGCTCAAGTGGGACAAGACACACCAGGCGACCTGGGAGGCGTTTGAGGTTCCCCTCCTCCCGAGACCGCTTTCGCCTGCATGTCCGGTACAGGCTCTCAATTCTCTTCTGGAGAGGGGAGCAGGTCGCCCGGGGGGCACCCCTTTATTTGATTCACTTGACTTGGCCGGAGCACGGTCATGGTTGCGTTTTTCTCTGCGGAAATTGGGATGCGATCCCAGCGAGTTTTCCTTACATTCTTTGCGAAGGGGTGGCTGCACTCTGGCATACGCGGGCGGTGCGGCAGTGAGCGATCTACAGTCGCTCGGCGGCTGGCGCAGCAGCGCGGTGCACTTATACCATGACAGTGGGGATGCGAGGCGCAGGGCGGCTAGGGCCATGTTGGCCTCCACTTCAAACCCCCACCCAACAGCAGCTAACTAATAACCCTTTTGCGCTATGAACTGTTTGCCGCTTGAAATGATGTTAAACAAATATTTCGGTAGTTTTATAGAGGCCGTGCAGGGGCACTGTTGTTCACTTTTGTAATAAATTTTGCACGAGCACCAACGTTAATGTACAGAGACAGAGGGTCACGGTACTGTGTTTTGTTTAGTTCGTTCCTCAGCGTAGGAACAGTTGGTGCTGTTACTTAAGATGTGTTTCACTAAGAAGTGTTCAGAAAAGTTTACACAGGTAGTTTGGATACATTGTAGCAAATATCAGGTATAATGTACGGTTTGTTTATTTAGTGTAAGTGATACATTGTAGCAGTTTTGTTGCCCAATGTTTACATTGAGGATCGTGGAATGAATTGATACATTGTTGCAATTTGAGTTGACACCATAAAATGTTGAGTAGTTGTTACCATAAATTGTTGATTATTTGTACTGCTATTGTTGATTAAATATTTTGTACCCCCTATCGTTGTTGTGTCGTGCTTCGCATACTAATGTTGATAGAATGAAATTTCATTCTGTGGCATTGGTGGCGACGCACCGCACACACTCCATGTAGGTTACCGTCAGTCACAGCATTTGACCTATCGGTGGAGTGCATGACACGTGGGGAGTGCATGTCACGCTTCGGAGGCGGGACTTTCCTGCGTAGCCAGCCAATCACATTGGCCCGTCGCACGTGAGCGTGTGGCGGGAACATGCTCTGCTGCTCGAACACTGAGCTAACCGCGAAGCGTGCCATTAATCTCTTGTTTGCTTTACTAGACAAGAGCGGTGTAACCGGGCTCCGCGGACTTCCTTCCTCCGACGCTGGCGGAATAACGATTTTTCCCATCCGCCCGCCCTCTGTACTTGATTTTCTACGGGTTTCCGCTTGAAATGATGTTAAACAAATATTTCGGTAGTTTTATAGAGGCCGTGCAGGGGCACTGTTGTTCACTTTTGTAATAAATTTTGCACGAGCACCAACGTTAATGTACAGAGACAGAGGGTCACGGTACTGTGTTTTGTTTAGTTCGTTCCTCAGCGTAGGAACAGTTGGTGCTGTTACTTAAGATGTGTTTCACTAAGAAGTGTTCAGAAAAGTTTACACAGGTAGTTTGGATACATTGTAGCAAATATCAGGTATAATGTACGGTTTGTTTATTTAGTGTAAGTGATACATTGTAGCGGTTTTGTTGCCCAATGTTTACATTGAGGATCGTGGAATGAATTGATACATTGTTGCAATTTGAGTTGACACCATAAAATGTTGAGTAGTTGTTACCATAAATTGTTGATTATTTGTACTGCTATTGTTGATTAAATATTTTGTACCCCCTATCGTTGTTGTGTCGTGCTTCGCATACTAATGTCAGCCTCCATGCCCATACTCAGGCCTGTTATTTACTAACTTTCATAAGCCATATCTGATGAGTGCTGAGGAGGACAGACTTGGGGGTGGTCTTATTTGAAAGGTGACACGTATAGGCACATTTTGAACCTAAATCATCATGATGGTGAATTTGCCCTTTAAGCAATTAAAACATTTACCTGAGACTACTCACCAGCACAACACAGAACCCCAACATTAACTGATGTTGTCAAAGCCGTAAAGCCATTGCCTTCATTGAAAGCTTCGAGAAACATCACATAATAGATCCCTGTTGCTAAACTCACACTCGCCACTAGAAGGTGGCACATGAATGAACTAATGCATACAAGCCAGCTGAAGTGTCCGTCCAAACGTTGCCAGGAGTTTGTCATCCTCGTAATGCTACCTTCAAATCAGAAATATTGAGAAAAAAATAAATGAAGTCGACACTTGGTCTGTATCACGTCCTTTTCAAATAAGCTAATGAGTCAGTTTTGTTTTGGGGAATGTGAATAAAGCACTAGCAACTTGCTCGATAGTGAAGTTAGTAATGGCACAAGTAGACTAAAAACATTATTTTAAAAATTAGTCCTACACAGAAAGCTGAATTTACTTTAAGGCTGCACCTATTTCTTCTTTCAATTGATTCTGGAAGCCTTGGGTAACCACTGTAAGAATCTTGGGCAATTTGAGACAGTTACATCGTTACATAGGGTAAATTTAGATATATGTTTGTTCGTATGAATCTTATTGACTATAGCATCAAACTATAAATGTACATACATGAAGCATAACTCATACAAATAACAACATACATATATAAGGATAGTCACAATAATTATGCAATTACAACATTATCTGATATATGTATCTACTTTGCACTTGGTCTAATTCAGGCAGTTTATTTATCTGTTTAATCTGGCTAATTTAATAACTAAAGCCAATTAACCAATACCTCCACCGAGTCTTTGTTTGCACAAACCGGAATTCACCAAATATTCACCATACTCCCTGAATAGTGTGCAAGTCTTCAGACATGTCATTTTGCGTGCATCATCCATGGCACAATGATCACACAGGGGGCAGAATTCTGAGGATGCTGTCGATCCTTTCTGTCTTATGTCGTCAGGTTTGAGTCAGTTTTGGCTATGTTTGTATTTGCACATCCATAAGTACCTCTACAGCTGAGCTATAGGGGGTCAGAAAGTAAGCCAATTGGTTACAATATACACATTTTCGCCTCTATTTTATTAATATTGTAGCATTGTATCACAATAAAGGAGACCCTCACTATTCTAGTTGTAAATATGACTTATTTAGATAGCAAATAAATTGATGCTTGTAGTAGAACAGCTGTATGTACCCGTGCTGGTAGGAACAGGGGTCAGAAAGTAGGTCACATAGTTAAAATGTACAATTTTCGCCTCCATTTCGCTCTCTCTTGAATGGCATTAAATCGGTGTAAACATAAACTCTTCCTGAACTAGTTTTAAATAGAAGGAATAGGTAACAAGTAAATTGACATTTGTATTTGTACAACCGTAGGTTCCCGCACTGCTGAGAACAGAGGTGAAAAAGTATGTCACTTAGCTAAACTGCATGATTCTCAGTTCCATGTTGCTTATTTCTGAACAGCACTATACCGACTTATATAAAACTTAGTCTAGCTCACTAATATGACTTATTTAGGTAGTAAATGAATTAATATCTGAAATTGGACAGCTGTAGGTATTTGCACTGATGAGAATAGGGGTCAGAAAGTAGGTCACAAACTAAATAAAATTTGATTTTCGTCTGCGTTTTCGTCTTATCTGAACAGCATCAACTCAACATATAAGTGACCAACACTATGATAGTTCTAGATGCGACTTATTTATGAAACAATGAATTTATATTTGTTGTAGGACAACATTAGTTACCAGAATGTTTACACCATTCTCATTCAGCATAGACACATCAAACATGTACCTGTCCCTACCGACCGATTTCAGTTAGCTATATAGCTTTCTTTATAGGGCAATATCAAATCACCCTGTATGTTCATTTTCATGAATCGCATTTGGGGCATGTGAAAATACACTGCTGACTTGCAGTTTTATATTGTTCTATACCGTTTACAACTGGTTAGTTACATGTACATGCATGCCAAACTATCTTGGGTATTCTTACTTTTATTTGTTGTGTATGTCATCTTCAAAGCAAAACTAGAATCAAGAGACCCTTGTCCACACACCTCCCTCCTACTGACACAAGTATTTTCCCATTCGAACAGTGAGTAAGATGTGCAATTTATAAGCAATTGCACACGTCCAAAGTCTCTTTGGGCGAAAATGAGCAGAGAGTATGAGTCATTATTTCTTTAAATTGAAGTCAATTGGAACCAAAGCTTTTCTCTGAGGTACTTAATTTTGCATCTGATGTAGGCGATTCCGAGTTGAGCTTGTTAACCTCTATACACTAAAATAACTGAAACACTGTTGTACAAATTCTTATGCATAATGTTTTGAATGAAAAAATGTTCCAAATTATACTGTATTCAAATGATAAAACCTTCCCTGAAGGAAGTTCAATGTTGTAGGATCTTGTTCTAGGCATCCAGGTAAACAGTATGGCTCAAAGGGATGTAACCATAAAACATTACTGCCTTGTTCTTTTTGCTCTAATTATCCTACGTATATCATTTTCAAGTCCCTGCCTTCAGTATTAAAACTTGGTCGTGCCAGCAATACGTTTTTGGAAACTATTATCATTACTTCCTTAGGATTGACCAATCAATAAACAGAAGTAATTAATTAATCATTAGTGACAATTTGAGCCTTGAAACTAATGAGCAAATCCCTATTATGCCACCCTACAGAGAGCATTAAACCTAGTCAAAACATGTTACAACAGTTATTTGTAGACATTATTTTTCCACACAGGGTATCTAGTACAGATAAAGTGTTATCTAAAAAAGAGTAAAATGCATGCGAATATCGTACATTGTAGCTAAGTGACCTACATCTGACACCTGTTCTTAGCAGTGCAACCTAAATGAGTACTATTTAGAACTAGGATAGTGTAAGTCTTATGTAAGTCAATGTCATGCTCTAAATGAAGCAAAATACAGACAAAAATCTAGGTGACCTATTTTCTTACCAATGGTCCCAGCTGTGTGAGTACCTACAGTACCTATTTAGCTCTTTAATTGTGATGTAATGCTGTTCAAATATTAGCAAAATGTAGGCGATAATGTGTATATTTCAGCTAATTGACCAACCTTTTTTATATATATATACACACACACACACATATATATATATATATATATATATATATATATATATATATATATATATATATATATATATATATATATATATATTTATATATATATATATAATTTAGCTAAATTGACCCTCTGTAACTTCAAGGTTTTGTAGATATCATAGATTTTCATAAAATATTTGGATCAACCAAAACCGGAGAAAGTCCATCTGTCCATTGTATGTACCATCGGTATGGCAAAGATGGGTCACTATCTCTAATTGCCCAAGAGTGCCAGCCGAGCACCCAACATATTCTGCAGGTGGGCCCCATTGGCTTCCAAAATTAATCGCCATAATCGTGTCCCATTGAAAAATAGACTATATATGAAAACACTAGGTACAGTCCCAAATTCAGCTTTCTGTGTGGAACTACAAAAATTGCGACATCTATATGTACTTCTGTTGACATTCATAGACATTCAGTTCTACGAAAACCTTCAATCCCAATTGATAGTAAAAGCATAACACTATTGTACAACATAGAATTGAAGGAATGGTTGTATACATATGTGGACACTTGTGTCTGTAATTAACTACCCACGTCGAGAGCTGTTTCAAAGATAAAACAAGTCAATGAAGAAGTATAACAACATCCCATTATGCCAGTACTAGTAACTAACCTTGGTAGAAACACCTGCGAGCTACCTGCCTATTATGCTTGTATAGGTTGGTATTGTCTTTCACGTATTGTTGTATACGTTGGAGCTGCACGAATGACCGCTGGTTTGACGATGTAGGAGACCTCGCTACTAAGAACACTCAGATAAATAGGTCATGTGTTTATAGCCAGTTGAACAGCAAGTAGCCGCCGTCTGAAATGAACGGGTCTAATTTATATTATGTAGAAAGTAGCAGGGTTATTTCTCATCGCTATAAGGCAGCCCTGAAGCACTACCCTGGATTGGCCTGTATTATTGGGCAAGAGGGGGCAGCGATGGCAACTCATCGCCAAAGACAGTTGGTTTTCTTCATGATATTTCATGCATGGAAATATCATTTCCATGCATGATTTATTTCTTGCCATGATTTTTTTCATGCCCTGATACTATTGGTACCAGAATTTCTGCAACAACTACTGCTACTACTACTTCTACTACTACTACTACTACTACTACTACTACTACTACTACTACTACTACTACTACTACTACTACTACTACAAGTTCCTAGCAGTATGTAATGGAAATGCTAATAACCAGCATTTTGTCATTGACCTTTTGCTGCAGATATGTATGAATAAGTTGCCTCTCGATGTGTTTTATTCGACAAACACCTAGACACTTCAATATCTATTTGATTTTAAAGGTTTTTCAGCAGACCATTCAAAATGTATTCTTGGTTGTATATACTTTGAGGGTTATTAGTAAATATATTCCCCCCTCAGCTAAACCCATAAGCGGAACATTTACAAGCAAGTAAAGATGTGAACGGCGTTAATATGCGTATGATGTAAGCCCTTGATATTAAAAAGAAGTGATCATATTGCAAAGTAGTTGTATGTTTATTGATGTCCAATAGTGGTACAAAATCATAAGAATATGTGTATGAATAAATCAAAAAGTACAAACATATATAATTGCAACCGATGAATAAGGATAACAGAGTGAGTATCAATGTACTTATCTATTGTATCATAAATATAGAAAGTCGTGTTTAACTTATAAACGTTTCTAGTAATCACAACCCTAGTCATGTCTACGCATAATCATAACGTTTTAAAATGTTCTAAAATATGATATACAGAGGATAATTTGTAATGTCAAGAACATTGAGGAATGTTGATGGCAACATTCTCATTGCTGATTGCCAAATTTAACAATTGTATGTTCATTGTATAATGTTTAATGTATATTGTATGTATGTATATTAATTGACGACGACAGTGCATAAAATACGATACATCAAATCAGCCTAAATCGATAAGCAAGATGTTACAACAAAACTGTCAGTACAAACATTAACAATATTAGGTAATAATAGATAGGTTGTCATATACATTCTTGATCATATTGCTCAGTTCGGAGATATAGCACGAACTCAGTACAAAAGATTCAGACGGATGCACCTTTGAACTTGACCTCTCCCGCCATGTATACTGGGTAACTGCTTTAACATAGCCTCTTTCTCCATCTGCCATCGTTGACATTGTAAGATAAGGTGTAAGGAAGAAATTCCTTTCTCTTCATAAAGAGTTCCAAGGGGTCTTTCAGTTGCAGAAGTACCATGGTCACTACTCCACAAAGCCGCACACTTTTGTATAGCAACCAGGCCAACCGCTTATTGTAGGCGGTGGAGCTTACTGTAAAAGAAGTTGGTATTCATTCGTATAATGAACGGAAGGTTTTGAACAAAATAGTAAATATGTTTCAGGCATTGCTAACAGTAAAGGTGCTCAGCCAATAAAATGCATGCATGCAATAAACTACACAAGGTGACAGTATCATATTTGACAAGGTGATAGTAACATTTCAAGTCCATTTAAGAAATATCCCGCCGTTAGAAATCCATTAAACGTCGCATAAGTTATCATTGTCAGATCCCCTTTGAAATCCAAACTAAAAAAGGGGAAACATTAAGTCATGCCGTCCATATAGATGGCTCCAAAGTGGCACTTAAGACATGAAACCAATGGAATGTCGTATTCAAACAGGGTTGGGGTAATTTGAAATTGTAATATAAATAATGATAGTAATTTGACATTGTTCAGTTGAACTAGCAAGTAATCAATTATTTAGTGGCTAAACTATTACTGTAACAGGTAATAGTAATTGACTAGTGTTAAAAGTAATTGTAATTTCATAGTACTTTCAATGACATCTGCCAAGTTACCACAGGGTATGGATCTGCAGAGGTAAGCAGGAACTGGATATGCACATGAAGTGTATATGTACACACTTATCACATCAAGATTAATATATGGAAACAATGGTTTTCTTAATTGAGGATGCAGTGACAGGATGCAAATCTATTGTGTAGTTCAACTGATGGAAACATGCTGAACCTAAGTGAAATCCAATCAGCTCGAAAACAGACATCAATTTTAGAGCAGACCCATGACTCTCAATGGATCAGTATGTTCAAGTGATGTTCAACTGTGCACTGACTTAATGTGGTGACATGTCTGGCCATTTTGAAATCCCAAGTCCCAACACCATACCAGCATACTGCAGTAGAGTGGTCAGATTTTCCGCCCTAACTGCTGATTTAAAGGACAGTGCCTTTAAGAAATTGATGTTCTTAAAATGCAACCAACATATTGGAATATAATGTACTTTTAGATTAGAAAAAAGCAGACTACTTGATCTGAAAAGATCTAAAACTGGACTATCAGGAAAACTTACTAGAACAGTGGACATCTTTCCTTTCAGTCTTATTGTGAATTCAATGAGATCTATTCATGAAGTGCTGTTTTGAAGTGTATTTGCCTGTATTTGGTATTCACGAACGATGCAATAAAATAGTGAAATCATTAAAACCCAGTAAGCTTTGTTCCGTCTGTTGAAAAGTAATTTGTAATATAATCAATAACTTTTTCAAATGTAATAGTAATTGTAATTGCTGTATCTAAAAAATGGTGTAATAGTTATAGTAATATAATTGCGAAATACTTAAGTAATAGTAATATAATCGATTACTTTTTAAAGTAATTGACCCCAACCCTGCAATCAACAGTGGCAAAACTACTCCAATACTACAATTGTTAAGTGATAGGCACCTAAATCAAATATGTCAACGCAAAATGAATTACAAATGGACACCCTTTCGTTTACACATTTCAACAAACCCCAAAATAGTTAACAACAAACAACTTAGAGCATCACTGATTGTTTGTATATTAACAACCAAAACTACCAGGTGATAGACAGCACTCTTGAAAACTGGTGGCTGTGCCCTGTTTAATCGCACATCTGTTAGCTCGCATTTTCTGGAACAAAGTATAAAATATTTGCTACTTTTAAAATATTTATATCTTATCGTAAAGTTGTTATTGTCATATCGTTTGTATTTCATATTCCATAAAAATAGAGAGGCTACCTGCGAGAATTGAAAGGTTAATTGCATTGCCCAGTTACTGAATGTTGCGTCTAACTCCGTACACCATAGAATTGCATATACCGAGACCACTTTAGGCACTAGAGACAATTGCCTTGAGATTTATTGGCTAGGCAGCATTACTGTAAAACAGGTAAAGATTATGTTATCCTTCCAATGATGGCATAGTTTTAGTCAGTATGTTGACTATTACAACAGGGAAATCCTGAAGATACATGTATCAACCACCTACATTATGACACATATTTGCATTTTCATTATACCGTAGACGTGTTTCTATATTCTTAAGTGACTGCCATACGGTAAATAGAAAAAGTGATGAAAATCATTAACTATGGTGATATTATAGGGCACTTGTGCAATATAAGTATTACGTTTCTAGACCATTTTACAAACAAAGAGCCAGAGATTATTCATACCTATTATCTGTGAACCTAACATCCTGGGCCACCTCTAGGTACTGAGTCTTCACCTTGCTGCACTGTTCTTTAAAAATCGGTATCAAAATTAAAGTCCCTCCTACAAAGGCAACTGTGCCCCCAAGGTAGAACGAAGGGGGATAGACTTGTAGGCCATCGAACATCCATCCTGAAAATAACATAAAAAGGCAACTTATAAGGACAGTACAAATAAGGTATGTATTAACAGCAAAATAAAACTGAACTAAGAACGTGTGTACATTACAATTAGACAGTAAAGTGATGACAAATAACTGCAAAATGTAGACCCAATTATTTCTCCCCACTGCTAGAACATATACTTTCTTAATTTTTGCTTAAAATCATGTGATTTTGAATGTAGAAAGAATTGCTTAAAATCCGAACAAAGGTTTTAAATAAAATTATTCTTAAACTGGTATTTTTTAAATTTCTTAGCAAGATCATACAATCAAACAATGCATAACTACGTAAAATGCGAAAGGAAAAAGTATCTCCGTGATAAAGAGAGTGTGCATTACCTGCTACTGGTGCACCAAGCACAATGCCAACACCTCCAACGAAACAAACATATCCGAATCCTGAGGCAAATGTTTCCTTTCCAGTATATAATAATGTAATCACTGATAAAGCTGGACCAAATGCTGCATACATTACTCCAAACAGTACGCAGAAGACAATCATCCATACATATGTACTAGCAAAAGGTAAAAATGCAACCAAAACTCCGAGACCAGTGTAGCTCGTCATAAGGACCACTTTGGAATCGACACATTGTGTATCCATTATAGCCCCCTGAATCAAACGAGACACCATGTTTGCTGCTCCTATAGACGAGACAAACACTGACATTTGAGATTCATTCAAGCCAAGTTTTCGTCTTGAATATTCTGGCATATGGGTATAGAATATGGAACACCCAAAACTAAAGGAGAAATTAGTAATGCATAACACAAGAACCCTCCAATTTGTACGAAGTTGGTGAAAGATGTCTAATTCTGTAAGTGATGCATTATCTTTGGAAATGGTCGGTGCTGAAAGCATCTCTTTGTTCTTCGGCCACATAATTGCTCCAAACACACACATATGTAAGAGAACTCCCCCATGATCCGCATTGCTCCTCTCCATCCGTAAGTATCATTTAAGACATTAAGTAAAAGGGGGGATACAAGTCCTCCAAGACCACCTCCAGCAGACACAATTCCAAATGCAATACCCTTGTATTTGTCAAAGTGTTCTGCTATAATGGTAATACTTGAACAATTGCATATTCCCAAGCCTAGTCCTGAAAAGAGAAAAGAAAACAGAACAATACAATGACATTGTTGATAGAATGCTTGTTTTTGGCATGTGAGTCAGAAAAACAAAAAAGCTATGAACCATGAATGGATATATTCTGATTCATTATAATGGCTACCTTTTCAACTGTAATATCATCAATAGTATGGAATATAAATGGTGTCCTATCAACTATTGTAAATCCTGTTAGTGTTATATGATACCAAATGTTCCCTAACCTTGTCAGAACATCCCCTTCATCATGATGTATTTAAGCATTGACAAGCATTTTAACTTTATCAAGAAGTAGCCTTCTCCTACAAATAGAGCAGACCCATAAATCATTGGCATATTTTCTAGTAGTTCTGTCTAAATGATACCTAATTGGGCCTAACAGCGCTGCATTTTATATTACATTTAAAGTAGAAATGACAAATGATACATCAACAACTCATAACGATGACCATTTTGATTATACTAAGCCTATTATAAAACACTTTTAATCTAGGCAAAGAGACTACCTGTTACAATCCCAAATGTAACAATGAGGTAAAGAACCCCAGTGGCAAAGTAACTGAGAATCATGCCAAAAGCTGCCAGAATTCCTCCTATGATGACCCCAGCACGATGGCTTGTCCTATTCACTATGATACCAGAAATGGGTCCTGAAATAGGATAGGGAATAACATGTTATAAAATGTCCCATATTCCCCATTGTCCTTTTTATTTTATATTTTTATATATTTAGTATAAAATTAAAAAAAACATCAGAAAATAAGTTGATATATTGTATTTTCTAAAATGAATTCAATAATCTACTACCTAATATCTGCCTACAGTGACTTCCTATGGTTCCTGTTGGACCACTGTATTGGAAATTGTTGCAGTATTGACAACGACAGTGTAGATGTCAAGAAGCCTAAATATAATACCTTCGCAAATATTACTCCCATTAATTCTACTAGCACTACTGCTTTTCCTGACACTACTACTGCTGCTGCTGCTGCTTTTTCTACTGGTAATTACATATCAGCAGTGTCTCATCTCAGTGGTACTTTTTAAACATATGTAACCTCTGAACTGCAATCTGATTATACTACTGTTGGACTCTCTTTCTGATGCTGATGAAATACTTTTTGTTTGTCGAGATATTTCCACTTCCCAAGAGTTAAGCTTTTCAGTCTTAATGTTATTTCATTTCTTAGTAAGATGGTGTCCTTTTCATGCATTTTGGTCCATAATTTTTGGAAAGATATATGTGATAAGCAATCAAACCATTTTATCTCAGAGTACTCACCAGCAATATTCAGAGTCCCAACGTTAATTGATGTTGTCAAAGCCGTAAAGCCATTGCCTTCATTGAAAGCTTCTAGAAACATCACATAATAGATCCCTGTTGCTAAACTCACACTTGCCACTAGAAAGTTGCACAGGAATGAACTAATGCATACAAGCCAGCTGACGGATCCGGCCAAACGTTGCAGGAGTGTGTCATCCTCATAATGCTACCTTCAAAGCAGCAATATTAAGAAAATATGAATATATAAATGTAAATGAATAATAAAGTATATATAAATGTGCGGCAATGTGGAGGGCTTTTTATGGTCCATCTGCAACTGAAAGGGCCCTTGGAACTATTCGTGAAGAGAAGGAAATTTCCTCCCGGTTACAAGTTTCTCCCTCGTCGCTATTTGACCTAAGCTGTTGAAAGCTACTTAAAACCCTATTCCTTCCTTTCTTTCTTGGGTCAGTGCCCACAGTTGTGTATAAGGATAGATACATAGAAAGATAGACAGACAGACAGACAGACATACATACATACACACACACACACTCATACATACATACATACATACATACATACATACATACATACATACATACATACATACATATATATATATATATATATATATATATATATATATATATATATATATATATATATATATATATATATATATATATATATATATATACATATATATATATATATATATATATATATATATATATATAAATATATACATATATATATATATATATATATATATATATATATATATATATATATATATATATATATATATATATATATATATATATATATATATATATATATATATATATATATATATGAGTAGAGATGATTGTGAGCAAGTTGATAATTTCGGATTTAAAGAGTCCAAGGCTGATGATTTCGAGGCTAGCACAGGATCGTATAATATACTGAATAGGATTATAGAATTATAGAATTTGGCAGTATGATTATTAGACCAATAACCTGCTTCTTGGTTTCTTTAGCAGGTTTTATGACTACCCTAGATTTCTAGGCTGCCATAGGTATTTTTCCTAGCACCAAATATTCTAGGTGGCCATAGTTTTCCATTTATTTTACACTTATCTCACCAGGATTCAGTTTGAGTATCCTCTAGAGATGGGAGGAGCAGGTGGTGCCATCTATCTATCATACCTGATACTACACCACTCTGCTTGGTCCGCACAGAAGGGAATGTCAGCTGTTTGAGGACTAGGAACCTAGTTGCCCTGGGTTGCCTGGGTTGCCTTCGCCACACAGCTCCCCTTTAGGCGACGGTTACTTGATTTATTGGTTCTCGGATCCGCCGATCAAAGAGGAATAGACCTGACGGGAAAATAGACGTAATCCCCCCACTTTATTTTGTGCTCTGCTTTTAAACTGAAGCACTCTAGAATTGTCACAAACGAGAATTTAGTAGAAATGAAAATATTAGATGATCCTAGCTGTGCCTATTGTAATGAACAATCGGAGACAATGCTTCATGCCTTTTTAAACTGCCCATGTGTGAAGGTATTCTGGAATAAAATGGCTTCAAAATATAATTGATCCGCACATAAAAATTGGCAACTTGGAAATTTTTTTATGGAGAAAGAATGATGGTTGCAAATTATGGAGAAAAATGTGGTGTTAGCAGACAGTGCCAAAAATGTCCCTGAAGAAGAGGGAATGTGTTCCCTAGGTATCAATCTGCTGTAAAAAAGATTAAAAACTTTGTTTACAGGCATTCCTATAGACGCCATCTTACACTTTGTGCTTAGTCCTTTGTTTTCACCTTGGCCAAGGTTTGATCAAAGATTTCTCCGCACCATTGTTTAGCCAGCTACCTGAATGAATGGGTACATCAGGCTCTGTTGAAATACATTATCTCTACATCACTGAGTGTATTGTTATCAGTGCTGTGTACGTGTTAGTGAAGTGCCTCATCAATCTATCTTCTGCTTGCTGTTATCATGTACTTGATGAACCGGCGGAATACACACAAACAGGAGATTTAACTAATGGAAATGATTTCAGTGTTGGGGAGAAACCTTTAAGTGTTGTATTGTTTAGGTGCAAAATCAATGAGTGTATTTGCTATTACTTTTGCACGAGACAATCTCCCGTAACCTTGAAGAAAGTCAGGCCATGGATTGTTTCCACTTTCCAAAGCGTGTGGCACAATACGTATCAAAGGGGCCTTTCAACTGACTTTGGGAAGTGGGAGTATAAGAACAATTTAATCGAGGAATGTCGTAGCACTAGAAAATAATTCAAATTTCATTTGTAATACAAAACATGCAAGGCCAATTTAGTAATATGTGGAATGATCTTCTAGAGGGGCTGTATGAAACGAGCAGGAACGGCAACTCTAAGTCAAACAAGTCATTGGACCAGTCAACATCCTTTTCAATCTAATTATCAATATTGACTCAAAAGGAGCAAGGAAATTATATAAAATATTTAACAGTAACAAAGTTAAGAATTTAAGATATTTCTTGATATTACTGAAAAATGGGAAAATGAAACCAGGACTACGTTTCACAAATTATGAAATAGGAGGTCCCTTTATTTTGAATCCTAAATATAATGTTAATATGTACATGAGATATATTTAGCTTAGAGTATTACACTATAGAGTTGCAAATTGAATAGATCAAAATTGTACAAAATGTTCTCAGTGCTGTGTACGTGTTAGTGAAGTGTCCAATCAATCTGTCTCCTACTTGCTGTTATCAGGTACCTGATGAACCGGGGAAAACACACAAAGAGGGGACTTAAATAATGGAAGAAGATACCTTTAGTTTTGTCTTGTTTGGGTGCAAAATCAATGAGTGTCCCCTGAATTTGCTATTACTTTTGCACGATATAATATCCCGTAACCACGAATACTGTGATCTCATCCTTCCCCACAGAACTGCATTGGATGAGAGGCTGTTCATCTTATCTTACACAATACACAGTTCCGCCCCCAATATCTGATAATTTGTCTGCGCATGCTCCTCCTCCAGCTCTCCCTCATCAGGCTATTTGGAAGAGGTATTCAAGTCAGCCTCGCCTTTCCAGAATGATGTTGAGGTATGTCATCGTTGCTTTGTGCTTTTTGCTAAAGAACTCTAGGGGTGAATTTAGAGAGAAATTCTACAGCAGGATTCTGTCCATGGATGGGTTTTTTTCGAAAAATTCAACGACCTTGCCATTTCACATGGCTAGCAAGTTTGATTGTTTTCTCTCGTGTAACTCGGATATATATTGCAAGGGTGTATTTTATGATGGAAGTATTTGCTCAATCGTAAAATATGGTACAGACCCCATCTCAGACCTGTCTCCTGCTACACACACCAGGTTTTACAGGAAAAGTGGTAAGTACATTTTTATATACATGTACTAGTGTAAGGTCAGAATAGGAGCAGATCATCATATACACGTAAGCTTAGCTTACCTCGAACTCGCCATACTTCAGATTCCCACCAAAGAAGAACAAAATTGTAAGTTACCCTACCTGTTGTCAAATTTAGGGTATGTGGGTCCATAGTAGTCAGTAGCAATCGCTTGACACCAAATATATATTTTCTCATGAACATGCGCTGTATTCATAAAGATATCATTATGAGCACAAGACATATTGCACCCTCAAGGCAGTCTTTATTTTTCGTATAACACCAAATAGATATTTCTTCATGAGCATGCTCTGTATTCACAAAGATATCATTATGAGCACAAGACATATAAACCTAAGAGGCAGTATTTATTTTTGTTTGAACTAATAGTGCTATATGCTTCTGGTGTATAATTACTTATAAGGGCAAGGTTTGCATTGAATGGAAGAATACCCAAAGTATAATTTACCATTTCAGGAAAAGGCTGTCCAGTTGGTTTCGTCTACAAAGCTGAGAGACGTTACTGCCATAAAGTGATAAATCTCCAAATGAACTACAATCAAGCAATTGCCCACTGCAAAACACTCGATGCCCATTTGGTCAGAGTCAATGATGATGCAGAAAATGATTATATAGCGAGAATACTACAGGATAAAGGTGAGATTCCTACACATATTCACAAAATTATTAATAACGTACATGATCATCCATGGTTTGAAATCAATAATTCAAAGATTGGGAAAGAGAAGGACAGTATGTAGTTATTATACTCAAGAGATTAAACAGCACTGGATTGGAAAAAAAGAATATTTATTCCATCTATGCATGTATAGTATTGATGAGGCAGGAAATGCAACACGCATGCAATGACTACTTTGAGAATCCTATCAGTATCATGGGACTGTCATAATATTACAATGCACAATTTGAATGTGATTCACAGAAAGCGCATTGTCAACTTTTATATCTATTTCATATACCGGGGTATCTGTTAGAAATAGTAGTTTTAGAGAAAATATTGAATTACATCGATTTTATATATCTGCTTACAATATTAGTTTTCGTGGAAATATTGTACTTGCCCCTTACCAAAGGCACTGAAAAGTGTTTATCTTGCGTTACCATTGTGCATGTAGATATAAATATAAACGAATAAATCAAGCACATCGTGAGTAATAAGAGTCACCTTTGTGATATAAGTAATGGGTTAATGATTGATGATTGTGGCGATATGTTCAGATAGTTGTTTCGAAATGTTGGTGGAATATTCATCAATGTCTGGAGTTACCATAGCCACATCAAACGTTTCTCAAATGGGAATTTGTTTGGTGACTAAAACAGCTTTTACGTTTGGAATGCATATGGGGTATAGGCTAACAAACGCATGTGATTTTGAAGAAAGATTATTATTTCCCGCCCAATAGAGTATTTCTTTTATTCTTTAGCTGCAAGACTCCACTTTCTAGATGGAACAGATGAGGAATCAGAGGGTCTCTGGAAGTATCATGATGGAAGTAGACTACTGTACAATAAATTCCTTACTGGTGAACCAGATGGGGGTGTTACTGAAAACTGTATTGTGAATGTGAAAAATCAAGGATACAAGTGGTATGATGAACCATGCCATAGTATGTATCCCTTCATATGTGAAATTGATATTGAGTGAACATTGCTTGACATGCAGGTTCAGTCATGAAAACCATCTGATAGACCTGTGAATCACAGACGACATTGGATATGGAATTTTGTGTTTAATGTCACTTATTCTGCCAAATCAAGGCTAAAACTGAGATGTTGGTTGTAAATTATGGAGGAAATTGCAGTGTTGTAGAACAGGGTCAAATATCTCTCTCAAGATGAAGAGGGAAAGTCATTCATTTGGAACCTGTGTGCCATCCGCTGTGACAGGGCATACACGATGGTCAGGTCCTTTCGGCCAGGGCGGAAGGTCACCCTAGGGCCCGGGGGGTTCACTTGGGTATTTAGGGGGGCGCATACGCTCGTTATCAAAATTAAAAAATACCCCTAAAGCACTGATTTCTGGCCAAAAAAGCACCCTTATTTTAATAAAACGCTGATAAACACTCCTTCTTTTATCAAAACACTGACATCGGATGAACGGGAACACGTTTTTTAACTTTATTTTATAATCCTCTGCGTGTTTAGAGGCAGCAAGCCCAGTCACTTCGGGAGTCACTCGGCGTCAGAGCCACGTATATGTCGTGGATTGTAAGGGGATTTTGACCACCATAATTCGTACCTGGGTACAAAAAAGGACCCTTCTTTTACAAAATCGCGGACATGCGGAGGTCTTAAAAAAAGACCCCTACTTCCGCGAAATACGTAACGCGGGTGCGGCCCCCCTTTCGGAACCTGAGTGCCCCCGCCGGGCCCTAGGGACTTTTACATTCACCACTACATTGTAAATGGGTTCAGTGCACAGGGCGTCCTTATATGTGTGGCCTCTCCCACCGCCCCCCTCCCAATGTAACTTCATCATTTGTTTTTGTCTTTAACTAAATTGCTTACTTGTCAACTTTGATCATCATTTGTACAGAGTTTTTACAAGATTTCCAAACTGAAATGAAAGTACAATTTAAATATGAGAAGATAACAATGTGTAGAAATGCTTGATGTAAACAGAGTACAGTAGTTACATAATTGCTAAGTACGTATATATAAACTGGGTGCGTCTCAATCCAGAAAAACAATAATAGATTGAATCACCTCCTTTTGGTCATAGATTCATTCTGGTTTGCATTATAAATTGTGAATTGACCACAGGGTTGTTATGTAAGATGTACCAATCGTTTTGAACATGTTTAATCTTATTGTTTATTCTGGCATATTACTAACCTCTCGTTTTCTTGTAAATACTTTGAAGGTAAAATAAACTTGGAAGTTTACTCATTGTCCTTGCTTTGTATATATATATATATATATATATATATATATATATATATATATATATATATATATATATATATATATATATATATATATATATTATATATATATATATATATATATATATATATATATATATATATATATATACATATACATATATATATATATATATATATATATATATATATATATATATATATATATATATATATAAATATATATATATATATATATATATATATATATATATATATATATATATATATATATATATATATATATATATTTATATATACCTTACCAAATATAATAATACTGCTCATTGCTTTGTTGTACTCTAGGTCTCCCATAATAATTTGCTGTTGATACTTACCATATAATCAAGTACGCCCAGTGTTTTATGCACTTCTCCACCTCATCCCAAAAGGAATCGTTCTTTTTACAACTTATAAGCGTATGTCCGTTTCTAACCATTTCTGCCTGGCACATACTGGTAGCTCATAAATAACAGACAACTTAATCCAACAGGGTAAGGCGGGTGATAGATATAACAGTCACGACCTACTGTCATGCACCGCCAACCATCCAAAGCCACACATGCAGAAAAAGAAAATTGTAACGAGAAAACTCCGATCCATTAACCTGCCCGGTTTTAGGCAAGATATTGTTTAAGGACTGGGGGTAAATAATGGCTGTGAACCTGTTTCGTATCTTCTGAACAAATATAATGGTCATCTCACCAGCGTCATTGCCAAGCATCCACCAAAGAAAGAGAAGTCTGTTGTAGTTCGACCCCAAAAACCATGGTTCACGGATGAAATACATCAGGCAAGAAATGGAAGGAGGAAAGCTGAGAGACTGTGGCGAAGGACTGGCCTGACTATTTACAAAGAAATCTACAGAGCAGAGACGTTGAAGTATAATTATTTACTCATAGCCAGTAAAGCAACCTACTTTAATGGAAGGATCACAGAATGCGGGAATGACTCTAAAGCCATTTTCAAAAATTAAAGACGGCATTCTCTTTCGACACAAAATGACAGCAAGTTGTCAGCATATAGTTCTGCTCCAGACCTCGCTTAAAGATTCTCAACATTTTGCAAAGAAAAAATCGACAAAATCAGAGATGAGCTACCTGATTGCTCTCATCTTGACCTGAATTTACCCCAGGATAAGCCTTCCTCGACTCTAAGATTTCTTCAAACCACGACACAGGAAAAGATATGGAAGATCATATGTGAATCTCCTTCAAAAAGTTTTACATTTGATCCGATACCCACTTGCATAATCAGAGGTGCTAAAAATTAACTGCTTCCAACAATCACAGACATCATTAATGCTTCACTGAGGTCAAGTGAAGTACCTACATATATGAAATCAGCTTTGGAAACCCCTCTGCTGAAATGCTACCTAAGACCCATAGATACTAAAAAACTACAGCCCTGTTAGCAACCTTTCTGTTGTACCAAAGGTTTTCGAGAGGGTGATTGCTCAGCGACTGATGACAGATAAAAATATATATGAATATCCTCTATTGGCTTATAAACCTGGTCACAGCACAGAGGCAGCACTGGTGAGGATATTGAATGACATCCTTACAAGCATTGACCAGCATAGAATTGCTGTACTGATTCTGCTGAATCTAAGTGCAGCATTTGATATCATTGACCATGATGTGCTGTTTTCTAGAACGGAAAGCACCCTGGGTATAACAGGACCAGCTCTTGAATGGTTCCGTTCATATCTTGGTGACCGTACTCTTTGAGTGTAGATAGATGATTTATTTTCCGCATCACAAGAAATCCTATGGTCTGTGCTACAAGGATCAGTGTTGAGCCCTCTGCTCTTCCTGTTTTAACTCCTACCCTTAGGAATGCTGATAAGAAAGCATGGTTATGCAGACGATACACCATTCTACATCTCCATCAAACCTGTCAATCAGCATGCAGTTGACATAGGGATAGCCAAGTTGGAAAACTGCCTCACCGACATTAATACATGGGTGTCTCAAAATAAACTTAAACTGAATGCAGACAAGACAGAGGATCTGGTTATGAGTATCCCAGAGATCCGGTCAAAAATCTCTTTTCCTAGTATTACATTAAATGGTGTAATAGTGCCATTTCTTAATGAACCAGTCGGTAATATGGGTGCTGTTTTGTTCCGAACATGAAAATGTCTGCACATATATTAAAAGTCTACAAATTGCCACCTTAGAAAATTGGAAAAATAAGAAGATTTCTCAATACTGATACAGCAAGAGTGCTATTGTACTATCACTGGTGACATCACACCTTGACTATTGTAATGGGCTTCTCTGTGGAATAACCGATGAGCTACTATGCAGGTTCCCGAAGGTCAAGAACAATGCCACTAGAGTGATTGGTGGCTTTAAAAGGTAAGGACACATCCCGCCAGTTCTATAAGAAGGCTGCCCATCAGGAAAAGGATTGAGTTCAAGATTCTGATTTTGACTTTCAAATGCATGCAAGGGTGTGCCCCTCTATACTTGAGGGTACTGTCAGTCAAACAAGCCAATACAAGGACTCTAAGATCAAACACTAAGAACTCATTACAGATACCACATACTAATCTGAAGAGGTTTGGTGACAGAGCGTTTTGTGCCTATGCAACACGCCTTTGGAATGATCTCCCCGACCACATTAAGGCTGCTGATAGTGTGCAAAACTTTAAGACACAGCTAAAAACATTCCTATTTTCTTTGACAATATGAACCATAAATATTTGTCCAGTGACTATTCTTAAAACGCATTTGAACGTTATAGGTGGAAAGGGCGCTATATCGAATATCAACCATCATTATCATTATTACCATTATCATTATAAATATGAATATTCCATTCCTATTTTTGACGATTTGTCATTTGCAAAACATCGTTGGTTATGACTCGGATTCGTACAAATCCACGATAAATGTCGTCAGGGGAAAAGTTGCCTTGTCTTTGCAATTAGCTCCAAGGGGGTTCCCAGCTGCAGATGGATCTTAGACAGCCCTCCACAATGCCGTACATTTATATAGCGATCAGGCCAACCCCTAATGGCGATCCTACAAAGACTCAAACTTGCTAACTTACGATTGGGAGCCAGGCATTGTAACCACTAGGCCATATCGTTGGCAATGTATGTATATGTATATTTATTGACAACGGTTCATGTCATTAAAGCATACAGCATAAATTACAAGAAGTGGTACAGCAAAACAGATACAAAAAGTAGAGAATAATTACAATATCAAATAATAGTCAATAATGCGCAACTATCAACTCAGAAAGGTTCTATGCAGGCAACAACATTAAGTTGATTATGCTGCTCGTTGCATACCTATCGCTACTCACTGGAGACTACAACATTTTAATGTACTTTTAAGTGATCGAAGCAGTTCTGTGACAACTATTGTATGTCTTAGTTCTTTTCAATAATTAATCAACTTAATGTACCTGTGAACATCCTCTCGGCAGTAGAGATTGTATTGCATTGTATGTTTGTTGACTGTACTGTACTGTACAAAATCATACCAAATACAAATTATATGAAATAATAACATACAAATAAGAACACTGAATTAATACAAAAATATATAATAAGACATTGTGACACTATCACTAGTATAGTGTACAAACATACATCATGTCAGAGATAGGACAAATCATGTACAAGGTGTGGTAGCCATACTGAAAGTAGATGTACTACACTGTCGCACCTACCGGTATGCCGGGTCAAAAGATCCGGTGTAACAAGTAAAAGGTGCCCTTCACTGATGCGACCCGGGTATACTAACCGGTGTAACAGGATAGAGAACCAGGGGGCCTACTACGAACTAAGATACTGAAACGATGTTTGACAAACAGCGGTCGAGTTATTAAGCTAGGCGCTCACTAATTAAGCGTCTGTACATTTTAGATATGTAATGACTCGAAACTAACCATATTTTGGTCATTGACTGAAACGGGATGCTATAGGCGGATGCTTCCCCATGAGGATGTAGAATACATCCTGATGTTCGAGCATCAAGGCCTTGGCATGGTCATCATCGATCGCATTTATAACTTCAAACAGATGTGTCCTCCTCATCAGATGTTTGGAGTTACAGTACAAACATTTAATTCCTGCGCCAGTCAACCGGACGTCTGCCAGTGCTTGGCTTTAGTGGAGGAATTAAATACCGGCACTGAACAGCGGCACTAGTTGCTCCCCTCCTGCTCCATTAATCCTTATGCTGCTGGTGGCTAATGTTGCCAATACAAAAAAGCATAAGCACAAAATATGACTGAAACCATGGCAAATGGGTACTCATCTGAGTACTCAGTGAGAGCTATCCAATGAATACCAACATGACAGGATCTTCGAAATTCTTTACATCCCTGTATTCTGGATGAAAGTAGCCTCAGCATTGGAAGGGTTAAACGTACATGAGTCCGCATATACTCTGGCATCAGCATAGTATCCACAGCCTGAGTTTCCAACTGTTCATTGCTGTCCATTTGTTCTGTACCGGTACCCTGCGTACCATCCCAGCTCTGTTGAGCTTTAAACTTATGCATTATCCTGTATTCGATTAATCCCATCGCTCATTTGGAAGGAGGAGAGCATGTTTGTTATAGTATGGTATGTGTATTGATTGTAAAATCATACTCCATACATCGAGATAAGAAACACAAAGAAACCGGAGCATGCATTAAGGAACGCTCAACATAATGAATAAAGAAAAATATGAACATAAGAAACACCTGGTATAGCACAATTCATATGGCACCATTTTTACAATTAGCAACTTACTTGAATATCAACTATTATAGAAACGGATTCCTTAATAGGAGTACACAAGTTCAGGTCCAGGGCACTATATTTCCTTCTCCTGTTCGGATCCCTCCACTATTAGCCAATTGGTGGCGGATGGGGGGGGGGGTTAAGAAACCCCCTCTTATCCAAACATGTATTGTCTTTGCATGTCACCTGGTGTAATAATTATCAGTGACCTAGCTGTAAATGTCTGACCTTGGTGTCAGTGACTCCCCTTTTTCCAAGAGTTTTAGACATTATATACATTCTACATGTAGTAAGAACATACCTGCCAGAACTTCCTAGTGGGGCACTCAGAACTGTTACACTAACAGCTACGATCTAGGTAACAGTGATTCGGGGAAAGATTTGACATGCCCACGGTGGGAAGTCCACGTCTTTTTAACTTGAAAAATACCTACTGGGAAATTGAGGCAAGGAGACACCGTAATCTGAATTTGGTTGTATGAAACCTGCAGGCAACTTAGGTATTTAACGTGGTCGGATCTTTCAAATAAATACCCAGAGGTAATTCATGTATCTGTCTTGTCGACAAAATGTAACATCATAAGATCAGTCAATTAGAGCTAAAATGTGTATCCAATGTGATTTTAGACAGTATTTACAATTAAGAGCACCTGGTAATGTAATATGTATTTTTTGAAGTCAAATGGGATATGATATCATTAGTTATCCTTGTTGTGAAAATGGTGTACGGCAAGATGTCTGGGAGGACTCGACTGGTATCAGACGAGGCCACAGGCCGGCTAAATGCAGTCATAATGCTGTACAACATGTTCACACCAAGGGAAAGAAATTCACCATCAGCTCCTAGCCACCCGGACATAAATTTTGAATTACAATAAGCACGACACGTTCTAAGTTCAAGGTTCTTGCTGCAAACATCCAAGAAAACGTCGACATACTCGCCTCAGGGATTTCTCACTTGAACTCGCGTTTACAAACCTAAATCTACCTTAATTACTTATCCAGATATGAACCATGTTGGCAGACTATAATGCGCAAGTAAGGTTTTAAACGCCAAAACAACATTTTGTGTGATGAGCATGATCTGTGAAAGCGACCTCTGTTGGGGGAAAATATAGTAACTGTCGCAATGGCAAAGAATGGTATCTAGGGGTCCTAACAATTGAATATTGTGAACAGCAATGGTAGGATATTCCAATAAAGGATTATATTGGCCTCCTAGCATTGACAATCGTTAAAAGCAATGTAAGAAGGCCAATATAGGCCAGCACAACAAAGACATTGGCCAATCAGGTGCCAGTATCAGAGTGGAGATAATGGTATTATTTGGTATAAAGAATGCACATGGTGAATGTGGTAGAGTACAAGTAATGATATCATGTCATGTCTTTCTTCTTAAGATAGGATTGTTGTGAGTTTGATATAGAACAAATATAATCAAAGGCGTATGAGACAAAGGCATTCAACTCCTACTAGATGAGTTCACATGTCTCTTGCCACGAGAATCTATAAATAGAACCAGCTTCAGTCAGAGAACACTGTGGTATCAGCTGGTGGTAGAGAAAAGTCGCTAATGTGGCTAAAAGACAATAAAAGTACTGGAGGTTCTGCTAGGGTGTTGTCTATTCTTTTTTTATACCCTAAAAGAATTTGGTTGTGTATATAGGCATGATAGCAGTTTTTGGCTTAGTTGAATGCCTGTATCTCATAAGCCTTTGATATAATTAATACGATGTAAATCTGCTTATCGCAATGTGTTTGCGTAACATTGAGATGTAGAAGCTATTAGATAGGTCTTTAGAATACCTCTTTTAGAATGCGTATAGACGGATAATGACTTCATTTCTTCTCCCTGGGCTTTTTCAATATATAGTCATTAGTAGATGTGGTTGGCATATCTTATAATGCTAATGTTGTATGATATACTTAATATTTGTTTATTTACCATAATATGATTAACTAATTAATATATATTTGTTACATTATAATTTTACTTATTCTGTCATCTTCCGCTTCCGTAGTTTTTTTCTAAAGTTTATACTCACAGGTGTGTTTTTCAAGCGTAACTTATGTACAGTCAACTATGCTTAATCCGGATATGTGTAATCCGGATTTTCATCTAAACCGGACAGATTGGAGGTCCCAGTTCCTATAGGTTCCTATAGGCATAAACCGGATTTTGCCTAATCCGGACAGAAATTTAGGGTCCACATCAGTCCGGATTAAGCAGAGTTGCCTGTATTAGCATACGTCTCTATTCGTATCCTTTACGTTCATTCTTGAAATACATACTCCGTATGTGAACTTGTGATGCTTATCACGCAAGTCAATAAAGAAGCATACATTACATAATTAACCACAGACTGACAGGAAGAGGCAATGTATGTATGTATATATGTATGTATGTATGTATGTATGTATGTATGTATGTATGTATGTATGTATGTATGCATGCATTGATGCATGCATGTAAGTATGTATGTATGTATGTACATGTATGTATGTATGTATGTATGTATGTATGTATGTATGTATGTATGTATGTATGTATGTATGTATGTATGTATGTATGTATGCATGCATTGATGCATGCATGTAAGTATGTATGTATGTATGTACATGTATGTATGTATGTATGTATGTATGTATGCATGCATTGATGCATGCATGTAAGTATGTATGTATGTATGTATGTATGTATGTATGTATGTATGTATGTACATGTATGTATGTATGTATGTATGAACTTTCTTGTTTATTGTTTTAGGGTTAGGGTTAGGTCATGGTAATATCTGCTCAAAACACGCCCAAATAAAAAAAAGAGTTGCTTCATAATATTGAACAGATAGGGAACGATCTCACAAATCTGAATTACAGCTCTGTGTGTGTGTGCCGCGGGATACGACTGAATTCGCGTGGTTCTCTGGGCCTGCATACCACTTCCAAACAGGGTGTAACTATCATACTACCGTAACATACAAGTCCTTTACAAAGCCTTTACAGACTAGTCTCTCTCAATACACTTGCTCTGAAAGGTAGGTTAATGCTGTAAACGCCAGTCGTTGTATCCCTGTGGTCATCTAGATCATCCACTGTCGACTCCAGTAAACGGCTTGTAGATATTGACTTTGCCTTACTAGATCCTATACTATGTCCGCGTCCTAACGAAACTGAAAAATGAAAATTAAATTAGAAATAGCAATTGTGCTACTAAATATACCAGTAAGTGGGGAAAATGAACTTGGGTTGAAATATACAATTCGTTCCTAAATATGTTGTAACGAAGTAGCGAGATATAGAAAGATTGGATTAAAGCATAGTGTAGTAGTATCCATGTGATATGTCTATTTGTAATATGTTTAGTGCAAAATTATACAATATGAAATATTATCTTTTAATACAAAAAACGTATACATAGAAAGATAGACGAAAAGGATCACAAATATGGAACATTATTATATAAAAGGAACAGTAGACAAAAGTACATATTTTAACCACGCCCAATCAGGAAACAGGACAAATTCAGTCGCTGAGGCAGGATCGACTATCCTGCCCTCTATTGGCGATGTCCTACATCACCCAAGAGAGAGAGAGAGAGTCCTACCATTATGATAAATAGATTTGCACATATTCACACATTTCCTCTTAAAAAATAACTGTGGTCTGGTACATTATGACATATCTTGATAGGAGAGCAATGCGTTTTATTTAATATTTTACTGAAAATTGTTGTTCATGTTAGGTTTAGTTATCCCTCTTCAAATATATCTTAAATATTAGATGATTCGAATAGCCATCGTTAAAATTATCAGACCGCGCGTGCGCACTTGAGGTAAATGGTTTAGCTAGGCCCCGTAGTGCAAAGTAACAAAGACATTTCTTTAATTTGACATAGACTCAACTGTATGCCAAACGAGTCAAAATGTAGTTGTTCGTTATTTCGTTACCCATATCTCATATGTTATTAATCTTTCAACCCATGTATGCATAGCGGTCGCTTCGAAACGTCTTCTAGATACATGCTAATCTTGCAAGCATCTTTGGAACTAAGCATAAATTAAAGTTTTTGGTTGACTTTTGATCAACATTCCCTTCTCAAATATACTATTGTATTGTACTGTACATTAATTGACTGTATAGGTGTACTACAAAGACATACAAAACAAAGCTTTATATATAACATCGGAAAATGATCAATGTGTCTGTCAATATTATATCACCTAGACTTGTAGGCGCAAAGTACAAAGGTTGAAATAAGGTCTCAGGTAAGATAAAACACACACAAAGGCAGAACAAAGTTGATGACCAGAGAATATTTGAAAGATTCATTTATTTTTGTAACTAGGTCAATAGATACTTTTTCTCATTAAGGCTGATTTGTGATCAGCAAAACAGTGGCTATTAGCAGGAGAAACCAAGGAATCTGGAAAACCACCATCGAGCTATCCAAAGTCACTGTTATTAAACTTGTGCGTAGAACTTAGAATTGGTCTTGTGCAGAGTTGAGGTAAAGGAAATTAGTTAGACTTATTGTTAGTGTTTGCCGGTTAAATCGTGGCACAGTTGTGATTGCCTAACCCTTCCAATGCTGAGGCTACTTTTGACCAAAACACAAGGACGCAAAGATTTTTGATAACCATCTAATCCATGTCATGTTTGGTATTCATTGTATAGCTCTCGCTGAGTACTCTCAGATAAGCACCAACGTGCCAGGGTTTCAGTAATCTTTTAGGTTTTTGCATCATTTCGCATTGACAAAATTGGCCACTAGCATCAGTATAAGGGTTAAAAAGATACATAAAACAACCCCACAGAGTCACCACAATTCACTGGCAACGTTTAACTGACGCCACGAAGGGAACGGGAACTTCGGGCCTTGTGCGGTGGTGAGACACGAGTAGCAATGGATGACCTGCGTTATGTTCAGAAAGAAAAACATTTTCAAACGTGCTAGGAAAACGGAATCTGAATCAGTAGAATTTTGAAACATTGCGAACCTTTCCCATAATACCTCATTCATCATGGATGCCAGACAGCGAAATGTCGCTTTAGGAGGTAGACTCTAATTCCCAGCAGATGTCAGGAATGACGTCATGGACACTTGTGATCTTGGAATCCCCTATCTAGGGTTAGGGTTTGGAATATGATCCAGGGTTAGGGCTCGGAAACCTTAATCCTGGACCAACCCTAACCCTAGGTAGGGGATTCCAAGATCACAAATTTCAATTCATGATGTCATTCCATACATCTGCGGAGATTTGGAGTTAACCGTTTTAGGATGTGGATTAGCTGAAAGACCCGGATGGAAACGATTTGACGACCTCGCAGAGGTGTCATTACTACGTTTTCAGTCGTTTTACTGCGACGATCTGAACAGCAAAAGGTTTTGAAACAAAACAACGTGGGAGGTTCTGCACAGGCCCTATGATTGGTGGAACAGCGATGTCTTTGTTTATGCCTTACCTCACTGATAACTCACCATTGGTTGCCGTATCGGCCATGCTATCGCCATGTTGGCCCCCCGCGCACCTGCCGTACCATTTCCTTATAAGGGTATAGGCGAAAGCATTGAATACCCCGCCCGCGTTCGCCGTAATGACCGTTGACAGAAAAAGCGGTGGCGGGGGTAGCACATAGTAGTTCCATATTGTGTAAACAATGTACGTTGACCACTGAACGATGTAGACTATCACGAAAGCCGTCATGGTCTTGGCGGTACGTTGGGTATTCTTGGATTTTTCGATGGTGGCTGCATCCTGCGCGTAACGTTTGAGACGTTTGGCGTTACGTCGGAGTTTGATCCAGACGGCTACGTAGCAGAAGAGACTTGTGATGAATACAGCCAGAAACATGGCGAGAAGCAAAGAGTTGGCAACGTTCCCTGACGGTTTTCTCATATCCACTATGCACCTACATTTTAAAGAGAGAGAAAATGGGAAGATATTGAATAATAATAATTATGATGATAGTGAGGAGAATAATAGTAATAATAATAATAATAATAATAATAATAATAATAATAATAATAATAATAATAATAATAATAATAATAATAATAATAATAGTAATACTACTACTATTAATACTACTACTACTACTACTACTACTACAACAACTACTACTACTACTACTACTACTACTACTACTACTACTACTACTACTACTACTACTACTACTACTACTACTACTAATAATAATAATAATAATAATAATAATAATATTAATGATAATAATAATGATAATAATAATAATAACAATAATAATAATAATAATAATAATAATAATAATAATAATAATAATAATAATAATAATAATAATGATAATAATACTTATAATAATAATGATAATGATAATAATACTGTGCAGGGCGAGTCTAAAATGCATACGACTATAGGCTGAAAAGTCTAACTCCTATCAACAGATTATGTAGCATGTCTGAGCTGTCAACGATTAAAGACATTTTCCATTTAATATCCCAATGCCCAGCATACGAAAATGCTAGATCAAACGTGTACAGGGACTTAACTTTGATATGCATTGAAGTTATAGATGCAATAGAGAAAAAGACAGCTGATGTATTCATGCGGTTACTAGGCGGCCAGATTGAAGGTATTGAATATGAACAAATGTCTAAGTTCAGGATCTTAGCTGGTAAAGCTATAGATGCCATGTACTTAGACGTGCATGTAACCAATAGCAGATAATGAATTGGTTAAATTACTTTTCTGTGCTATCACTGCTATGATATCTGGCTATCAATATAATTTAATGTTAATGATAGTACTCTTTGGTCTGAGAACTTGCTCCTGATCTAAGTGTAGTTTATACCCTTCATGTTCAAGATTTAGTTTAGTCTGCACCTTGACGGTTCGTCTAATTGCTTTCACGTTAAGACCATCAATATCTATTCATTTTGTATCTCGTTGTATTAAGTTCATTATTTTCTGAGTTTTGATATTCTGCTATGTCATGTTTACTATTACATTGTTGTACGTGTACTTTTATATTTCATCAATATGATCAATACACAATACAATACAGTCGGGCTCCTAACAATAAACGTTGTTAAAAGCATTGTTGTGATTTCGATAGAGTCAAGTACAACAAACAAATCGACCAATCAGCGACGAGATTCAGACTGGAGATAATGATACTAGTACCATGTGACACCTCGTAGGTAACATATCTGCATGTGTTTGGTACTGGGCAAAATCTTTCGACTCACTCTTTACTTGAAAGCTAGATTGTACTATCTGATCATTCGTGTGTCTGGTAAGGTCCAAGGTTCTACAGTATAAACATTTAATTCCTGCACCAGTCGACCGGATGTCTGCCAGTGCCTGATGAGTTTTTTACGAAAATGTTCTTGAATGTTCTTGTAAACCTAGTATCAATTACAGACACGTTGGATTAGATAGTAAATGCTGCTGTTCAGGTTCAGTCATATTCAACGCACTTTAGAAATGACATTGGATCTAAAGGGGTTTCATATTTGTCATATTCCAAAAACACTGACTTCAAAGGCTGTCTCGTTATTCATTATCAACCAAAGTGTTTGAAAAAAATAATGTAATAATAATAATAATAGTGAAGATGTTCTAGCTCAAGAATAAATTCATAATTGGAAAAACTGTGGAAAAAACACATTCCTTTTTAAATACCCTTACGACAAAATACGCTAAATCTAAAGCAAATCCGTTAACCTTAGATAGCCAAAATGCATGATTGAGGCGACGATGTTTTTGGTGAAATTCTATATGGAGAAAAGGGTCTAAACATGTCCTGCTTGTGTACAAGCCTCAAGGAGCTTCTGAAATAGATGGTCTCTCACTCTGCTCGGTTATTGCCTAGACATTCACAATTGATCTGATTATGAAGTCAAGTATGTACAGTACAGACATTTAATTTCTGCACCGGTCGACCGGACGTCTGTCAATGCCTGGTTGTATAAAACGCCATGCTATGATGTCAGGAAAATAATCCAAATACATCAATGACAAATGTAGCTTGCGAATAAAAACTGCGTTCAGTTATAAGGTCACCCAAACATATATGTCAAGGAAACTGGGTAGCAATCGGGCATACGGTCGTTTATTATGCCCGGCCTGCCCACGCATTTGGTGCAGGAATTAAATGTCGGCACTGTAGGCTTTACCATATATGAAATCATAGAATAATCCCATATTTGCAAAGTAATCCCTTAAGCCAACTTAAGTATATCAAGAATGTCGATAGCTGTATACGCAACCAGCAGATCTCGCTCAGCAGCTTTGGCACACTGCTGGTCCCAGTCCTTGACGCCAGCTACTCAGGAGGTGCGTTCTGCGCATGTGCAGGAGTAACCTAATTTATGATGCAAACAAATACGGAAGCCCTCATTGGTCTTCATCTCCGAGTGACGTCGCACTGAGACTATATTCGGCGAGATTAGGTGTGTCCAGGGCTTCACCTTAATCCATATGGTAATTGGTCTGTGACGACCAAGCCATTGTTTTATTCATCTAAGAGTATATTTAGATTAAAGCGGCAAAAGTTGACGCCTGATGCTAAATGCATGCATCTGCTAAATTTATATGTATTTGATAGTAATCTACATCTAAAAAAGGATTGCATACCTCTATACAGACGCAACGTAACCATTCCATCAATTAACGTCAATAGATTAGGTAAAATTACAGATTAAATTTCCGTGTCTTGGTAGTTCCAGGGTTTAAAATAACCATGTACAGAATAAATCACTAGATAATGCAACTCGCACTCATTATAACCATGGTGAAAATCCCAGAGTCGAAGAAAGAGCTCAATCTATATCCCTGTAGCCATATTCAAGACGTCAAACACGCCAACTATGTCAATTGTAGATGGAGAGCAAATATTTACCCTTTTCTACAAAAAGTGGAATGACAATCACATCGATCTCATTCCCACAAAACAGCCTGATTTCCTATTAACCCATTCATGCCTGTATAGCAGCATTCGTATTTGAATGTCTGTGTTTGGTTTACCTTGACTTGAAGTAAACAGAAGTAGGGGAGAGTATTCCTATGCTTCAATGATCTCTTATCCCATTTACTATAGGTCATTTGTTGGGTGTAATAATATGCGAGCAATATTAATTCTGTTAAAATATGTTATTACTAATAGAAATTTATACAAATCTATTTAAGAGCTCGCATCTTATATAATATGTTATTTGTATTACATGTTTATTTTCATGAATTTTGAATGTATGATTTTTGTATTTTGTAAACTACCGATTAATACGCGGTTTGGTAGTATTTTTTAAACAGAAGCATATCTTAATAACTCGTGCTACAACTCTCTTTGTAGTATGATATTGTTATTCTATGCTTTTTTCTATTAGCGGGGCTGTTTACAAAAGGGAATCGGCCAAATTGTGTACTTTGGGTTAGAAGCATCACTCAAAGTAAATTTGTACCCAGTATCATGCTTCTAACCCAAAGTGCCCAATTTCCGCATTTGCAACACCGCTATATATCATTTTCAAAGGTAGGAAAGATCCAGAATACATCACTTCCAAAACATGATCCCTGAGGCATTATAAAGCGAGTTTGAAAATTCTAGGTGGAAATGGTGCTATATCAAATATCAATTATTACTACTACTATTAATATTATTTTTATTATTATTATTATTATTATTATTATTATTATTATTATTATTATTATTATTATTTTTCTCATTATCATTATAATTCTCATTATGATGATGATGATGATGATGATGATGATGATGATGATGATGATGATCCAGAGAAACACCAACCCGAATTTATTGTCAACTTCTTCGCATGCCTAGGGCAGGATTCGAACCTCGGACCTTTTTGCCATGCTGAGAAATACGTGAGGATACCTCACCGAGAAAAACAATATGAGATAAATACCCCATGGACAAATATCGGAGAAGAACTTGTACTTCTTATTGGAATATGTATCATAAGTTCGTGGAGCCAGTTTTGATATCGTTATACGCGATGTAATTGCATATATAACACTTTTGTAGTTTCATCTACAGTCAATAAAGAATATATATATATATATATATATATATATATATATATATATATATATATATATATATACATATATATATATATATATATATATATATATATATATATATATTTATATAGTGACCATTGCCACAGAGCAATATTGCTTTAATCACAATAAATGCATGAGTCAGCATCGTAGCTGGAGGCATATCCGGTACATAGCCACATAAATATTGAATATTTACGGGCACAATAAAGAGTTAAGTATGGGAATGGCTTTGTACACTTGGCATCAGCAAACTGTTTGTAAAGTTCTCAGGAAGAGAAAGGTGAACATGGATTGCAGGTATCTACGGACAAGAACCATCGTTTGGAATTATAAATTAAAAATAAATCTAGTATTTTTGTTTTAATGTTTTTGACATCTAAACCATTTTTAAATAAGTATGCAGATGGAAAAAAAATATAATGCAAATATAGAAATCCCCGAGCTAATCAACCAGTCGGAATATGACAATGATTGTGTGGGCGAGATTAATACAGGAGGATAAATGATCGCTGTATTGTGTAGGTTTAGAGTAGGTACCAACAAAGTGTCAATAAGAGTAAGAACAGTCTGTGTTGCTAACTGTTTATTGTAGAATCTCAGATTGAGTTCTATCTACAGAAATGGTTGTTCAGCAGTTTAACGACTGCACAGAACTAGGGTGTCAAACATGGTATCATCCAATAGTTTGGGGAATTTTTTAATTAAAATTTTTGATTAATGTACATCATATTCAAGGGAATTCCAGTATGAAGAGTGTTGTGAAACTCCCAGTGAAGCTGCTAATGTAGTCCATGGGGTGCCACACTCAGTGATATGCCATAATAACTGAATATGGTCTGCCAGCTGTAATACGCATGTATGCTATAACTGAAGATAGTCTGCCAGCTGTAATTAGCATGTATGCCTTAATTAAATACCGATTGTAAATACATATAGAGAACTTTCAGAGGCACGGCTAGTTGAGATAGCTCTTGATACAACTAAGTCAGATTTTTAGAGTGTTGGAACACGCCTAATTCATACAAGTCAGATTTTGCTTGTGGGAAAGTTTTAGTTCTCAACAAGCAAGAAATATGAAAACTTACAGAGATATAATAAAATAGAATTTTGTGATTTTGTAGAAATACTTACCCATACAATAGCTATATGAACAATATTATAAATGTTACAATCATCCAGCCACCCTTCTTAATATGAGGATTTGAAAACGAATGTTGCATAGATAGTCACATTTCCTTATTAAATGTTATGTTATTCGCAAATATTATTTGCGTTTTTACACCTATGGCTGATACCAATACCTTTACATGGCCTTGATGCTTAAGAAATGATCGTTGTGTTCCCTTGAAGTTATACACCATTCTTTGGGGATTTCTATATATAGAAGCTTAAAAGATTCGGTCTTTATAGTACATGTATAGATAGGATCCTTGAATTCCCCTGCATTTATCAATTGTTCTTTAAATCTGCTGTACACTTATAACTACTTATAAGATATGCTTAACCCTCAAACTGCTGGTGGCTAGTTTGGTCAATGTAAAATGATACACAAAAACTTTTAAGAATGACTGAAACCCTGACGTATGGTACTCATCAGAGAGTACTCAGCTAGAGCTGTCCAATGAATACCAACATGACAGGGTTTTCATAAATATTTGCGTCATTGTCCCGGGGGGGGGGGCACTCAGGCACAGAAGGGGGTCGCATCTGCGTTACGTATTTCGCGGAAGAAGGGGTCTTTTTTTAAGACCTCCGCATGTCCGCGATTTTGTAAAAGAAGGGTACTTTTTTGTACCCAGGTACGAAGTATGGGGGTCAAAATCCCCTTACAATCCACGAAGTTTACGCGGCTCTGACGCCGAGTGACTGCCGAAGTGACGTGGGCTTACGAGTTTGCTGCCGCCACTTGCTGCCGCTAAACAAGCAGAGGATTATAAAATCTCAAGTTAAAACACCTGTTCCCATTCATCCAATGTCAGTGTTTTGATAAAAAGGGGTGTTTATTTAGTGGAAAAAATCAGCGTTTTATTAAAATAAGGGTGCTTTTTTGGCCAGAAATCAGTGCTTTAGGGGTATTTTTTAATTTTGATAACGAACGTATGCACCCCCCTAAATACCCAAGTGCGCCCCCCCCCCCCCCCGGGGTCATTGTGCTTTGGATGAAAGTAGTCTCAGCATGGAAGGGTTAAAAAAGCCCCTACTGCACATGAGGCAAGTAAGTGCTGCCCCCTAACGGATTCCCCATACGTTCTTTATAAGATCTCAGGTTACTTACCATGCCCCGCTGGGCCCCAGCCATTTTAAGCCAGCCATTATGCTCGATATGATTATAGGCAGTCCGTAGGCACTGGCCAGTAATTTCCAATCGTACTTCCCAAACTTAGGTCTGTTTCCTCGCACGACCATTAGAAAAGCCAGCGATGCCACGAGAAACACCACGATACCTTGCGAGATCATAAAGATGATGATGAGGAAGCCAAAAAGCGTACACCAGCCATCAGGGGGGTGTCCCAAGATGGCCACCATATAGATATGATCAATGCTATGCATTGACGTGAAGCCAATATCACAAACTGCGAGATAAAATGTCAATCGCTCCCCGATCGTGCGTCTAAAAAATGGCGTCCCTTTTCTTGTAATGAACTGATAGAGGATGACTCCCACACTGAAGGCAATGCTGATGACCTGTGTGGAAAGAGCTGTGAAATGAATGGTATAGAAATAACTTGTGCCTAGTCCTATGACCGGTAAATCCGTCACAACATCCGAAGACATTTTCCCCACGGAGTCGAAGGCCTTGGTGTGATCCATGCTTATTGCTGGGAGCTGAACGAGAGGAGGTGGGCGCGTTTAAATACGACTGATGCAAGACGTGACAGACCTTTGACTATTGCTTAACCCATTAATGCTCACAGCGGCCAAAAGCAGCCTGACAATTTTAATGAAATCTTGGAAGTGGAAGGATACTGGGAAAACTATTTGAAGGAGAAATGTTAATTAGCATATCACCTACAACTCTCTTTCAAATATTTTGTAATTTTTTTCTTGATTTCCAAGTTATCGCCAAAAGTATCATAGATCCAGACGATAATTTCTTCATGATTACTTAAGCATTAATGGGTTAACTCACTCATGGCCGCAGTGCTCTATTACATGTTTATTGACTATACTATGGTGCACACAATCATATCAAATACACTTTCTAAACAGAGGTATAACATAAATAACAGTAAAATTAATAACAGAAGAATACAATGAAATAAATCAGAACGAATAGTATAACTACTACTGAAATATAATTATGTACACGTCATAATACTTAAAGATTGAATATATGAATCTGAATTCGGCCTAGGTAACTTACTCTCTGTGATCCAGATAAAGGAACAGAACAATTTTTCCCTTGCTCCGGATAGCTAAGCGATCTTAGTTTGATACTTCCCTTGGAATGCATTCCATATATTCTATGAGAGTGACGATCTGCTACCCATTTTGGTTAGAGTGATATGTGTATGGCGACCGCTACATGGTTATCTGTGCAAGTGTACAATCATATAGCAAACTATAATATTTCGTTATTTCTAATATCTATACATAAAATATACTTGTATATGTGTCAGACCATCTCTACGTTGGATTAAATGGTTAAATAAGAAGTAAGATTACTCCATGGAAGATATTTCTTCCTAAGGCATGCTAACCATAGCAACCATGTTCAAATGTTTTTCAAAACTTTAAGCTTATTCAGCATAGTAATCGTACATAGCATACTCGTAGTTATCATACAGCAGTCATTCTTAGCTAAACATGCATTCAAACAAGTATACACATTTTATACTCGCAAGTGAACAACACATGAATATTCCATACATCGTACTCTCTTCTTCAGGCTTTCTTATATATATATATATATATATATATATATATATATATATATATATATATATATATATATATATATATATATATATATATATATATATATATATATATATATATATATATATATATATATATACATATATATATATATATATATATATATATATATATATATATATATATATATATATATATATATATATGTATAGATGTATATGTGTATATATATATGTATATATATATATATATATGTATATGTGTATATATATATATATATATATATATATATATATATATATATATATATATATATATATATATATATATATATATATATATATATATTTGCATATATACATATATATATATATATATATATATATATATATATATATATATATATATATATATATATATATATATATATATATATATATATATATATATATATATTCAGCATTTTGGGTAGCATCAACCGTGGCAGCCATTGAAGGTCTCTGACTTAGGTACCAGAATCACGAGTCAGCGTACTGAGGCAACAGGAGATAAACTCTCCCAACCGAAGACCTTGCCCTAAACAGGGAGAGATTCAAATAACCAGGTCAGGAATCGAACAGGAGACTGTCCGGTCACTGATGTGATACCACAATACCTTATTGACCGACCTATTCAGATTACCTCTCTATAAGGCCCACCTGCATTAAATGACCACTATTAAGACACCTAGTCTTGGGTGCTGCCCTGATAGCTGGGTGGTCTAAGGCACTGCCACTGACATCTTACTGTCTCTCACCACTGCTTATGGTCGATCCCAGCCGAGGCATGTTTGAAGGTTTCCACTGACCTTGCTTTGGGTGGTGTTTCTCGCCAAGTACACCGGTTTCCTCCATTACTTACAACTCACTAGTACTTGTCATGACGGAAACCGCAGTATGGCAGAAAAAGTGACAATGAACGATAAACTCATTATTCAGTATAGGTTTAAGTATTGCCTTATTTGCACGGGTAGATCGCTAGGGTACACTGGTAATGGAAAGGTTAATATGTCTAATTAATTTGATTACCTGAGGGAATATTTATTCTATGGGGAGTTTCGCACAGAAACCATTAGGTCTGCGCTGGGGCCTATTGATTTATGCGTGTGTTTGTGACGTTCTTGAGAACCCTGAATACACTCTGTCATATTTTCTCACGAGTGGGAATCTGACTTATGCCATATGTCTTGAACTTCCGTGTTGAATGGCTGACGATTGGCCATGGCCACGAGGAAAAAAGAAAATTCTACTCGACAGTTCCAATTAAATGGCAAATCTATATCTGAGATATTAGCAATCTGTTGGATGCGTTCATATACCTTTACTTATATACAAACGTCTTGGCCATTTTCTGAATATGTGTACAGTGGAACCTGCCAGATTGAACACCTGCTTACATTGAACAATTTTCCATGTCGTGTTTCATGTGTATGTATGTATGTATGTATGTATGCATAGACATGTGTGTACGTGTATGTACATATATCTATGTAATTGACCAGTGGGCGACTTTAATTTGTTGTAGAAATGTTTATTGCGGTTAATTTCCAAATGCGTGTCCCCCTGCCCCGTCTCTCTCTCTCTCTCTCTCTCTCTCTCTCTCTCTCTCTCTCTCTCTCTCTCTCTCTCTCTCTCTCTCTCTCTCTCATTCTCTCTCTCATTCTCTCTCTCTCTCTCTCTCTCTCTCTCTCTCTCTCTCTCTCTCTCTCTCTCTCATTCTCTCTCTCTCTCTCTCTCTCTCTCTCTCTCTCTCTCTCTCTCTCTCTCTCTCTCTCTCTCTCTCTTTCAACCAGCCAACAGGCCCGCTTTTAAAGGGAAAGGTGTTGGGGCCTACATGTGGCCATGAGCCAAGGTTCCAGCCCAAATGTCAACGTTATTCCTCTTTCTCTACACATTCCGCGGTCTTCATGTTTAGACAAAGCCCTAATTGATATCCAAACATTATGATTTTAGTAAAACCAAGTATACTAATTGACAACACTAAGCACTGATTACGGCCTCAACACTGGCTGGCGTAAACAAATACCGATTTGCATAGTAATTAAACCCAATATTAACACCAGAGTACCATGCTATGTTATATCTATATATCTACCTATCTATCATTTGCAACAACATTGTAACTTTCCCTTGTTCCTGTATTCCTTAAGATCTTACAACACTTTTTAAATTTCAGTTTAGTTTTCCAGAAACTTTGCAAGAGTAAAGAATAAATCACAGCAATCTTCAAAACAAATTTAATTTATGGAGTCATCGAATTTTTTCACAGATTTTTGAAAAAATATTGCAATCTATGTCACAAACATCTCATTCTCCAAATTCTGCAAATTGGTTTCTTCCTTGCTAAATTTATCCCTTCAGAGATACTGACACGGCCTGAAATACTGTTGACATGTTGCAATTATTTTTCTGCTGTCCTATAGGAATTATGGGGGAAATTGAGGTATCCAAGAAGCAAGTTTTAACCCAAAATTGGTATAATTCAGAATTGCCAAGTTAAATTTTCACCAATTTTTGTCTAAATTATCTACACAATGCTCTTGAAAGGAATACTGCGTAACACACAATGTTAGCGTCTGTTTATATATAGCGTACATAGCGTGTGGTTCCGCTTCGCTATATATACAAACGCTGTACTTTTTTCTTACTGTACTGGCGCGGTCAGCGGCGGCTACCGTCGCTAACATAAAGATACGCTATGATGCGAAATTTCCCCAATTCGCTTTATTTGGGACACGCGTCATATATGTGTTCTACAGTATATAAAGAAAAAGACAGGTCATCAGGATAGTTTTCAAACAACAGATGGTAAAAGTTTGTGAAATAGAAACCTTTTGGCACATGTTTATAAAAATAGTACAAAAGAGTTACCCATTTGGTACAGTATTTGACATTTCTTATGTAAGACATTGTTAAGCAAGGCAACCTTATTTTATACATAAATGAATGATGATACATATTTTCTTAAAATGCGTTAAATCACGGACATATAATGCAGGATGCATGACAAAAGTACGGGGGATAGGGAACATATAGGGAGTCAAGACCCCGGGGTGACGAGTGGCCGGGGTGGTAGGGGAGCTCTCCGTAGGTCCTCCCTTGAGAGCTGACCCCTTGGGACAAATACAGTTACGGATCCAAAACAAACAATGATACGTTCTAAGAACTAACCCCTAAGATGATGCTTCATTCAATTACGAACATGTCAGCCTCCGTTAAACGGCACGGCAGAAATGCAAATTACAATTGACAAATATTGTAGTGTTGGAACGTATCAACACGAGATACAGTTGCAATATTTTGTTTTGATCGAGATAATGTTTACATACTGATTCCATACTGATTATTTGTCTTTTTCTGATGAACGTTGACACACTGAATATATATCATCTGCCAGGAATATATTTCGCCATGACAGGAATGTAATTAAGAAGCTGTTTTCTTAATATAATTGTAAACAGTCTCTGTTTGGTTTATTTGTAGCCATGATGGATCGTAGATGTAAGGCAAGGCTTGCGTGTGAAAAGGTGATAGGTTTGATACGGGAAATGATGGACAGTGCTGCTCGACTAGTCATGCCTCAAATTCAATGGCAGAACGGACACGGCGAAAATTATCGCTTCCAGCCAAAAAGCTCTCATTTCTCGCACTCTGGACGGATTTGAGTGCTGTAAAAGCGTCACAACGTAAATTAACAAGGTAGAAAACGAATTCCGTTGGTTTGGGTGGCCAGACTGGCCTGGAAATGTCCGCGCCCAGTTTTTTGGGCGCAGTGGAAAAGTTTTGCATTGGCCTTTCTCTATCGTGAGTATGGCTAATCAATCTCAGAATGTAAACAACGGCATACCCGTCGATAGAGTTGCTCGATCTCGGGTTTTACCCGCTACCCCAGCCTTCGGAAAATTTGGATTCCTTGTGAGAGATAGATCCCAAGACGAAGCCAATCAATCAAATACATAGAGGAAGCTTGGTTGAAATCACTTATCCAATGCCCTTGGTTTAAATATATGGCTATAAAAGTTTGCGGTTTATCACATAGTGCAGACATGGCATACTTTATGGGGATTTTGGAATTTATTTCGGTTATCATCATTTTTGCCTGTCATATTACGAAATTTAGAATTTCGTTTTTTGTCACTTTTTCTGCCATATAGCAGTGGAGAATGAAAGCGGAGTAACCACCAAAACCACCGCCTATCAGGTCGCTGGTACCTTTCTCACGTGCCTTGGCCGGGATTCGAACCCAGGCCGTGGTGAGAGACATGTACATGTAGGAGTTAGTTTGTCGTAGGTTTTCGTAGGTTATCACGGTTGTTCAAAGTGATTCTCAGGTAATGCTGCTATATTAAAAAAAAAGCATTCCGTGTAATGCTGGTCTCCTACATACGACGTTTAAGGTGCGACAAGGTGCGAATTCAAAAATCGCAGTTTTTCGTGGGTTTTCGCGGTTGTTCGAAGTGAGTCTTAGGTTTTCGTAGGTAATAATGCAAATTTTAAAGAAAGTTTTCCATGTAAAACTTTTGGGTGCGACAAAAATAATGTCGTAAGGAAGTCATTTTTGTCGTACATTGTCGTACATTGAACATCGTGTCGTAATATGTTGTACACTGTCGTATGAAATCGTACATTGATGTACATTTGCGTAAACTCATTAAATGTACGACAAAGTCCTATGGTATACATGACCCACTTTAGAATGAAAATATAGGTTATTGTCCAAAATTTATCCTACAAAGCCAGGAATTGACGGTGCTTTCACCACAAATTGTAGTGTACTTACGAATTTTGGCATTTTTAGTTTGAACATCGAATATTGTCGTAAGTAGACGTACAACCGTACAACGACGTACAACATATGTATGACGTAATTATTCGTGTTTATGTCGTGCATATTCGCACACACTCGCATACATACGCACCTTCATGTTCGTACCCAACTACGAATATGTTTGCCTACTTAAGACTTATTATGATAGAAAACGTAAAATGTCGAACATCTGATATTGTAGTCGTACATCAATCGTACATGCTGTCGTGGGATGTCGTATAACTTCGTAGTTGAACGTACATATCTCACGAATGAGAAAAACAGCAATTTAATAGCCAGTTCGTGGCTTCAAGGGAACACTTTAGATCATTTATGTTCGCACATTAAATACGTATGTGGGAGACCAGCATAAATCTTTTGGGTGCGACAAAAATACTGTTGTAATGAATGAATTTTTCTCAAACATTGTCGCAAATTGTTGAAGGAAGGAATTGGTTTTTATGCCGCTTTCAACAGCTTAGGTCATATCGCGACGAGATAGAAATTCCATTCTCTACACGAATAGTTCCAAGTTCAGTTGCGGAAGAACATTAGACAGCCCTCCACAACGCCGCACATTTATATAGAGACCAGGCCAACCCGCTTGGGGATCCAGAGGAGACTCGAACCTGCGAACTCACGCTTGGGAGCCAGGCATCGTAACCACTAGGCCACGGCGGATCCCTCGTAGATTGTTGAACATGGTGTCGTCTTATGTTGTACATTGTCGTATGTACTCTTACATTCACGTACATTTGCGTACACTCACTAAATGTACGACAAAGTGCCACAATATTCTTTTTGGTGATCGTAGGAGATTGTACACATCCGTTTATTTCATCAATTGTTCTATTACACTTTTGAAAATGCAAATAAAAAACATCTGCCAAGAAAATTTTAAAAAAATTGTTGTGAGACATCTGACCTTTTTGCTCTAGATCATGTAAGATTTGCCAACCCATCGGCATGACAATATACCAAAGTTTTCACTTGTTCCAATGAGGAGACTTGGAATGGGAATAAATGTAGAGTGAAATGTCCGAGAGAAAAAATTCCATTCCTGTTGGTATATTATATCAAAAACTACTGACAAAGCATCATGGACCAAAAGGTAGCATTCATGTCAGGAATGAAACCTGCTATAAGGTTTTTTATGAAATAACATCATAAAATCTGTAAATGACTTTCATTAATGGCAAATACTTCTTTTTTGATAAATGGATTTTCATAACTTTCCTAGACAAAGTAGGATAGCTTTTCAAAACGGTTTCCAGGCAAAGTAGGGCAGCCTTTCGAATGCCATTCTTCATAAAGTAAACCCACAATTAAAAGCATTTTAATTATTCCAACTTGTAAGTGATTTTGACAATTGGCATATTTGGTCAGTCAGATTTAAGTCATTTGAATAACAATAGGACACAGGTTGAATACTGATACCATTCATTAATAATTTTCAAAATACATACAAAATAAATGTATAGCCTGTGATTGCCGTTTGACTGTCAAACATATTTTATTTGATTGTGTTGATTTTATTGAAATCAGAAATCGATGTGACTAGTTTTAAGGAACTCTTCGAAAAAGTTCCCCCGGAGAGCATTGTATGTTATATACATGAGATCGGTTTGTTTTACCATTTGTGAAATATTTCAAGCACTTAGTTTCTTTTGAAACAACCATGTATGCGCAATTTATACTTTGAAACTGATTATTGTTTTGTGAGCATTTTTATTATTTATTGCTTTGTTGTTGTTTTGGACAATGACAAAGGACCATTATTTTACACATATTTCATGGCACTAAATGGTCTTTGTGTGCCGGTGTGCCTTTAAGCAATCATTCATTCAACAAGCATATGTCAAGATATTGTATAATCAAGAAAGAATTGCTATTAATCAATTATTAAGGAATAACATCTCAAGCGTAATTGAGTTATCAACATTTAATTCATCCTCATTAAGTCCTGTTCTAGCAAACCCTATTTACTCCAAATGTTTGACTCCTGAACCTTAGATGATATAATGACATTTTCTTTGATCAATCATTTAATCATATAGAATTCTTGTCACGTGCAGAATATTTTGGATGCCATTTCCTTTCCTTTTCCTTTTCATGTATATCATCTCTTTTTGTTCATTATCTTTAGATTAAGCGCCAGATTATTTGCATTTACACCAAACGTATTTTCAACATTTGAGAGCTTTGCATGTTCATCTTTATGTTTCCTGATGCAAATGTCTACTTGTCGCCATAAATTGGCAACATGGGAACACTCCAAAAATGTGTGCACTATTGTTTCTATCTATACAATGTGATCATAATGGGTCTGGAACCAAATCCATCTCATGCAATAGTTTGTTAGTCCTTTCCCTATTATGAATCACTTTAATTTGGATACGTCAGAAAGATGTGTCACTTGTAAGATAGTTAACTTTAAATGAATATGCTACAATTCTACACCCAATTTTTTCATTTATTTTGCTTAACCATTTCCCCTGAATTGCACTAATGGCATTAGTATTACTCCAAGCAGTTGCCTTCCACACGATTGAACATACTTTGTCTTCACTTCTAATCATATGAAGGATCACTGGTAGGAACACATGCGAAGACTAGGTAGAGGTTATGGTTTTCAAATATGACACCTCTATCGAGCTATGGTCATATGTAGATGAACAGATCATTAAATTAGGTTTTGAGAATTATAACTTATCAATAATGAAAGTTTTGGCGGGTGACTTAGAAAACTCTATAGGCAGAAATAGGATAATCTTATTAACCAGGGATGGTGATATATAATCCAATATGAGAAAGAAAAGAAACCACACATACAGATTGTTAGAAATAAGGTTAAACATCTTTATTTTCGAGATAAACACAGACATTACATAAAAGGAAGGAAGTGTCAATTTGACAAGAAATATTCGGTATTGACAAAATACCTTGAATCTTCTGACTAACCTTTCATATACATATAGCCTTATCACACAATATCATATCCACGACATTATTTTTATGTACACAGTGTATTCTATAATTGCTATAAAATGTACTCTGTTTTTTACCATGTTGACACGCTGAAAAATGAACAAGAAGAATTTTGAACTTGTCATCAACATGGCGTGTGACCACAAATGTGTAATAAGAAGTATTTTGTAGTTATATAAATTAGAACTCCCACATTTGAAAGGATATGGAATTCTTTCAAACTGAATAATTCCTTTGAAAACACAATGTATATGAATGCCATTTGATCATTTTCCCTGTGTCGATTATTATCGTTAACTTGAAATAACATGAAGGGAATCACTTCCAAAAATACGACAAAAGAAATAGTGTATGACATGTGTGATAGAAAGAAAATATGCATAGATACCATGCAACGTTGTGCACATCCATTTATGTTATTAATTGTTCCAATACACCTAAGAGAATGCAAAGAAAAAACACCTGCAGAGGAAATTTAAAAGAAAACTTGGGGTGAGACATCTTCTTTGTACATTTGGTTAATTGCACTTCGCGAGATTATGCAAAGTTTCTGCCTAGTTTCACAATCTACTCCTTCAATTTGGCCCCCTAGGAGCCATGTACTGACTCTATCTGCATTGTTCTCCAGAGCATACTTAATATCATCACCTAGGGAGTATAATTACTGATATATTACACATATATTTTCATCAAATACAGGGAATTTTATCAAAACATGATTGATATCCTCCCTGGCATACACATCACACATATGTTGCACACTCTGTGACTTGGAGTCAGACCTTTCAGCCTACAGGCGTCTTCAATTCTAACCATATGAAGGATCACTGGTAGGATCATTTTAAAATTCTAAATTTTTGTAGTCTAAAAGATTGGTCTCTTATTAAGACATTCCATAATCTGATATCCAGCACATGCCTTTTGATTCCTAACTCTTTCTGTTATTAATACCCAAACCGCTGGTATACCCTTTTGTATCTATGCAGTTTAGGCCTAAGAATTTTCATTAAAGTGATATGAATGCTTTTAAAACAGCAGGGAAATTGACCCACAATTGATTTTGTAGTTGTGACCTTATTTTGTTTATGTACACATCCACATATATACAGATTTTGTTGATACCAACGTTTGAGCAAAAACACCACAATCAGTCTTATTTTGTGCGGTAAATAATCTCTTCATCCCCATAACTTTAGTGCATCAGTAAACAAGTTTAAATCTGGATAGCTTAATCCCCCTTCTTGAGGGTTAGCAAGCAAAATGTCCCTTTCACATTTTAAAGTTTTGTTAACCTAACACAAGTTTGGGATAAAATCAACACCACTTTAACAACATTTCTATGGAGTAATATACAATAGCCATTCATGATTTAGGGGTAGGGTGTGAGATTCTGAGAGTTAGTGATAAAACTATCCATTTATTAATTTTACTCATTTTCTCATGAGTTTCTTAAATTAATATTCAGAAATACGAGCATCCTTCTATCGAACTTAAACATTCATATTACAAAATAAGTGTTTCATCAATACTCATTAGATTTTGAATTTCACCTATGAAGGCTATTCCATTGTTTATATATGCTAACCACAAGTCACTGTCAACTTTCTCACATGACCAGGCTGGGATTCGAACCCAAGCAGTGGTGAGAGACAGCGTGCAGTCAGTGGCGGCGCCTCAAACCATACGGCCATCAGAGCAGACCCCTGTGATACATGCTATACCATTATTTGTAAATGTAAATCTTTTGCAAACTATAACAACAAACACATACACATACAATGCAATACAAATAGTCATTTTCATTCATTTGACACCATCGTTAGCAGACTGATCTGCCTGGGCACATACATACGTTAAAAAGATTAAAAAGAGTAACAGTGTGCAGTATATCCGAGCAAACCATAAAAACAAAGTGCTCATAAATATCTGACCTCTGCAGAGTGGGCGTCAAGTGCTCACCAATGTCTGACCTCTGCAGAGTGGGTGCCAAGTGCTCACCAATGTCTCACCACTGCAGAGTGGGCGTCAAGTGCTCACCAATGTCTTACCTCTGCAGAGTGGGCGTCAAGTGCTCACCAATGTCTGACCTCTGCAGAGTGGGTGACAAGTGCTCACCAATGTCTGACCTCTGCAGAGTGGGCGACAAGTGCTCACCAATGTCTGACCTCTGCAGAGTGGGCGTCAAGTGCTCACCAATGTCTTACCTCTGCAGAGTGGGTGACAAGTGCTCACCAATGTCTCACCTCTGCAGAGTGGGTGCCAAGTGCTCACCAATGTCTCACCTCTGCAGAGTGGTTGCCAAGTGCTCACCAATGTCTGACCTCTGCAGAGTGGTTGCCAAGTGCTCACCAATGTCTCACCTCTGCTGAGTGGGTGCCAAGTGCTCACCAATGTCTCACCTCTGCAGAGTTGGTGCCAAGTGCTCACCAATGTCTCACCTCTGCAGACTTGGTGCCGAGTGCTCACCAATGTCTCACCTCTGCAGAGTTGGTGCCGAGTGCTCACCAATGTCTGACCTCTGCAGAGTGGTTGCCAAGTGCTCACCAATGTCTTACCTCTGCAGAGTGGTTGCCAAGTGCTCACCAATGTCTCACCTCTGCAGAGTGGGTGCCATGTGGTCACCAATGTCTTACCTCTGCAGAGTGGGTGCCAAGTGCTCAGCAATGTCTGACCTCTGCAGAGTGGGTGCCAAGTGCTCACCAATGTCTGACCTCTGCAGAGTGGTTGTCAAGTGCTCACCAATGTCTTACCTCTGCAGAGTGGGTGCCGAGTGCTCACCAATGTCTCACCTCTGCTGAGTGGGTGCCAAGTGCTCACCAATGTCTGACCTCTGCAGAGTGGGAGCCAAGTGCTCACCAATGTCTGACCTCTGCAGAGTGGGTGCCAAATGCTCACCAATTTCTCACCTCTGCAGAGTGGGTGCCAAGTTCTCACCAATGTCTGACCTCTGCAGAGTGGGTGCCAAGATCTAACCAATGTCTCACCTCTGCAGAGTGGTTGCGAATTACTCACCATTATCTCACCTCTGCAGAGTGGTTGCCAATTGCTCACCAATGTCTTACCTCTGCAGAGTGGGTGCCGAGTGCTCACCAATGTCTTACCTCTGCAGAGTGGGCGTCAAGTGCTCACCAATGTCTTACCTCTGCAGAGTGGGTGCCAAGTGCTCACCAATGTCTGGCCTCCGCAGAGTGGGCGTCAAGTGCTCAACAATGTCTCACCTCTGCATAGTGGCTGCCAAGTTTTCACCAATGTCTTACCTCTGCAGAGTGGTTGCCAAGTTCTCACCTATGTCTGACCTCTGCAGAGTGGGTGCCAAGAGTTCACCAATGTCTCACCTCTTCAGAGTGGTTGCTAAGTGCTCACCAATGTCTGACCTCTGCAGAGTGGGCGACAAGTGCTCACCAATGTCTGACCTCTGCAGAGTGGGCGTCAAGTGCTCACCAATGTCTTACCTCTGCAGAGTGGGTGACAAGTGCTCACCAATGTCTCACCTCTGCAGAGTGGTTGCCAAGTGCTCACCAATGTCTGACCTCTGCAGAGTGGTTGCCAAGTGCTCACCAATGTCTCACCTCTGCTGAGTGGGTGCCAAGTGCTCACCAATGTCTCACCTCTGCAGAGTTGGTGCCAAGTGCTCACCAATGTCTCACCTCTGCAGACTTGGTGCCGAGTGCTCACCAATGTCTCACCTCTGCAGAGTTGGTGCCGAGTGCTCACCAATGTCTGACCTCTGCAGAGTGGTTGCCAAGTGCTCACCAATGTCTTACCTCTGCAGAGTGGTTGCCAAGTGCTCACCAATGTCTCACCTCTGCAGAGTGGGTGCCATGTGGTCACCAATGTCTTACCTCTGCAGAGTGGGTGCCAAGTGCTCAGCAATGTCTGACCTCTGCAGAGTGGGTGCCAAGTGCTCAACAATGTCTGACCTCTGCAGAGTGGTTGTCAAGTGCTCACCAATGTCTTACCTCTGCAGAGTGGGTGCCGAGTGCTCACCAATGTCTCACCTCTGCTGAGTGGGTGCCAAGTGCTCACCAATGTCTGACCTCTGCAGAGTGGGAGCCAAGTGCTCACCAATGTCTGACCTCTGCAGAGTGGGTGCCAAATGCTCACCAATTTCTCACCTCTGCAGAGTGGGTGCCAAGTTCGCACCAATGTCTGACCTCTGCAGAGTGGGTGCCAAGATCTAACCAATGTCTCACCTCTGCAGAGTGGTTGCGAATTACTCACCATTATCTCACCTCTGCAGAGTGGTTGCCAATTGCTCACCAATGTCTTACCTCTGCAGAGTGGGTGCCGAGTGCTCACCAATGTCTTACCTCTGCAGAGTGGGCGTCAAGTGCTCACCAATGTCTTACCTCTGCAGAGTGGGTGCCAAGTGCTCACCAATGTCTGGCCTCCGCAGAGTGGGCGTCAAGTGCTCAACAATGTCTCACCTCTGCATAGTGGCTGCCAAGTTTTCACCAATGTCTTACCTCTGCAGAGTGGTTGCCAAGTTCTCACCTATGTCTGACCTCTGCAGAGTGGGTGCCAAGAGTTCACCAATGTCTCACCTCTTCAGAGTGGTTGCTAAGTGCTCACCAATGTCTGACCTCTGCAGAGTGAGTGCCAAGTGCTCACCAATGTCTGACCTCTGCAGAGTGGGTGCCAAGTGCTCACCAATGTCTTACCTCTGCAGAGTGGGTGCCAAGTGCTCACCAATATCTGACCTCTGCAGAGTGGGTGCCAAGTGCTCACCAATGTCTGACCTCTGCAGAGTGGTTGCTAAGTGCTCACCAATGTCTTACCTCGGCAAAGTTGGTGCCAAGTGCTCACCAATGTCTGACCTCTACAGAGTGGGTGCCGAGTGCTCACCAATGTCTGACCTCTGCAGAGTGGGTGCCGAGTGCTCACCAATGTCTTACCTCTGCAGAGTGGGTGCCAAATGCTCACCAATGTCTTATCCCTGCATAGTGGCTGCCAAGTGCTCACCAATGTCTCACCTCTGCAGAGTGGGCATCAAGTGCTCACCAATATCTCACCTCTGCAGAGTTGGTGGCAAGTGCTCACCAATGTCTGACCTCTGCAGAGTGGGTGCCAAGTGCTCACCAATGTCTGACCTCTGCAGAGTGGGTGCCAAGTGCTCACCAATGTCTCACCTCTGCAGAGTGGGTGCCAAGTGCTCACCAATGTCTCACCTCTGCAGAGTGGGTGCCAAGTGCTCACCAGTGTCTCACCTCTGCAGAGTGGGTGCCAAGTGCTCACCAATGTCTCACCTCTGCAGAGTGGGTGCCAAGTGCTCACCAATGTCTGACCTCTGCAGAGTGGGCGTCAAGAGCTCACCAATGTCTGACCTCTGCAAAGTGGTCGCCAAGTGCTCACCAATGTCTCACCTCTGCAGATCGGGTGCCAAGCGCTCACCAATGTCTTACCTCTGCAGAGTGGGCGTCAAGTGCTCACCAATGTCTCACCTCTGCAGAGCGGGCGTCAAGTGCTCACAAATGTCTGACCTCTGCAGAGTGGGTGCCAAGTGCTCACCAATGTCTCACCTCTGCTGAGTGGGTGCCAAGTGCTCACCAATGTCTCACCTCTGCAGAGCGGGCGTCAAGTGCTCACCAATGTCTGACCTCTGCTGAGTGGGTGCCAAGTGCTCACCAATGTCTGACCTCTGCTGAGTGGGTGCCAAGTGCTCACCAATGTCTCACCTCTGCAGAGCGGGCGTCAAGTGCTCACCAATGTCTGACCTCTGCTGAGTGGGTGCCAAGTGCTCACAAATGTCTGACCTCTGCAGAGTGGGTGCCAAGTGCTCACCAATGTCTGACCTCTGCTGAGTGGGTGCCAAGTGCTCACCAATGTCTCACCTCTGCAGAGCGGGCGTCAAGTGCTCACAAATGTCTGACCTCTGCAGAGTGGGTGCCAAGTGCTCACCAATGTCTCACCTCTGCTGAGTGGGTGCCAAGTGCTCACCAATGTCTCACCTCTGCAGAGTGGGCGTCAAGTGCTCACCAATGTCTCACCTCTGCAGAGCGGGCGTCAAGTGCTCACCAATGTCTGACCTCTGCAGAGTGGTTGCCAAGTGCCCACCAATGTCTCACCTCTGCAGAGTGGTTGCCAAGTGCTCGCCAATGTCTGACCTCTGCAGAGTGGTTGCCAAGTGCCTACCAATGTCTCACCTCTTCAGAGTGGGTGCCAAGTGCTCACCAATGTCTCACCTCTGCAGAGTGGGCGTCAAGTGCTCACCAATGTCTGACCTCTTCAGAGTGGTTGCTAAGTGCTCACCAATGTCTCACCTCTGCAGAGTGGGCGTTAAGCGCTCACCTATGTCTGACCTCTGCAGAGTGGGCTTCAGGTGCTCACCAATGTCTTACCTCTGCAGAGTGGGTGACAAGTGCTCACCAATGTCTTACCTCTGCAGAGTGGGTGCCAAGAGTTCACCAATGTCTCACCTCTTCAGAGTGGGCGTCAAGTGCTCACCAATATCTCACCTCTGCAGAGTGGGTGACAAGTGCTCACCTATGTTTACCTCTGAACAATGGTGCCAAGTGCTGACAAATGCTCACATATGCAGAGGGGGTGCCAAGTACTCACCAACGCCCACCTCTGAACAATGGTGCCAAGTGCTGACAAATACTCACATATGCCGAGGGGGCGCCAAGTGCTCACCTCTGCAGAGGTGGGTGCCAAGTGCTCACCAACGCCCTCCTCGGAACAATGGTGCCAAGTGCTGACAAATGCTCACATATGCAGAGGGGGTGCCAAGTACTCACCAACGCCCACCTCTGAACAATGGTGCCAAGTGCTGACAAATACTCACATATGCGGAGGGGGCGCCAAGTGCTCACCTCTGCAGAGGTGGGTGCCAAGTGCTCACCAACGCCCTCCTCTGAACAATGGTGCCAATTGCTGACAAATGTCCCACCGCTGCCGATCCAAGTGCTCTAAAATGCGTGTGCTAAGTGCTCACCATGTCTGAACATAGCAATAATCGAAAACAACGTAAGAGTTATTTGGTATAACGGATTGGACCACTAGAGATTGCACGTCAATCATCTGTTAGCCCCATTCCTAATAATCCTTCGTATTTATCTCCCTTCTTTCTCTCATTATAGAGTATACTATTGCACTCAGCATTATATACTATCAAAAGGACAAACGGTTAATGCTTTAATGTTTAGTGCATGTTTTCTATTGTATGAACCTCTGCAGAGTGGGTGCCAAATGCTCACCAATTTCTCACCTCTGCAGAGTGGGTGCCAAGTTCGCACCAATGTCTGACCTCTGCAGAGTGGGTGCCAAGATCTAACCAATGTCTCACCTCTGCAGAGTGGTTGCGAATTACTCACCATTATCTCACCTCTGCAGAGTGGTTGCCAATTGCTCACCAATGTCTTACCTCTGCAGAGTGGGTGCCGAGTGCTCACCAATGTCTTACCTCTGCAGAGTGGGCGTCAAGTGCTCACCAATGTCTTACCTCTGCAGAGTGGGTGCCAAGTGCTCACCAATGTCTGGCCTCCGCAGAGTGGGCGTCAAGTGCTCAACAATGTCTCACCTCTGCATAGTGGCTGCCAAGTTTTCACCAATGTCTTACCTCTGCAGAGTGGTTGCCAAGTTCTCACCTATGTCTGACCTCTGCAGAGTGGGTGCCAAGAGTTCACCAATGTCTCACCTCTTCAGAGTGGTTGCTAAGTGCTCACCAATGTCTGACCTCTGCAGAGTGAGTGCCAAGTGCTCACCAATGTCTGACCTCTGCAGAGTGGGTGCCAAGTGCTCACCAATGTCTTACCTCTGCAGAGTGGGTGCCAAGTGCTCACCAATATCTGACCTCTGCAGAGTGGGTGCCAAGTGCTCACCAATGTCTGACCTCTGCAGAGTGGTTGCTAAGTGCTCACCAATGTCTTACCTCGGCAAAGTTGGTGCCAAGTGCTCACCAATGTCTGACCTCTACAGAGTGGGTGCCGAGTGCTCACCAATGTCTGACCTCTGCAGAGTGGGTGCCGAGTGCTCACCAATGTCTTACCTCTGCAGAGTGGGTGCCAAATGCTCACCAATGTCTTATCCCTGCATAGTGGCTGCCAAGTGCTCACCAATGTCTCACCTCTGCAGAGTGGGCATCAAGTGCTCACCAATATCTCACCTCTGCAGAGTTGGTGGCAAGTGCTCACCAATGTCTGACCTCTGCAGAGTGGGTGCCAAGTGCTCACCAATGTCTGACCTCTGCAGAGTGGGTGCCAAGTGCTCACCAATGTCTCACCTCTGCAGAGTGGGTGCCAAGTGCTCACCAATGTCTCACCTCTGCAGAGTGGGTGCCAAGTGCTCACCAGTGTCTCACCTCTGCAGAGTGGGTGCCAAGTGCTCACCAATGTCTCACCTCTGCAGAGTGGGTGCCAAGTGCTCACCAATGTCTGACCTCTGCAGAGTGGGCGTCAAGAGCTCACCAATGTCTGACCTCTGCAAAGTGGTCGCCAAGTGCTCACCAATGTCTCACCTCTGCAGATCGGGTGCCAAGCGCTCACCAATGTCTTACCTCTGCAGAGTGGGCGTCAAGTGCTCACCAATGTCTCACCTCTGCAGAGCGGGCGTCAAGTGCTCACAAATGTCTGACCTCTGCAGAGTGGGTGCCAAGTGCTCACCAATGTCTCACCTCTGCTGAGTGGGTGCCAAGTGCTCACCAATGTCTCACCTCTGCAGAGCGGGCGTCAAGTGCTCACCAATGTCTGACCTCTGCTGAGTGGGTGCCAAGTGCTCACCAATGTCTGACCTCTGCTGAGTGGGTGCCAAGTGCTCACCAATGTCTCACCTCTGCAGAGCGGGCGTCAAGTGCTCACCAATGTCTGACCTCTGCTGAGTGGGTGCCAAGTGCTCACAAATGTCTGACCTCTGCAGAGTGGGTGCCAAGTGCTCACCAATGTCTGACCTCTGCTGAGTGGGTGCCAAGTGCTCA
>OZ012698.1:7067565-7076992 GCA_963942565.1 Maea johnstoni
ACTCACCACAAAGAGCGCAGGCACCGCAAAGAGTGCGGGCCTGGCAAAGAGCGTGGGTACCTCTAAGAGCGTGAGTACCGCAAGGAACGCAGGCACTGCAAAGAGCGCGGGCAACGCAAAGAGCGCGGGTACCTCAAAGAGCACACTCTCAAAGAGCACAGGAACTGCAAAGAGCACGGGTGCCACAAAGAGGGTGTGTGCCTCAAAGAGGGCGGGCAAAGCAAGTAGCGCATGTGCATTAAAGAGGGCGGGTACCGCAAAAAGCACGGTAACCTCAAAGAGCGCAGGTACCTTAAAGAACATAGGTGCCGCCGGGCATGTGGGTACCACAAAGAGTGCAGGTGCCTCAAAGAGCGCGGGTTCCTCAAAGAGCACCTGCACCACAGGGCGTGCGGGTTTTGCAAAAAGCATCGGTACTGCAAATAGCGTTGGTGCCACTAAGAGTGCCAGTACCGCAAAGAGCGTGGTTACCACACAGGTTGCAGTTAATCTGCCTGCACTAGTAGAAAGAGAAGGGAGGGGGGGGGGGGGGCGCAGATAGTGGTACCCCTGCAATTCCGGAGGGCACAGGATGAGCATATCCCCTGCGGCCAACAGGAGAATATTGATTGGCTGCACCAGCTTGTTGACTGCCTCAGTGGTCAGTCTACTAGCCTGCTATCAGTATGGTAGGGGGAGGACCTCAGCCAATGGAGACGCCTTACAGATTGGCACAGTCTCTAAAAGGAATAACCCAGAGCTAGACTGCTCCCCCTCTCCTTTCCCTTCACCATCCCCCTCCCTACTCCTGGTTAGAGGCCTGGGTCCTGCTAGGTGTAGAGCTGCACTCACCACTCACAAACTCGAGTGGCATGAGCACTGGGGCAGGCTCGCCGAGCTCAAGCTGAAGTGGTCAACTTGTGAGCTTGTCTATGTTGGAAACACAAACGTAACACAGAGCACCTAACACACCTTCTTATAGGCTGAGGGTATACTTTGATATGGGTACTTTATAGTCCCTGTTCACCTGAATACTGTTTGGCTTCCCTACCTGTGAAACTGCACTTAATTGCCACCCACAACCAGCCATCCCAGCTGGGAGCCACATTTCCTTTCTATACTCCCTCTGACAGCCAGATGATGATGTCACTCAGGTACTTCCTTTGTGCAGTGTACACATGAGACTAGGACATAAGTGTTTAAAAATGGTGATTTGTGCTGCTTATGTATACTATAACAGAAATGACAAGTAGGGCTGCATACCGCTAAGGGTGAAGCGGTATGGTACCATAACCGCTATTGTCGAAACGATACGGTATTTTATCGGTACTACTATCAGTATCTTGAATAATGCTAAGTACACACTTAGCTTAGTTCCTGACATAAATCTAAAACGTATTTGTTGTCTGTCAGGTATTTTCATCACATCATGTGAAAACTAAACAGTCGTACTTACTGCAGCCAAACTTGTTAGATCCACATTCTTGCTTGAAGGTACGATATAGCGGCAAAGCCAGCACCATCGCCGCTACCACCGGTGCTGCGACTCCCATCGCTACCGCGTAGTGGCGCTGTATATCACTACAGCAGCGCCACTACGCGCTAACAAAAAGTATCACAACACCAACGACAGCGGCAACGGCACAAGGTTCGCCGCTATATCGTTCCTTCCATGTTAACAAGTTCAGCAACCGTAAGTATTTTGTAGTATTGGATGTTTGACATGTGTTTGTGTTTTGCAAAATACCGATAAACATTCCTATAAATATTGAAACGAGTATTCAGCGGTATTTTGCGAGACCGTATTCGATACGGTGCTGGTACCGGGTACCGGTGTACAGCCCTTATGACAAGGGAAAGGGAAGGGGAATTTCCCTTATCTCCATTCCTAGCCCAATGATTAAACCAGAAAAGAATGATTTAGCAGCATGATTTTGAGGAATCTTGTTTTGGGCCTGCTGCAAATTGATACCCTTATAGCATCACCATCTGGCTTCAATATGGCCACCCCCAGAGACGCATTTTCCATTGCCAAAACAGGAGTCTAATAATAATTTTTTACATGGCAGTGGGTAGTTGTAGGGTCCAGGATTTGATTAGAGTAGACCCTGACACGATGTAGAATCCTTCAGGTGTTGTGGATGCGCATTCCGTAATCTAGTCCGAGGCTCATCCAGAAGGCCCTTTGCTTTTGATTGTAGATGGCACCTGGGTTTATAAGGCACGAGCAGCTCCTTGATGTACTTAGGTGCAAGTCTGTTTAGCGCCTTATATACCAGCAGTAGGACCTTAAATTGGATGCGGAATTTGATTGGTAGCCAGTGAAGCTTGATGCAAACAGGTGTGATATGTTCATACTTTTTGGTTCTCGATACTATCCTTGCAGCACTGTTTTGTAGTTGCTGCAGCTTTGCAATCAAATCCTGTTGTATTCAGATTTTGAGAGCATTGCAGTAATCCAAGCGAGACAATACCAGTGAGTGCATCACTATTTTTGTGGCATCTTCTGTTAACACACGTCTTGCTTTTCAAATATATCTCTTAGGTGAAAGCTAGATTTTTTGACAACACTTTTGACATGGGGTGCAATATATGATCAAGAGTCAAACATACCTCCCAGATTCCACACAGGCTTAGATGGAACGGACACATCAATCCCCGCTACTGAGAGTGACTTAATGTTCAGTTCAGTTAGGTGTTTCTTAGAGCCAAATAGAATGATTTCAGTCTTGTCATTGTTGAGTTTCAGCTTGTTCTGAGACATCCAGACACTAATGTCACACAAACATTTCTCAAGATTTAGGATTTCACGTTTGACATTTGCATTATCACTTGTCTTTTTAAATGATAAGCAGAGCATAGCCATGATTGTTCAGACCGTAGGATCGTATTAGATGTGCCAGAGGTATGATGTATATTAGGAACAATAGTGCGCCCAACACAGATTCCTGTGGTACAGACCACAGGATTTCCTGATTTTCCGAGAAGTCATCATTGATTTTAATTCTCTGTTTCCTGCCTAGCAGGTACGATTTGAACCACAGTAGAGCAGATCCTTTAATTCCAAGAACTGACTCCATCTTAGATAAAAGGATGGAGTGATCGATTATATCGAAAGCAGCGCTAAGATCGAGTAACACAAGGATGGCGGCCCCACCCTGATTGCGAGTGCGAAGGATGATGTTATGTACCCGCACAAGTGCAGTCTCAGTACTAAGACATGCTCTGTATGCCGACTGCATGGGTTCATGTAGCTGATTAATAGTCATGTAATGGTAAGCCTTGCTACAACTACCCTTTCCAATACTTTTGACAAGAATGGTAAGTTGCTTACTGGACGATAGTTCTTGAGCAACTCCGGGTCGAGATCATCCTTCTTCAGTAACGGAGTGACTAACGCCTCTTTCATGGAGTCAGGCACTTTGGCACTTTGTAACGACAAATTCACTAAAATCGTAACCATTGGAATAAGCTCATCTACCGAGTCTTTCACCATCCAAGTGGGAGCGGGATCTAGAGAGCAGCTCTTAGTCGGTGATTTTGCTATGATTTTGCGAACTTTGCTTTCAGTCACGGCTGAGAAAACATTCAGTGAACATGTTAATGTAGGTATATTCAACTGGAGTCTGGAGAGATCTTGCAGTTCCTCGCGTATCTTACATACTTTTTCAGTAAAGAACACAACGAAGCGGTTGGCCAATTCTTCTGTTGATGCACGCTCAGGGAGTTTCATCTCACTTCTTTGATGTAATATGTCTTTCACAATGTTACTGAGGTTTTTTGAATCAGTGGAGGACTCAGCCATCAGATTGTTGTAGCAGTCCTTCTTAGCTTGTAATAACATGTTGTTAAATTTGGTCCTCGCGGTTTTAAACAGGTCATAGTGGACAGCAAGGTTGGTGTCGCTCCATTTCCTTTCCCATTTCCTCTTTTCGCATTTTGCACCATACAAATCATCTGAGAACCATGGTTGTTTTTGACGAATTGTTACCCTTTTCACTCTTGGTGGTGCATGCTTGTCAAGTACCTTTGTTAGCGCAGAATTGTATGATTAGTCAAATCCTCCACGGAGCAGCCTTCAGCATTGCCATGTTGTAGGGCATCCTTCAAGTCCCCTCTAAAATTGGGCATGTTGACACTGCAGAGTTTACGCATTGACATTGGCACCTGGATGGGACATGGTTTAGGGTGAGACACATCACACAGAATGAGGTTGTGGTCTGAGAGCTGATCTCCAACCTTCCACTGACTTATAAGATCCTCATTGTCCCTGGTTATGACAAAATCAAGGGTATGTCCCAATTTATGGGTTCTGGTTGTGACAGGCTGATTGTAATTCAGGGTATCAAATAAGTCATTCAGTTTGAGTGCTTCAGTGTCATTCCTATCCTCAAGGTGGAAATTGAGTTCTCCCAGAAGCAGGAAGTGGCCAGTGGAAGAGATCCGGTCATGCATGAATGGTGAAAATTCATCAAAGAACATCTTATTTGTCAATCTATTCTTTTGCGATGGAGATGGTCTGTAGACCACATTGGCATTGATTTGCTTGGAGTCTGTATTAAAGGTAACCTCGCAATGCTCAAAATTGCTGAATTCACATGAGGTTTTTGACAACACTGAGAGATTTTTCGTATACAATATTTCCACTCCTCCTAATATGCCATTTCCTTCACGTGGCACACTGAATAGATCATAGTCACCCATCTTCAGGCCTTTGATAAATAGCTCATCCTTAGCTGCTCAAGTTTCAGTCATAGTTAATATGTCAATATCATGCTCAATGTAGAGGTTCCATCACGAGTGGATGGAAAGAGGAGGAATCTTGCACGAGTGAGTGATTTTGTCACGGCAAGCCTCGTCCCAAGACACAATATCACTCACGAGCGCAAGATTCCTCCTCTTTCCATCCACGAGTGATAGAACCTGTTTCTCCCACGATAAAAAGGAGGCATTTCGACGTTTTACCGTGAAGTTAGGTAGCTAAACTAGGTCATCCAAAGGCCACCTGTGCACTAGTTCAACAATGGTAATATGCGTTTGTTGTGACGTGCGCCGTTTGTTTTCCCCAGAAACTGGCGCCAGATCACGTACGTGACGCTTGTTCAAATCCACGTGCGCTATTGTTAGGTCTACCTTTCACCCAGCAGCAGCGACCCCTTGATTGAAACTGAGGGATCTGATTGGTCAATTACACTAGTTTGACCTTTAACCCCATTGAAGACAGCCCATTGAGGACAACTTATCCTTAATTGTAAAACACCCCTCAGAGTGGGAGAAAATTGAATTCCTTATGATTTCAATTTTGTTTCTTGCCGACTGTGTATTCAAAGAGGCAGATACACAGCTCTTAAGATCTCCTATCCTTTCTACTCACAATTGGGAAGAGGTTTGTCCTGGTTTCAATCTTTATCAAATTGTCCCAGTTCACCCCCCTGCCCTGTACAGCCTGATGGGTTGGCCTGAGTGTTGTTGTGACAGTCAGGATATTCCACACGTTTGATTTTCCTCCTGACACCCCTCTGTGAGTCTTGGGGACTGAGCAGATGTTATTTTGCCTCAGTTCTTCAAGCACTCCTAATGGCACCCTTGGTTTCGCCTGGATGACAGCCAGCTTGATGGTGAGCAGTAAATTTCTAGGGTATGCCCTGATAGCAGTCATGTTGACCAGCTGGGTGGGCCTATAGATAAACACTGGCTTGAAAATGGGTCAGGAGCCTTTTTATGGCCCCTAATGACCTTACGATTCCACTGCATCTCTGCCTTGTCCAGGCAAAATGCATACATAAATCCTTGTTTTTTAGACTTCACAGGTAATATTTTCTCTCCTAAAGTTATTCTGGTGAGTCCTGGTGGTGTTATGTCAAGACTGGGTAACTACTGGCAGGTGAGAGATCCTTGATCACTCACCGTTGGTGAAAAAGCCAGGAGCCCATTTTTCAGGCTGGCAGCCCTGGGGGCGCGCAGGAGTTTTAGTGCAATTGTCCTTTAATAACCATACAAATGCCCTTAGGTGTGTTGAAACTACCATAACTACACATGAGTGAGCACCCACGGTTGGCACCTACAATGGAATATCACATTTTACATGATCTGATACTCATCTGATAAAATGACTCACTTAAAGCCATGTTGTCGATAGACTCCGCATTTGTGTTGTCGTCATTTTCACAAGTCTGTACTTCAGACCCAAAATATTTCAGTCATATAAACAGGCTGATGTCCTTCGATGTGTTGATTGGGGATAAACCGCACTTAAGTATCACACAAATTATGAAGATTATGATGATTTCTCCAGTTTTGTTCATTATTTCTTGGCTCCTGTTGCCATGGCAACCACTGAAACTTGGACAACTGCATATGAATGAACTCCCACAGGTAATAACTTTGATTTGATACAACATTTGTCATAATCTGACACTGATCTTAATAGCTGACATATTATGCAAATTAACATTCAGAAAAGTCCCAGCCGAAAATGTATATATATATATGTCATTTCCAGATTCAGCACTCTAAAATTAGGCTAGACACACTAGTTACTGACTTTTAGAAGGTCATGGTTATATATCAAATTAAAACAATGAAAGGTTTTACTTGCTGGCAAATTAAATGAGGAAACATTGATAGACATATGGTGCTGCTTCTTAAACTTGCTATATAGTGACGATAAAAAAATGCCAGGCAAAAGGGGAAATGGGGAGAGGAAAAGGAGCGCAGTAAACATTCAACCCTACCCCCCCCCCCCCCCCTCCCATTATAATTACTTTGAACATCTGTTTTAACGATGCTGAATACCCAGGACCCCCCCCCCCCCCCCCCCTACCACGTTTTTAAATGAATCAGCTTAGAGGAAATTTTTCCCTTTACTTCCCCCAACACTATTTCCGAATACCCAGGAATCCCACTCCTCCAATTCTTAACGCTGAACTTTTTCTTTTCTTTTTCAACAACCCCCACTCCCCTGAGTTCTGAGGACCAAAAAAGACATACCCCTCCCCTAAATCTGAGTTGGTATTTCACCAAAAAACCCACCCTCCCAACCCCTTCTCCAAAAATGTTATTATTTTCCTACTCCAGATTCTGAATTGTTTCATCCCCTTGCCAACACTTTTTAAATGGACTTGCTCAGATGAAATTTTACCCCCTCCCCACCACCAATTCCGAAAACCCACCAATTTCATACCCCCTCACACTAAATCAGAATATCCAGGACATGGAAGTTTTTTGATAAACATACTGGTGCCCCTAGATATGTTGTTTGGGGGTTAGTCACACAAACTAAGAAAATGACCATTTTTCTCTGTTTTTGATTAATTCTTGGCCCCCGTTGCCATGGCCAACCACTGAAACTAGCAAAACTACCTATGAATGAGATTCCACAGGGGAGGGCTTTAATATGATACCACATATGCCATGATCAGACACTGAACTGGAAAACTGACACATACTGCAAATTAACATACAGAAAAGTGGCAAACTCACACAAAAATGCTGATTAGGAGGCTAAAACAAAAATTTAGCTTGGTGTCTGTCATTTCCCGAGCCAGCACCCTAAAATTAAACACTGGTTACCGACTTATAACAACAAATACCTCAACAGCCTGGGTACCCAAGTATAAAACCCCTGTGTTCTGCTTGCAAAGGCAAATTAAACAAACCTAACAAGACCACTGAGATTACTATGTTAGAATATAAATAAAGATAATCAATATCACATCAATACATATATGAAACGAATACAAGCATTCATCTAGAGATATGTTACCAATGAAGTGCTAAATAAATAAAAAAAAAGTAGCAGTCTCAGGGAATCGAACTCTTGATGACTGATTGAGGAGCGAACTCTCTAACCATTTGACCATCGGAATCACAGTAGGGAGGGCGAAAATTTGAGGTATCGTTTCTGTTGGCAATCAATAATTTGGAGAAAATCAATATTTCCTTGATGTATGTTAACTTTTGAAGGTTCAAATGTAGATTCATTTGGGAAATCTGTTGAAAAATTGCCTAACATATGAAATGATACGTGTATTCATACCCTTAACATTCATACCCTACAGAATGTACACGAGGGTTTCTAACAATAGAAAAGATATCGCCAAGCTTGTATAACAGGCTTTTCAATTATTCTTTTTTAACTAAAATAGAAGAAAAGTGGCCTTAGCTCAGATGAAATTTTGCCATCTACCACCAATTCCGAAAACCCACCAATTCCATACCCCTCACCCTAAATCAGAATGTCTAGGACATGGAAGTTTTTTGTAAACATAATGATGCCCCTAGATGTGTCGTTTTGGGGTATATCATACAAACTAAGAAAATGAAGATTTTTCTATGTTTTTGATTATTTCTTAGCCCCCCACTGAAACAAGCAAAACTACATATGAATGAAATGCCTCAGGCAAGAGCTTTAATTTGATACCACATATGCTATGATCGGACACTGATATGGAAAACTGACACATGATGCAAATTAACATACAAAAAAGTGGCAAACTCACACAAAAATGCTGATTAGGAGGCTAAAACTAAAGATTTAGCTTGGTGTCTGTGATTTCCAGAGCCAGCACCCTAAAATTAGGCTAGAAACACTGGTTAGCAACTTTTAACAAAAAATGCCTCAACAGCCTTAAATAAGCCCTTTTCTGGATTTTGCACCTAACTATAATGTAGCTAGGGTCTGCTGCAAGCTGTAAAACTCGCAGCCAGCACACAACCAGACAGGGCTCGACAAGCCCTGTTTGATGAAATGATTACTCATATCCAAGTTCAGCCTACACATAACAGGTTCCTGTCAAGCCCTGACAGCCCTAGATTACGAAAACTTGCACCACAGTTCGTTGTGACAGTATGTCATATCCCTCGGGGCTTTGCATTCTAACTGGTGAGGTGTATCCAGATAGGGCCCCATTGAAAGAGGTAATGCTCTTGCATACACACTCGCAGTACCTGGGTACCCAAGTATAAAACCCCTGTGTTCTGCTTGCGAAGACAAACAGATCAAACTTAACTAGAGCACTGAGATTACTATGTTAGAATATCAATTAAGATAATTAATATCACATCAATAAATATATGCAACAAATAAAAGCATCCAACTAGAGATATATTACCAATGAAGCACTAAATTAAAAAAAAAAAAGTAGCAGCCTTAGGGAATCGAACCTGTGCTGACAGATTGGGAAGCTAACTCTTTAACCACTAGACCACTGATATCTCCATTGGGTCTCAGTGATAAAAACAAACAATCTTCCACTGGTTTGGGTTGATAGTCACACTTACTAATACATCTACATTTTTTTTTGATGTATGTGAATTATTGAAGGTTCCCATGCAGATTCATTAGAAAAAGTATGTTGGAACCTCTCCTGCCGAATTAACAAGACTACAGAAGTCAACTTAACTATTGCCCTACTAAATGTATTGGATACGTGACATAGAAACGGTT
>OZ012698.1:7077192-7079692 GCA_963942565.1 Maea johnstoni
CTTTTTTATTATCATTGTTATTATCATCATTATTCATGTTATTATAATTATTACTATTATTATTATCGTCATTTTTATTATCATTATAATTATCATTATTGTTATCATTATTATTATTATTATTATTATTATTATTATTATTATTATTAATATGATTATTATCATTTTCATTATTTTCAATTATTATCGTTATTGTTATTATCATTATAATAATCATCATCATTTTATTATTATTATTATCATTATTATTATTATCATAATCATAAATATTGTGATTATTGTTATTTTCTATTAGCATTATTATTATCATTATTGTTATTATTAGTATTGTTTCTATCTTTTTTAATAATCAGTGTTATTAGTATTACTATCATTAATATAATTATTATTATCATCCTTATTATTATTATTATTATTATTATTATTATTATTATTATTATTATTATTATTATTATCATTTATCATCATTCAGAAGTGGGTGAGATCTCATATGCTGCGCGCCTGCCCTGATGGCCGTGTGGTCTAAGGCGTTGCCACTGAGGGCTTGATGTCTCTCACCACTGCCTGGGTTCGAATCCCGGCTGAGGCATGTGACAAAGTTGCCAGTGACTTGGGGTTAGGTGGTGGTTTTCGTTGGGCACTCCGGTTTCCTCCATCAGATACAACTGGCTTGTCATGACTTAGCCGCAATATGGCAGAAAAAGTGACGAAAAAACAAATTTCCAAATTCCAATTTGTATGCCACATCGTGTTAGAAATCAATAATATAATCATGAACAAGAACAAAGCAATATCATTTTAATCATCAGATATTGCATAATATTCTAAAAATAAATGAAGATCTATAAGACGTATCTATGGGACCTTAAACCCCCAATATTAAGACAGGAAATTCCAAAGTTACCAGTAGAGTGGAGAGGACTAAATTATCAAAACCTAACGTGGTTTGATGAGGCGCTGAAGGTGACCTGGCTAAGAAGACCAATATATAACACTGAAGGAAGGGGAATTTTTCCATATCATTACAAATTTAATGAAATAATATTTTATGGTGATATTTATGAACAACAATCGGTATACATGTGATAATAGATTTTGGAGAGATACAATTGAAGCCAGTGAGACATTTTTCATCAACTCCAAAAACACATATGCAAATAATGTATACTCTTTACCATTTTGGTACAACTCACACATATATGAAGGTATCAACAAAGACTGGTTTCACAAAGGCCTAAGGTTTATTAGAGATTTCTTTATAAATGGGTCAATAATCACATTATAATGCTTACAAGAAACCAAAAAGTTGAAATATAACTTTTTAACATATTCGATGCCCAAATGTATATAACAGAAACATGTATATTCAATTTGAAATTCTTCATCATAGAGTTCTCACCAATGAACTACTGTTCAAAATGAAGATAACGGACTCGGATAAATGAAGTTACTGTTATACAATTATATTATGTCATGCATTGATAGAATGCCCAAAATCAGCCTTACTATGGAAGGAACCTGAAAAAAGGCTACGCAATATCACACGCAAATATCACAATAGCAGATAACGAAATAAAAACTGGAGCCAATGATGATATATATACCAAAGAAAACATTTGTAACAAATATGTTGATTGTATGTAAAAAGTTATTAATGTATAAGAAAAAGAATAAGAAGTGGAAATGTGAACTTTAGATATGTGTTATCTGTAATGTACAAGGAATATAAAGTGGATGAATATAATGCTGAAATAACTGGAACTAGAGAACAATTAATATTAGATGGGGATATATTTATATAATTAAGAAAATAGATGTATATTTGCTCTGTTTTTTAAAAAAGGAGAATAATGAATGTGAGTCTGTATCCTTACTCAACATAAATGCACAACAATGTCTTTTTTGTTTGTTTGTTTTTTTGTTCTAACCATATTATTTACAGAAAATAAAAACCCGATTACACATGTGGGTAATTTGAAATTAAAGATAAATAAATAAATGAAGATAATTGTATATCAGCGATGGGCGGCCATTTTTTTCTCTCAGCACCAGAGAGAAGGGGAGCAGCCCGGGAAGCCGGGGAGAGACGAGAAGGGGCACGAGACATCATGAACAGTCCACCAGACAGCAACAAGTACGGTTGTAGATGCAAAGCATCAATAGTCAAAAGGCGGGGCCAAGTTATTTATGAACTTGTGAGGGAACCGGATGTATAAAGAACATTAACATTATAGAGGAAAATAATTTATAATGACTAGATTTGTATCATTTTTGTAGAAATGAAACAAATATCGGAATTCTAGGCGCAAGCTGGAGACTTCGAAATCTCTTGGGTGCGAAGCTACTTGGGTACGCATCAGTTTGGTTACGAAGTCTCCTGATTTCATTCTATACACATAGTAGACTAGTGCCGGTCCTATGAGCCGCTTCACGCCAACAATAGATGGTGGGCAATACCAGTCTCTAATCCGCGACGTGATTGTGAGACTGGCGCTAGTCT
>OZ012698.1:7084692-7087192 GCA_963942565.1 Maea johnstoni
TTTCCTTTGAATATAACTCCATTCTCTGAGTGCAATTTAGCTGCCAGCAGACTCCCCGCAGGGCTTGTAATAATAAAGAATAACATTAAACCGCATGATTCAGTCTGACGAATTGCTGAGATAGAGGACTCTACAAACACACTTAGTGGTAACTCATCTGGCTGAACTGTCACGTGATCTTATCAATCTTAGCGTGTTTCACTAAGCAATGTCTTATCTCTTTCCTTTTTCCTTAAGTCGCTAGGACTCCAAGGTGCAGCAAGATCACAAAATTTACTTTAAAAAAGGGTTGTTCAACTATTGTACTGACGGAGACTTCAAAACGTGCGACATATATATATATATATATATATATATATATATATATATATATATATATATATATATATATATATATATATATATATATATATATATATGTGTGTGTATATATATATATATATATATATATATATATATATATATATATATATATATATATATATATATATATATATATATATATATATATATATATATATATATATATATATATATATATATATATATATATATATATATATATATATATATAACATTTTGTAATTTCCATCTCGGTGCCAAGGCGTAGATAGTGCCAACACCCGCCATGTGACAGTAAGAGCAGGTCATATAAAGTGCTGACATCTGATTCCTGCACTTAATGCGCGGGCATAATACACATCCGCACGCCCAATTGCCACCCACCCACCCTGGGCAAGGATTCATGGATGACCTCACGACTGAACGTTGCGTTGATTCTCAAGGTACAGGGTCATTGATGTACCTGGCTTATCTTTTTACATGTTATCCATGGGTGTAGGTGTAACCAGGCACTTGCAGACGTCCAGTCGACCGGTGCAGGAATTAAATGTCTGCACTATATATAACTGTCTAATTATCTCGTCCGCGCAGTCGTGCATGTCCAGGCCACTGCTCTACCAGTCGTTGACAGGCGACCGGTTGTCTGGTACAGGCATCAATTATCTTTACTGTAGTATTCTCACATAACAGACATACTCACCCTCAGGTGTTATCTTGCATTGTTCAGGCATCCTTCATAAACGGCGAGTTCCTGCGAATAGAATAACTTAAACTGATTTTTTTACCACGACATTCCCTCTGGACCCTACACAAGTTTTTCATATTTATTGTTAATAATGTGATCATTGAAAAACTCGAACGTGGCATTTATTGTATTAAATACTTAATGATAGGGAAGGAATAATATCAAGTAATGTTTTGTTATACTTAATCCACTTTAAACCATGTAGTAGCTGCATCTATAGGAAAACAAGGCATGTTTCAAACAGACGACCTTTGACCTTTTGACCTTGAAAATTTCATTAGAAAAATTGGAGACATTATTCTAAACTCTCCTTTTGAAATTAGGTAAGACATACCCTGTCTCGATATTTTCCATGATGTTTCTATGGAACCTATATACACTTTTGCCATATTTTCAGTTGATAATGAGACATTTGATAAAGAGGTTATATTTTGTGTATTCTGGCCATATTTTCACCACATTTGATTATTAAATTACTTTGAGCTGCACATTTTTTTGTACGAAATACCCATTGTAAGGGAATGAAATATTCCCTTTCTATAGAATTATGTCTTTAAAACTCTCTATTAAGGGATATATTTGAAAAGATATTTGAACGGGTATTGTAAAGGAATGTAAGAGAATAAGGGGGAATTGTTATACCAGATGAAACAACAACTTTGAGTCATATTTCCCTGAAAATGTTGTTTTATGACGATATTTCCGGCGGCGCAAGACCGAATTTAACGTTCCAAATGAGAATTTTTGAATAGGTTATGGAGTTAAGTTATGAATATAGGGTCATTTTGACATGTTTACCTATTTTAAAGTATACACCCTTATCTTCATAATCAGACCAACTGTGACTCTCTAGGCGATTACTGACAAGACATAGAAAATATAGACTAGATACTTTTTACGAAATCATAAAGAGATCCCTTGTTGTCATTTTGTAACATAAAAAATCATAACAATGCATTTCTAACAAATTTCGACGACTAGAGTTCAAATTATGGCTACAAGCATTTAATAGCTCGTGGAGAGTTTGAATTTCAACTGGCTAGTCACGACTTTGCCATAATATGGCAAAAAAAGTGAGGAAAAAACGAAATTCCAAATTCTTGGTATATCACTCTATGTTATAGTTGTGATGCTTAGCCAAAGTAAAGCAGAAACAAATGGGATGACCTTTGACCCCAGTTGATACACTTTACTTACCATGATCAGTCGTGCTATCTCGTCGCAGTCGTCCTCCGTGGCCTGGCGAAGAATGAAATCAGACATGATAGCTCTGCAAACGTAATAGAAGGAATGTATAATTTGTGAAATCGACAAGATATTCTAAGTAGGTCAGGTATTTTGATAACCCAGTTTCAATAGCTTACCCACGGAGAGATACCACACAGTCAGAGATACAAGTCAAGCCTTGTATCT
>OZ012698.1:7089692-7103742 GCA_963942565.1 Maea johnstoni
TTCGTGGTTTTTAGGGCTATGGGGCAGTGAGTCTGTCTTTTGAAGTAAGGTAGTTTTCAAATCTTTATGCAAAGACAGAACTTACAAAAGTGAATAAGCTTCTTGGCCGTAATGCGCATACTGCATACGGCTTTAATTTGAAGTGCTAAAGATTTCGCTTTGCAGCCCTGCTTGGGGGTGTTTGTGTTATCTTTAATTAGCGCATTCAAACACTCAAACTATGGATGTTATTGCTATATAGATATGTATTAGAACAATGTTATTTTGGCGCTATCTTGGGGGGGCGCGAAAATAGCGAAAATTAAATGTCTGTAGAAAATACCAGTTATACAGTGTAGGGACTGGTAGTGTTAGTCTATTTGTGGCAGGGTTGAGCAAGGCGTTTGTGGCATCCCTGCAAAAGCGTGTCTAAGAGGTTTACCACAAGCCTGCCCCATAGACCCTACCATTGTGCAGCTGGCTTACCCGTAAGCTGCGTTATCGCGGCAGCACAAAGTAAGCTTCAACTCGCTGGTAATCAGCCCCTTAATTCCTTAACCCATTCACACTCAGAGAGGCCAAAACAGGCCTGACAATTTTGAACATATTTTTCTATCAAAAGCATTTTTTGAAAAATATTTGAAGGAGAAATATTAATCAGACGCCAAATAACAACTCCTCTACAAATATTTTGAGAACTTCTTCTTTATTCCCAAGTTATTTTCAAAAATATGAAAGTAGCAGACGATACCTCTAAGAGCAACTCTGAGTGTGAATGGGTTAAGGGGGAGACTTACACACAAGAAAGACCCTCTAGAAGGTCGAGCGAACTACTACTACTATAGCCTAGCTACTAGGTGTTACTGAGTTTTACTTTTTTTATATATAAACATACCTGTCAACATTCAACCATCCCAAATCAGGAGATTTCAAGCGGTTCACTTTTGGGGCTCCTTTCGCGGCATTTTGTTTAGTTCAAATCCTGGCCACCAGGGGACAGGTTAGTAGTTTAGCTTGGGAGTGGGCTATTATATTTCACAGAAGTTGGCAAATTGATAACCATACAACTATGTTACTGAAATAAGTTCTATTTCATGTAGCAGATCACACTTAACAAATGATGGTATATTCACAATTATGAAAAAACACAGATATAAAGCTTATGAACTAAAATTATCATAACAACATTTAGGCCTACATTTTATAATAAATGTATGAGGGCCTAATTTCAAATTGTTGATCGAAAACAATTTGGAAAGCTGCTAAAGCGGGATTAGCCACGATAAAGCCACGGGCATCGATAGAGTACCAGCTAGACTTTTAAGAGATCGTGCTGAGGAAATTTCAAAGCCTATTACTCACATCATCATTAAGTTGTTTGTCTAAAATCTTTAAAAGAATCATTTATGATCAATTGTCTGAATATCTCAAATCTTATATATGACTTACAATCAGGATTTGGTCCAGGCTTTTCCCCTGATACTACCCTTACCTATTTGACTGACTACGTTCGAAAGCAAATGGATAGGGATAGTCTCACTGATATGGTAATGCCAGACATACACAAAGCTTTTGTTACAGTGGAGCACTCCATTCTGCTTTCAAAATTAACAGCCATAGGGTTAAACCCTACCTCAGTATCCTGGTTTGAGTGATATTTATCTGATCTTTCTCTGTTGGTTAATGTTAGGGGAACCAGGTCGGACCCTAAATCTATTACCTGTGGAGTACCTCAGGGCTCCATTTTAGGGCATCTCCTGTTTCTTCAATAGGTGAACGACATGCAGGCCTCAGTTAAGTGTAAACTTCTGTTGTATGCAGATGATTCAGCGCTTCTTGTTTCTGGGAGAAATGTCATTGAGATCCAAAAAGTGCTGAGCCAGAGCTTAAGTCTGTATGGGAATGCCTTGTGGATAACAAGTTATCCATACACCTTGGCAAAACGGAAACCATCTTATTTGGCTTATCCCGTAAACTGTCTGAGACTGAAAAGCTTAAAGTCACATGTAACAGGATTACGTTTTTTGAAAGGATTATTATTCATATAGTATATCTGTTATATTATGCTGGCTACCTGTGATAACAAATTGCTATTAGCCTAAAAGTGCCACTTAAATACTCATAATAATCATAACAATACCTATATGTAAGTGTTGCCAGTGGGAATTGTATTATTAAAGGGACCACCATGAAAATAAGTCAAGTATTCACTTTCTGGTGCTATACCTGGGTATAATTTCCTAGGGTAATGTGCAATATCTAGTGTTCTCCTGTTGACGCTTTGCAAAATGTATCAGCAGTTTTGTATTTTATTTGTATGTGTATTTACCCTATTTTTATGATTTTATACCTCAATAAACATCAATCAATCATCAATGAATCAATCGGGGGCTGCCCTGATAGCCGTGTCGTGTAAGGCGTTGCCACTGACTGCTAGCTGTCTCTCACCACTGTCAGGCTCGAATCCTACCTGGGGCTTGTGCGAAAGTTGCCAGTAACTCGGGGTTAGGTGGTAGTTTTCACCAGGTTCTCCGGTTTCCTCCACCAATTACAACTGCCTAGTCGCGACTTAGCCGCAATATTGCAGAAAAAGCGACAAAATGCGAAAATTCCAAATATAAATGTATGCCTGCACCTATGTTACATAAGGGCTTGTGGTCTGCTGTTGGCTACTTATTTCACACAAATGCCACACGAGGGGGCTGTACTGGCAGTAACTACGCTACTAGTATACCGCAGTGACTCATATACAGTATCCAAAAGGGATGACATCTAAATATGGCCTATGAGGCAGGCCACTTACGCAACAGCACAAAGCTGTTAATTGCCCCCCCAATACGTTGGCAGATATCCCATATTCCATTAATTAGATGCTAAGTGAAACCGTTGCCCCCTCCTACTTAGCTAAGCTCATAGACATACATTTCTGAAAACCCTATACCTCCAGCTATTTACATTGACTTTTCTGCGTTCACATTATCATGAAAGCGATTGTGCTAGGGTTGGTTCAAGGTTTGTACCTCCAAAACTTTAAGTTTGGGTTGGAAAGTTAGAAGTTGAGGTGTTAAAGACACTTTCAATACTCAAACCTTATAAGGCCGGACTAATTTGCTGCATGTAGCTCACGGGGTAAACATGCATTTCCTGTAATTAAAGGGTTATTGAGTATGGGGCGCCGTTTGTGACATCCATACTTATGTTGACAAAAGCAATTTTGTCGAGACAGAATTCTAAGATGTTACACTTGGCGAATGATCACGCCATGTGTAACACAAGAGTACTTTTGTTCAACAAAAGTTACTTTTATCTGACAAAAGTACTTTGTGGATCAAAAGTACTTTTGTCTGTTAGACTGTTACAGATCACGAGATCATTCGCCAAGTGTAACATCTGAGAATTCAACCGCTGAATGTTAAGATGTTGCAATTGGCAAATGGTCACGCCATGTGTAACATACAAAAGTAGCACATTAGAAAAATACAGAAGTAAGGAAGAAAAGAAATTTGAGGAGTGGTTAGACAGAGAAGAAGGCAGAACGGTCTTCAACATCAGAGCAGGATCACTAGGTCTGAGGAATAGGACAGGGAGGACAGTTCAAGATAAAACTTGCCAGAAATGCACAGAAGGGGAGGTCGAAAACGACCAACATGTAGTGCTTAAATGTCAAGCATACAGAGTAGAGAGAAACAGAATGTTGGGGAAGGTAAGGCGAATATGGGGGGAAGAAAGATGGGAAGTTTGGGGGGCAAAGAAGAAGGAGAACAACTGAAGGAGATAGTGGGTTTAGTCGGGGAGCCATCAGAAGTACTAGCAAGGACAGTGGGAGATGGGGTGAGGAAGATGATGAAAAAGAGAGAAGAGGAGAAGCGATAGGGGTGTGCCTGTAAACATATATGTTATGTTCCTTTTATCTAACACAGTTGTTGATTCAGACTAAACGGTAAAGGGGAAGAGAGTCGATGGTGTAAGGGAGAGGCACCGAAACAGGTAGGCACGGAGGACACAGGAGGAGAGACGAAGTGGAGCTTTACTGTTTATTGTTCGGTTATTGATATAATAAATTAACACAGTTTGTGTGTGGGGTTTGAGGTTTGTTGAGGGGTTCTCCTTTTGTGGGGTTGAATATATGTGTAAGAAAAGAAGACAAGGAAGAAACAGACCAAAGACTTGGTAGGATATATGTACAGGACGGGAGTACAGGGGGGGTACTGACCGGATGCAGGATGCACGACAATAGTACGGGGGGAGAGGGAACAGAGAGGTAAATAAGGCCCGGGGGTGACGAGTGGCCTGGGTGGTAGGGGAGACCTCCGTAGGTCCTCCTTCGGGAGTCGACCCCGTGGGAACAATGCGGTTACGGATCTCTAACAACAACAACAACAACAACAACTTTTGTCCAACGAAAGTAACTTTTGTCTTGAGAGAAAAAAAATTCCCACAAGTTACTTTTGTTGACAAAAGCAGTTTTGGCGAGACAGAATTCTAGGTGTTCACGCCATGTGACTGATTAACCGTCTCTCCTTCATATTTCTGTTTATACAATGCATTAAACAAAAATGTAACCCGTTGATTTTTTTAATCTATTCCTAAGTTAACTTGATATTATTTTGTCTGTATTATTGGATCGCACATGTACGAATTTTGGAATACTACTACTACTACTACTAGTACTACTACTAGTACTACTACTACTACCACTGCTACTGTTACTACTACTACTACTACTACTACTACTACTACTTCTACCACTGCTACTGTTACTACTAAAACTACTGAACTACTACTACTACTACTACTACTACTACTACTACTGCTACTGCTACTGTTACTACTACTACTACTACTACTACTACTACTACTACTGCTACTGCTACTGTTACTACTACTACTACTACTACTACTACTACTACCACTGCTACTGCTATTATTACTACTACTACTACTACTACTACTACGGGGAATCCCTCCTCAATGTCATTAATACGTCATCTAATGATTTCAAAACGAGGCTGAGGTTCCCTGTGCGATCTCGGCTTTTATAGATGTCACGGCCCATGTTTGCTCTTGAAAGTGATCATCAAAATACCTGACCTCGTTAAGTTATCCTGTCGATTTCACCTTAGACGACCAAACCCTTCTTAGTTCTAGATTTCACAAAGTGTACATTCCGTTTACGTTTGCAGAGCTATCATGTCTGATTTCATTCTTCGCCAGGCCACGGAGGCCGACTGTGACGAGATAGCGCGACTGATCATGGTAAGTTAAGTGTGTCATTTGAGGTCAAAGGTCATCCCATTTGCTTCTACTACTAGCAATACAACTCTGAACTCATCACATAGAGAGATAGTTCAGGAAGAAAAAATGAGTGGTTGTTAAATCCGACAAGTATAGCTTCCAGTCAAATATATATATATATATATATATATATATATATATATATATATATATATATATATATATATATATATATATATATATATATATATATATATATATATATATATATATATATGAAAACTTGTTTGCTATTAATATATGCCTATGTTTGTCAGATTATGTAAGGGATTCAGATGTAAATCAGTTAAGATTGGTTTCTACTTTTAGATGAATAAAATAATGGATATGTAGCGAGAGACCATTTACTATATGCAATACAGTGAAGGCCTGGCTGTGCCAGGGGTCTAGAATCTGGCATAAGCGTGACGTCACTAGGCGAGACAGACCAATGAGGGATCTCGTATTGTTTACATTATGGAGAAACTTGCGCGATATATTTGCGCAGAACGCTACTTCTTGGCTATTCGCCGAACCCAGCCTATTCAGGTTGACCGGCTTGTTTCATATCCACTTGTTTTTATTCATCTTAGATGTAAGGGATTCAGATGTGAATAAGTTAGATCGGTTTCTATCTTAGATCGCCCGGCAGGGTCGGTGTACACTATGCTACCCAAGTTCTAATGCCTCTGAATGCGAAGTCACGTATAGAAGTCAGGGAAGACACTCTCATTATTGACATACCGTCGAGGGGATTTAGATTACTGTTGTAATGCAAACTCTCCGCGAGCGATTGAATGCCTGCAGCCACTGTTTCAAATCTTGAAAATTTGACTCAAAGTTGTTTTTCTATTTGGGTACAAAACAATCACCATTCAAATATTTTGTTTAATAAATGCCACGATCAGGATAATTTGAGACAAAGAGACAAAAACAGCAGTTTTCAATCAAATCCCTCAATATTCACTGTAAATATCAAAAGAAAAATGTTACATCCCATCGGAATGTCATGGTAAATTTTGGGACGAGTGGACCCATTGCAAACAAAAGTTGTTAGATAATATGTGCACTTTACAGGGTGTCCCAAAAATGCAACGAGCTACATTACCCTAGATTTCAGGGAAAATAGGAAGCCGTTATTTATTATTCATACACTGTTGGAAAGCTACATATCTCAGCTATTTCACTTCAGAGGGGGTGTCATGTTTGGGGGGATATCTCCCCAAAGGAATATCATTTCATTGTGATTTTTTCATGGTGCTTAGCGGAGATATGTAGCTTTCCAACAGTGTATACATATATGCGTATTGACTGTAACCTTTACATTACAAAATCATATATTATATATGATAATATGGGTGATACAAGTATAAATTATAATACTAATAATACAAGGAATAAATTATACTATGAATAATGGTACATCATTTTATATAAATGATAAATACCGGCTTCCTATTTTCCCTGAAATCTAGGGAAATGTAGCTTGTTGCATTCTTTTCTGGACACCCTGTATATGCAAAAGAGTTAATGTCTTATACTATTTGCAGGAACTCGCCGTTTATGAAAAGATGCCTGAACAATGCAAGATAACACCTGAGGGTGAGTATGCCTGCTATGTGAGAATACTACAGTAAAGATAATTGATGCCTGTACCAGACAACCGGTCGCCTGTCAGCGACTGGTAGAGCAGTGGCATGGACATGCACGACTGCGCGGACGAGATTTTTAGACATGTATCTACAGTGCAGGTATTTAATTCCTGCACCAGTTGACCGGATGTCTGTCAGTGCCTGGGTGTACAGACACCTGTGGATAACAGGTAAAAGATAAGCCAGGTACATCAATGACTCGTGTAGCTTGCGAATCAACGCCACGTGCAGTTGTGAGGTCATCAATGCATCCATGCCCAGGAAACTGGGTGGCAATTTGGTGTGCGGTCATGTATTATGCCCACGCATTTAGTGCAGGAATTAAATGTCAGCACTATATATGACCCGTTTAGCAGCGTACTATAGCTTTAACTGTGACATGATGGGTTTTGACACTATCTATGCCGAGGCATCCGGGCGGAAAGTTGTGAATTGTTGATTATTCATGGCCTGTTGTACGTTTTGTACGTTTTGTCAGTACGATAGTTGAACAACCCTGACCATAGTCAATTCTGTAAAGTCACTGCACTTAGGACTCATGGCGACATTAAGGAAAAAGGAATGAGAAAAGAATTGCAAAGTAAAACACGTTGAAGAGTTATAAGGTCACGTGACAGTTCAACCAGATCAGTTACCACTAAGTGTGTTTGTAGAGTTCTCTATCTCAGCAATTTGTCAGTCTGGATCACACACATTAGTTTTCTTCCTCGTTAATAGATGGCGCTCAGGGATATGTGAGTGAGTACATCCCCAGGCTGGAGCAGAGCAAGCTCAATATTGCTAGTGGTAGGCTGCAATTTGTATTTGAATTTCGTTTTTCGTCACATTTATGCCAATTGTGGCTAATTCGTGACTAGCCAGTTGTAAGTAGTGGAGGAAACCGGAGTACCCGGCGAAAACCACAGCCTAACTCCAAGTCACTGGGAACGTTCCCACATGCCCAGGCCGGGATTCGAACCCAGGCAGTGGTGAGAGACAGTGTGCAGTCAGTGGCGGCGCCTTAGACCACACGGCCGTCAGAGCAGGCCCCGGTAGGCTGTAATGGGAAAAACGTAAATGATGTGCATACTCAAAAATGAACAAAAAGATCCAAACACAACTCCAAAACCAACTAAACATAGAGAAAGTGAAAAAAGGCAAAGCCTGTAATATCCAAAAATTCGGGAAAAACAACTAACTGTATCAAATGAATACTCAAAGTGCCGTAATAGCCATAAAGTATAAGCTTAAAATGAATAAGCTTGCCTTTCACTACAAAAACAAGACTGACATGTGCTGCCCTCTATGCAGGAAGGACAGAGATGACATGAATCATACGAATCATAGAGACACATAAATAGCAGACTAAAAATAAGTGACATATATAGTGATGAATATGATGTCATTTGCAGAGCAACCGAGGCAATAAGAGAAAGAATTAAACATAGAGTAACCTACCTCCTGACAAAGCAGTGAGACTAGAGAAATTGGAGAAGGGAAGAAAGAAAGAAAAAGAAAAAGAAATGGTTAAATAAATTGTCACCAGATGGCGCTAGTATACATATATATGTCATGGTGTCAGTGATAGATCGCTGGATTTACCAACAGACAGTAACAATAAGTGGATTCGCATGATAAATAGCATCGGTATAACAATAAAACTTGTATTTAAATTGAACTGTTTAAACCTCCATGACCTACATTTGCTGATCTAAACAGTATTTCATGAGATTTGACCTGTCACGTGTCTTAACGTGAATGGTAGGAATATAACCGGGTCTTATCATTATAACGCGACTGGTTAGATCTACAAAATATATATGTGTCAATTGTATTGTATATTTATTGACTGTAAGGGTTGTTTACAAAAAGTACAAAATCATAGAACAAAGGAGAAAGGGAAAAACAGAAAAACAAAAAGAGGCTGGAGGTCGCTAGGAATGTATACCTTAGCAAATACATAATATATAACTTTAAATAATTAGAGAAACAAAAAACACAGGTGACTAAAGAGACCAAAACAGAATCCAAATTAAGCGCTAAATAATTTCCGGAGTTAGGTATATAGGTAAAGTTCTACTGTTAACTTATGGTACCATGCCAATAACCTTTGGGTACAGAAAGGTCAAGGCCACAAAGTCACAATAAAAAGATTCATTCCAAATCCAACTTATTAACTTGTTGCTTCTCGTACATTGTGCAATGATAGTATAGCCCTTAAGGATAGCGACCAAAGTCAATAAGGCTTTTATTAGTGCTACTAAATCACAGACAAATAGACTAGTGCAATTTTGATTTTTATTAAATAAGTTCGTCAGCCTTGTAGACAAAATGTTAACTAGATCCTATGGGGCTATGTTAATACAGCACTGCACAGGAACTTGCCCCGCCTAATTAATCGGTTACTGTAGTGGTACATTATTTACTAGTGTTCCACACAAATGCTGATGAGTCTTGGGATCCTTTCAGGCCTATTCAGACATGGAATGACTCTTGGATTGCCTGGAAAATCATAAAAAGTATTGTATCAAATACATATATATATATATATATATGTATATATATATATATATATAATATATATATATATATATATATATATATATATATATAATATTGTATATATATATATATATGTGTGTGTATATATATATATATATATATATATATATATATATATATATATATATATATATATATATATATATATATATATATATATATATATATATATATATATATATATATAAAAAGACCAGAGTGCAACCCCACACCGAAGATCAGCCACAAACTCGCAGTACATCACACAACAAAAGAAAACAAATTATCTAACGTTGCACTATGTGGTCAAGTACATATTTCTCTCCAGACCACCAAACTTTCACACCTCAAAAATTTCAAGTATAAAGAAAAATTGACTCCTCACATCCCCCCTTTCCTTCTAGGTTCAGGCTGGATATTTGCCTTTAATAATTAATTATAACATGATGGTGACGTGGGGTTTAAGGCCGCTAAAGCCTCCAAAGACCTTGATATTAACAGTCTCAAAGAATACACAAACAAACGTATATATATATATATATATATATATATATATATATATATATATATATATATATATATATATGGGCTCGATCAAGCTGTTACGGAATCACACTTTTGCTGTTCAAGCTTAGATATCTTTTTAATGGAAAAAGTTAGGAAATCATGCTTTATATGGTTGTGTAGGGCTTTGAAAGTTCTTTTAAATGGACCAAGTTCCAACTTCCCCAGAAAATGATTTTTGGGTAAAAAAGTGAAAAAACATGCCTGTTACGGAATCACTCAAAATTACCATCTGTTTTCTACCACTTTAATCAAATACCACTTTCATGCTGTTCCTGACACTTTTTTCCAAAAGTTTCTTTATCATGTGGTAGGTAAATTTGTTTTGCACAGATTCCACCACAAAGTTAGGTGTTGAATAAGTTAAAGTGAACTTTATTCAAGAAAATTTGACAGATGGTCTTGTTACGGAATCACATTTACCATTTGTTACGGAATCACATTTTCTGTAACAATCAATATCTTTCATTAAAAGAGTGCACTATGGTGAAATTTTCTGCTTTAATAAAAAGTTAAGTTAGTGTACTGATATAAAGACATACATTTTACTGAAGGGAGCACTTAATTAGGAATTACATGGCAGCAGAGAGTGGGTTTTATACGTCTCTGATGGTAGGTAACAGATGACAATGTCTAATGTTAGAGGGTCCACTTCCCCACAAGGGCAATTGTTAGACAATTAACTTATGTAAGCTGTAATTGATTTAACATTGAAGCTTCTTATAAATAGATCATTAATCTGAAAAGGTTTTGAAAAACATGATGTTACCTTCTGCATTCTCAGAGGTAGATTTCATTCACTACCTGGTCAGTTTTATATCACTTCCTGTACACATCAAGGATGTTGGTATACCCCAGACAATGTGGATTCTGTTTTTCCTCCACTGTCCCCTCTCATTAACACCCCTTATCTTTTAGTCTGGGAAGGAGGATATGATTCGATGGAAATTGCATCTACCCTGATTAACTGAATGTGTGGCTTCAGGATTAGGGATGTAGAGGTGAATGGAAACTGATTGCATTTGCAGACAGGATGGAGGTGTCAGTCAAGGTACACATCTGTACACATACCAATTGATATCAAACTAGCTGAGTTATGAATGAATTATGAACATTTATAGTTAATGCCAAATTTGCTAAATACTTATAAAATAACTATGTAATGATTCTTTTTAAACATGCATTTGTGATCTTATTAACTGTTGGATATTTTTTCTGGAGTAAATCATACATGTCTATTGGGCGAATGGAGAATCCTGGAAATTTGTATTAAAAATCATTTAGACTGCTGATCTATGACTGGCTTTGTATAAAACAGTATCATATGAGTCTTCCATATGACTATATTGTATCTTTGAGTGATGTTACAAAATTTTGTTCTCTGAGAAATGTTTATGTTTTGAATCCTTCCCCTTCTAAACTTGTGACAAAAGTTTCTAAAGTCTCCTCAACAGTGTGTAAGTTCCATCTGAAAAACTGAATAAAATTCCTCTAAAATTTAATGCGGGTGGTCAAGTTTTAAAATATATGCATAAATAGAGACTTCGAGATCTGGGCTACATTGACCATGTGCTAAACTTCAGTTTTCTTCTTTACTTGAAGGAGAATCTCTGTTTCTGTGAAGGTATCTAAAATCTCTGTCGAAGAGCTTTCCTGTCCACCACAGATATAAATTCTCTAAAATCTACTATTTTACAAAAGTCTTGAACAAATAGGGTTCACGAATGATAGTACTATAGGATTAGACAGCCAAATGAGGGAGCAAGTTTTCCTGAATTTGAGGGAAAATATTGAATTCAATTTATTTTCTAAAATTCTGTACGCACCAGTTTGAATAGGTTGATATGGCCCATTATAACCATGAACGTGCATGTACTTCTTGAAATAAATGCCTTATAAAAAGTCACTGAGTTTAAACTAGAGTGAAAACAATTCATTTATATATTTGAAAATGTCCTTTTAAAGGGTTACTCACAAAATTATTTGGGTTTCCTGTTGGGTGATTTTTGAGGGAGTAGGCGTCCAAATGAGGCTGAGGTGCCCTGCTGGCCAGCTAAATTATACTCTACTTTAAAATTGAGTGAATGTTTTCAAAAAGGTAGTTTGGTGCTATGACACATTTTGAATAATTGTACCTTTCTCAAAATTGTATGTGAGTTACTTGTTTATAAAGAACTTCATCTGATTTCCATGTACAGCTTAGTCCTTGTCCAAAGCGTTTTGATGCCATATTGAAACTACTACTCGATAATTGACATATACTTTTTTTTCAAAATACTGTGCACAATGTCTCATTCTAAATATGGAAACTATCAGTTAATACTAAACTTAAAGTTAAGATAACAAACTAGTCTATTTAAAGAATGTTCAAGACATCTACAGGCTTGAACCAGTCAATTTATCAAATATGTGATTCCGTAACGTTACGGAATCACCAACTTTAACCCCCACAAAAACACTGTTTGAAAATTTATTTTTCAAAAGTGTGCCCCTCATAGTTAAATTAGTGTTAAAATGCTTTTTTCTATGAAGTTTCATGGTAATGATCCAATCTGAACATTTTCAAAATTAAAAAAATGCAATTTTTCTGTTACGGAATCACATGTTACGGAATCACAGATCACTGTATTTAAAAATTCATCAAAAACACCCCAAAACATAATATTCAATCCTATATCTCTTGGCACAGTCTTCCCAGGTATAATTGTATCATCTAAAGCAATGTTGAAGATCATAAGATGGTTTTACAAGAAAATATGGTGGTTTTAACATTTTGTTATATGTTATTGTCAGAAAGGCGTTGAACAAACAAACAAACACCCTGCAGTAAAATGTTCATAACTTTTTCATAAATGGGAATACAGTAAATCTGACTAAAGATCCAGAAACTTCAGAATTCTAGCTTTCCAAATATGTAAGATACATATTGCTACTATAAAATTTATTTTTTGTCTTTGATGCTAACTTCAACTTGATCGAGCCCATATATATATATATATATATATATATATATATATATATATATATATATATATATATATATATATATATATATATATATATATATATATATATATATATATATATATATATATGTATATATATATATATATATATATATATATATATATATATATATATATATATATATATGTGTGTGTGTGTATATATATATATGTATATGTATATACATAGATATATATATAGATAGATATAGATAGATAGATAGAAAGATATAGATATATGTATGTGTGTGTTTTTGTAATAGAAATAATAATGATTATAATAGTGAAAATTATTGTAATAATAATAATAACTATAATAATAATAATGATAATAGTAATAACAATGGTAATAATAATAATAATTATAATAATAATAATAATAATAATAATAATAATAATAATAATAATAATGATAATAACAACAATAATGATAATATAATAATACCAACATGTATTCTTTTTTCAGTTTTACGAAAGGATGGATTTGGTGAACACAAGTATTTTCATTGCATGGTTGCTGAATCTCGAGACCCTGCGCAGAGGGGGACCCTGCTCGCCTACGCCCTCTACTTCTTCGCCTACTCCACATGGGAGGGGAAAATGTTATACTTAGAGGATCTGTGTGTCTCAGAACAGCACAGGGGGAAGGGCATTGGCACTGGCCTTTGGAAATCTGTCGCTAAGGTAAGCAGAATATAATTAAGGCAGATAAAATAAATATGTATAAAAAGGAAGGAATGGTTTTTACATTGCTTTCAACAGCTTAGGTTATACCACGAAGAGATAGACACCTGGAACCATGAAGAAATTTCCTTCTCTTCCTGAATAGTTCCGTGGTACCGTCCAGTTGCAGAAGAACCATACACAACCCTCCTCAACACTGCACATTTATATAACGACCAGGCAAACCCGCTTGTGGGGATCCTGAAACTTCAGGTTGGGAGCCAGGCTTCGTAATCACTAGGTCACGGTGGACCCCTTTAGATAGATATATTATATTCATTCTATAATAAGCGATTTAGAAAGTGTTTGTATTTCCTCATAGTTTGTCCATGG